>OZ010796.1:8816334-9156334 GCA_963932465.1 Maratus speciosus
ACAAATTTCGATTTACGTGCATTCAGTAAAAGTGTTGAGCAGCGATGGAGGTACCTATAGTAGCAGAAGTACAAAAGCATTGTTGATCATGATTTTCGAAAAAAATCGTCAGTATTTAGCCGAGATATTAATCCTTAAAGATGTGGACGGTTTGGACATATATAATGAAAGGGGCGGTGTACTCAATGTACCATCGGCTTTTAAAGCCTATATAACAACTTTTAATGATATATGTGTGTAATGCAATGGCCAGTAACAGTATAAAAGCAATAAACGTCAAATTGTTAAAAACAGACTAATTCAAGGGGTCTCAGGACTCTTAAAACTTCAAAAAAAATTTTATTTGAATTTTTTTAGATGTTAATCTTCCATCTTTTCTGAACATTTTAATATAAATGTTTGCTTCAAATTCTTATTAGAACAGAACTTATGGCTTTTAGAATTATACCTACTCAATAGTTTAAGCGGCTTTTTCTAAACTTTTAAGTCATTTTTCTGCAAATAACTTTTTTGGGCATACCGCGCACGATATCTCAAAAACTTTTGAATATTGTTTCATGAAATTTTCAAAACATACGTTTCATGTTAATCTGTATAAGCTGAACCTAAAATTTCCTTTTTATTGTTAAAAAAAAAATATTTTTAAAAGTAATTATGTTGTTGAAATTTTCAAAAATTTCTATTAGCTAAATACAACTTTGCATTAAAAACATAAAAATGCTTTAAATACAAATTTATTTAGGTTCAGGGTAATTATTACAATATGAAGTATAAGTTGGCATCAATATTTTTATTCTAGTTGCAATATTTATTTTCTAATCGTGTGCGTAAGCTGTTATACCAATTTTCTGCTTGTCAAATGTCTGACTGTTTGGAGCACCCTGTAAATGCTAATTCTGCATGTTGCAATTTTTTAAATACATAAAATGAAAGAACTTACATATATCTTTCATCTCAATAAAAATTGTGTTTTAAAATCATATACATTTTAAGATATTAAATGTTGAAAATGGTCTCTTTTTTTCATTTTTTCCAATTTTTGAGATCCCTGAGACCCTTTAATTAGAATGAATTACATAAATACTATGGAATTCGCGACTATTTTGCATTGAATGGCTCTTCCAATACGTCTCGAGTGGTTTTAAAAGTTAATTAAAAACCTATCTGGAAAAACGCGGCAAGGACCAAGGCGGAGTTGCAATTTTGTGACCTCCTTTCGAAGCGCGCTTAGCACAATGACAAATGTAAACTTTGAACGAATGTTTTGTTTTAGCTGCATTGTAGAAAGAAAGTTTATTACTATGCTGAATTTAGTTTTTTATGAAATGCCGAATGTAGTTTAAATATGCACTTCTTCTATTGTCAGTACCGAATTAAGTTCATTATAAAGAGTTTAAAATAATATTAACCTAGTCGGATGTATCAATCCCAAAACTTTCTTCTATCTCATGCATGTCAATACTTCCTGATAAATGCAGCATAGCAACGCCACCGGCTAGGCGATTTATACCAAAATCTAATCAGGCACAACTTTCTTGATCTTCTAATTGAATTTGAAGTTTGATGAAAATCCGTGCATTAGTTTTTGAGATAGAGCTATTGCGGAAATCGTGAAAAATTCTGAATTGCAGTGGCACCTCTTGGGCAATTTACACCAAAAACGTATCAGGATCATTTTATATCAGGACTAACTCAATCTAAAGTTTGATGAAAATTCATGCAATAGTTCTTGAGATACAGCTATTGCGGAAATCATGAAAATTGCAGCATAGTAACGCCACCTGTTGGGCGATTTACACCAAAAACTAAACAGCACTAATTTATATCAGGGACTAACTGAATCTAAAGTTTTATTAAATTCCGTTCAATAGTTCTTAAGATAGAGCGCCCACAAAATTTGTGTCACACACAGACTCACAGACAGACATTTTGTAAAAACATGTTTTTTATTACCTCTGTACCCTAAAACTTATAAAACCGTCCAAAACCGGAATTCTAAAATTTTCAGGAATCCAATACTTTCTTCTTGTAAAGATAGAAGAAAGGAAAAATGAGTTATACAGAATAGCTGTATTTGATATTTTTTAGGTTCCATATCTCTTTGAACTTTCATGGTATATCCATTTACATTTTTCTAGTATATACTGTTATACCCAACCCTACTTTGCATAGATTTTTACAAAGTGTTAGTATTCTTTTAGCAACATTTTTTTTTAAATAATACAAATACTAATTCATATACTTATTGTACGGAACTCTCTGTGCACGAGTAATACTCGCACTTGACCGTTTATTATTTACAGTGTAGAATCTCCGTTTTTTAGTCCTTTTTTTACAGTGTTGAGTTGTTTTTTGAGAACCGCCTTAATTCACAATCAAAAGCTGGACCTAGATTTACGAAAAACTATACTTTTACATTGTGCTAAGTGCGCTTCGAAAGGAGCTCGCAAAATTGGAACGTCGCCTTGGTCCGTGCAGCATTTTTCCAGATAAGTGTTAAATTAACTTTTAAAGAAACGGGAGGTGTATTGAGAGAGCCACTCAGCGCAAACTAGTCTTGAATCCCACTGTATTTATGTGATAAATTCTAATTAATCGACTCTATTTTTAACAATTTGACGTTTATTGCTTTTATACTGCTACTGGGCATTGCATTGCACAAATATATCATAAAAAATTGTTATCTAAGCTTCAAAAGCCCATGGTACGTAGCATACACCACCCTGCCATTATGTATGTCCAAACCTTCCGTGTTTTTATTCGTTAATATCTAGGCTAATTACCGACGATTTTTTTCAAAAGTCATTATCAACAGTGCTTTTATACTTCTGATACTATAATAATAGGTGCCTACAGCGCTCCCCAACACCTTTGCTGAATGCCCGCAAATCGAAGTTTGTGTGTAACGGAAAAATACGATTTTCTCAAAAATGATGTGACCTAGGGTTAGAGCTATAGTTTTCCTGCAAGGTTTAAGTTAACGTCTACTACCGCTAATTTTTTCATAACTTTATTTTGAGTAGATTCGGAAATAGAGGGATCGGGAACATATTTTTGCACTACATTTTAGACGATCTCTGAAAATATATTACCTAAAATTTAAAAAAAATGTATTTTTAAGTTCATCGTTACGAAAGCTTTCACACGATACCCACACACAATATACAAAGAGAAGATTCTTTTATTCAAGCAACTTAATTAGCCCCTCTACACTTTTCCTAAATATATTTCTGAATGTTTAATAATCTGTACATATGTGGGCCACTAGTCTTTATTACTTCCTCCAATTTTAACTTTCCACGTTCCATAGTTTATGAGTAAAATGGCTGTGACACACAGGCACGAGTGATCTTATAATGGATCCGTTTTTACTTTTTTAGTACGGAACCCTAAAAATGGATGATCTAATTTTGTCTTTAAATTACCAACAGTGGGAGCAGTTGCTCCAGACATTTGTATGCTATTGATCAATGGCAAAGAAAAAAATGCACGCTGGCCTGAGCATACTACTCTTCGTTATAGTACTCTTACTGGAATTATAGCAGCAGAAAGCAACATAATAAGCAAAAAATTAAAATTACAACAAAATTTAACAACTGCGTAGTTTAATATAGCAACATAAGAACACGAGCAATATTTATTTGAATAACATCTTGCCAAAGAACGATAGATCGATAACAATACGAATCATATCTCGGAAAAGCAATAGAGTTTTTTTCTCCCATAAAGCTATTTTTATTAATAAAAATTATGGTACAAATTAAAAAAGATGAAAAACTTATTGACTGATCAAATTATTTTGCTGTAATATTAAAAAGTGTTTTGCATAAAAAATGTTAGAAAAAGAACTAAAACCTCGTTTTTTAAAAAATAATAATCCTTTTTTTTATAAAAAAAAACGTCAAAAATATAATGTAGTCACTCTAGAAAAGTCAATAAGTATGAAGAGAATTCGTATAACAGCGTCAAACATAAACTTTTTCCGAGAAATACCGCAGTTTAATATAAGAAAATACGTATTTATGAACCTATACGTCAATCAATTTGAATAAAATTGAATTTTTTGTCTCTATGTGTATTACATTATGATGGAAAAACATCGTTTTAGAATCTTTCAAATTATGTTTTCTTCAATACAAATATCAGTGTGGGGGGATTTTTGAATACATTTTTATTGACAGTTTGAGTGTAGGACACTTCATAAGAAAAGGTTAAAAAAAAAAAGAAACATTTTTTTTTAAAATTCTTCTATTTCGAATGCTTTATTTTTCTTAGACTCAAAGTTCGGTGGAATGAAGCCGATGTCAAGTTTTTCAATAAAAAGGATTCATAATATACAGGGTATTCTTAAGTCGCGTTACCATTACACCATGGCGGCCATTACTCCGGATTTTTTAATTCTACTTTTTTTTCGTATAGATATAATTTTGTTTCATTTAATAATAGAATTTGTGCATTAAATAAAGCGGGTATTGTATTAAAAAATAGTTGTATTTAAAAATCCAGCTCTGGTTCTAATGAAGTATTTGACATATATTGACGATGTTTTGTTGCTATTTTATCTGTTAGATATAAAGTTTATGCGTCAGCACTTGCAATACAAAATGCTTCAATTTTAATTAGTAGCTCAAAGCTATATCCTGTTCTCCATGTATGGGCTTATATATAGTAAGCGTTACACGTACCATTGTTTATGTGATTCGCGTCTTCAGCATGTAGTGTTGCCAGGTGTCCTGCGCAAATTGGGACTCCAAATTCTTCGGGCACCAGTATTTTAAAGTAATTTTCTTCGCCTTATCGAATGGCAGAACATTTCGCCACGTTTAAACGCAGATAAAACTGTAAAAAATGAGTGGTGTCTAAAGCGTTTGGATCCCTCAGTTACTCAGGACACCTTACACTGTAAAAAAGGACTAAAAAACGGAGATTCTACTCGCAATCTAGACACCAGTACCATTTCCGCATTTTTATGGAAAAATTTCCATTTTTCTGATTAAAAACGGAAAATTTTCTGTAATTTATGGGGGAAAATTTCCGTAAAAATACGGAAATAGTACTGGCGTCTAGATTGCCAGTAGAATCTCCGTTTTTTAGTCCGTTTTTTTTTACAGTGTACAACACTATCAGCCATCGTACACCAGTAAATATCCACTCAAGTGCTAGTATTACTCGCGTACAGAGGGTTCTGTACAGTTAAATATATGAATCGGTAACTGGGGATTGCATCACACAAATATATCATTAAAAGTTGTTATCGAGGCTTTCAAAGCCGATGGTGCATAGAATGGCCGTTCGTTCCTTTAGGTATATCCAAACCGTCCGTGTCTTTAAGGGTTAATATCTCGGATAATGACCGACAATTTTTTTTTTCACCAAAAATCATTTACAACTCCTTTGCTAAACGCCCGCGAATTGAAATGTGCGTGTAAAGAAAAAATGTGATTTTCTCAAAAAGTATGTGGCCTAGGGTAATCACTATAGTTTTCCAACAAGGTTTAAATTAACTATTATTATAACTATTATTATTACTTAAATTAACTACCTCTTATTTTTTCATAATTTTAGTTTCGGTAGATTTTGAAATAGAGGGGAAGGATATATTTTTGCATTACATTTTCGACGATCTCTCTGAAAATACATCTAAAATGAAAAGAAATGTAGTTTTGGGTTCGGCGTTACGAAACCTTTCATACGATACCCCACACGATATACAAAGAAAAAAAATTCAAGTAATTTAATGAGCCCCTCTATATTTTTCGTAAATATGTTTGTGAATGGTTAATAATCTATAAATATGTGGGTCAAGAGCCTTCATTACTTCAGCCAATTTGAGCTTTCCACGTTCCATAGTTTACGAATAAAATGACTGTGACAGACAGTCAGACAGATACAGGAGTGGTCTTATAATGGTTCCGTTTTTACTTTTCAAGCACGGAACCCTAAAGAATTATAAATTTTATACAATTCTATGTTTTAATAAATGTGTAATATAGTAAGTATTTATAATTCAAAGAGAATTTATATTTACAAATTAATAAGTATGTAAAAATTTATGCAATAAGAAAAAATCATTACATTTTTTATAATGATCATAAGATCACTGTTTATCCCTTTAAGACCGGACTGCTTTTTGAGTTTTTTTTTAAAACAATGATATAACTGAAATTTGTAACTGATTCACTATCTGTTGACAAAATTTATAAAATGTAGTTTACGTGAACCAGCACAATCACTCGATTCCGGCATTTATGGAATAGATAACCCAGGAAGGTAGAATTTTAGTTAATGCCTAACCCGCACGACCGTACGTGTCCGATCTTAAAGGGATACAAGTTCAAATAGATAAAATTTGAGTGAGAAGCGTAACCTTCTTTATTTTGGAGACACTCAGCCATACACTGTAAAAAAAAAAAAAAAAAAAAAAAAAAAAAAAAAAAAAAAAAACGGACTAAAATACGGAAATACTACTGGTAATCTAGACGTCAGTAGTATTTCCGTATTCTAACGGAACTTTTTCCCGGTAAATTACAGATCATTTTCCTTTTTTTTGGAATTTAACGGACATTTTTCTGTAGGGTAGTCCGACCAGTAAATGAACACTTAAGCACATTTAAAAAGAATATGATTAATTATATTTTAATAAACAGTACCTATTGGAGTTTGACAGTGCAAACAGATTTGTTGGTTTACAAATGATAAAAAAATAACAAAAGGAATTTTACATTTTACTTGTTTGGGATGCTGGGGGTGTCTTAATAGAAATCGATACAAAAACCAAGTAAATGAACAGTTGTTATCAGTGAATGAACGCAAAATTTTCCAATGTATGAACAGGCAACAATTTAAAACAACTTAAATTTCATAATAATAATTCATTTACAACATGTACAAATAACTTATAACATGTTTTTACTGAATTACGGTTCTTTTTAAAACCCAGAACGATAATCAATTAGCCTGAAAAATTGTCACTATTTAGTTTTGAAATTAATCATAAATTACAGATTAAAAAAAAGAAAAAACTAATTCTATTTCCTGAAATTGATGGCCCTGAACTATTTCAGTAATAACTCCAGACGAACGGGAGCAAGTTTCAGAAATAAGTTCGGGTGTTTTTATTATGCCTTTCATATGATCCTTAAAATACCAGATCCTATACTGTACTGCAGGCCACTTCTAATTCCACCACAAGTGGACCTGTGTTCCACATGTTGTCATGGTGCTTACTTCATATTTCCAACCTTGGATGCTATTTTAAAAAAGAGCCATCCATTTCTCCCCTGGATGTTTGTCAATAAATGGATTTTTCCTTCTTGTTTGTTTCGTGACATTGTAAACATGTTTTCCTTCATCCGTATACATTGTAAATCCAATTTTCTATTTCCAACTATCCAATGTTCAAGGAGTTTTTCTTCTTCAAAGGACAACGCAGGCAATGTCCCATACGCTTACATTCAATTGTTTTTCCTCGCAGTTTCATAGACAACGTTGCTTTTGGAATAGTAAAATGAACAGATGCCTTCTTTAAACTGAGCTGACCTGAGCCTCATAGCTTGTGCAGTATTTTCAAGGTCCTCTGTAGAATACTCGAACCTCCCATATTTCCTTTTTGCGGAATCTTCTTGGTCATCAGTGAAAATATTTCTACCAATCATCTAAAAACATAGAAAAAGTAAGACTTGAAAGTCATCAATAATTATTACCTTTAAAAATGTGTGTGTATAGGGGAAGAGTGGTAATGAATGGGCCAATTTTTGTTTTTTGATTTTTGTAATTTTTCTAATAATTTTTTTTGGCTCAGAATTGGCTCTTCAGTTACTTTACTTATTTGGTTATGTTAAAAAGTCATAAAAATTGAATTAGAAAATGTCTATAATGAATGATAATAGAAAATAAAAATATAGAAATTTGGCCCATTCATCCCCACCCATGGGGCTGAATGGGCCATTGAAGGTAATGAATGGGACACTAAATGAATTCAATAAAAAATGTGGAATTGATCTTTTATTCACCAAATATGACAAAATGAATGGATTTTCCACAATTGGTTCACATCTGGACTTCTTTTGTTTAGTGTATTTTTATTGTTTTTTACTTGTCAACCAATGTATAATACTGCATAATGAGTTTTTTTTTTTTTTTTTTTTTTCCCTTCAAAATTTGTAATGTACATAAGTTTAAGTTTGTATAATGATAAGTCCAGCACGCCTGGGATATAACTGGGCTGCCACTTGTAACATTTCTGTATACTTTTGTAAGTTTTAATATATACGGGTCTTTTTCAACGAAGGTATTTCCGAGGCCTGCCTCCGGCAGCGGCCCGTTATCATGGTAGTTATTCTGCTGGGCGGGGCTTGTTGAGCTAAAACCATATTGGTAGGCCTCCCCGCCTGGCCTGAAATTGAAACTGATACTTGACATGATATGATCAAAGCATACTGAAATAGTAAGTATTACACAATGCTTATACAAATTTATGAACATCAAAAGTGATATTATTAAATCACATAATTGTAGCAGAAAAATGACACAATAATGAGATTATAAGAAAGAAAGAACATAAAATACACATAAAAATAGATAATACATATTATGATTTAACGAAATTTATATTTTTCAAAATTAATATTAAACGACATGGTTGTAACAGGGTTGGAACTGCCTATTAGTAATTGGCTATTTAGTGTAAATTTCTGGTATTTATTCTACGCATCAGATTAAGAATATAAACAATTATTCTAGTTTTATATCAAATGGAAAAATACTGGTAGGTATTGTCAACAACTGGACAGTTCACCTTAATCATTTATACAATTTAAATTATGTTTCTAATAAATAACTGATATTTCTCAGGGTGAAAATGTGCAGATTATTTTTTAGACATGACTATAAATCTATTCTAACTAGGCAGTAATGTAATCTAAATCCCTTACAGTCAGTTATGTTTCATATTAAAGAGAAAATCAGAAAAAATGAAAGAAAAACCATATTTTCATGATCGAGCAAAGGTGGCCCATTCATGACTATGATATAGTGGCCCATTCAGCCCCACCTATACTTCTAGAATATATTCAGGTTTTTTTAATGCATTAAATTCAAATAACATCTAAATACATCCTACAATTAGTTTACAGATATGCAAAGACTTGCTAATACACATATCTGCAATGAAATAATAGATACTTTTTAGCTTATTTATTTTACTGAAAAGGGAAAAAATTTACTTTTCGATCAGATTCTTGTCCATCCTACTCTAGTGGGAAAATGGCTTCTCCCAAACAATGGAAAATTGGATGAGTTTGGTAGAGCAAATAGCTTCAACTATTGGTGGCATCTAAAATAATTTTATGCAAATAATTTTTCATATATTCTTAATGGCCCATTCATCCCCATGGCCCATTCATTACCACTCTCCCCTATGTTCTTTTGTTAGATTTTTTTTATCTGTTAACTTCTCATTTGTTGCCATTCTTGAAAAGTCACTTAATTCAAAATATAAGGTACAAAAGAAGCCACAAAAACATAAAGCCCAAAACAGTTCATTCACTAGGTAAAGTAGCCTAATGTATTCCTTCCAGTTTATGAACAGCTGTTCATTCATTGGATTTTTAACATTTCACTAACCAGTTATTAAACATCTATTATTCTCAAATTTTACATATTCTACAAAGGTTAAAACAATTAAAAATATCGCTATAATGTATATATTTAATGTATGTACAATAAAATTAGTGCATAATGCAAATAAAAACAGTAAATTCTTATCAAACATTTGAAATGACATAGCACTTACCTTATTATTTCAGCACATAAACAATGTGTTTCTCAGACATGAAAAATAAAACATGTTCTAAAAGTAAAGTAATGTGACTTCAGTAACCAATCATGAATGCAATAGCTTCCTACTGAATAGAATTAAGGCACTGTTGTAACCCCATCCAGTGGGAAGGTTTTCAAACCTTATTCTATTAAAATATATAAAAATTGCTCATTCACTGGGGGCTGTTCACTTACTGGTCGGTCTACCCTAATTTACCGGTAAAACGTTCCGTTAAAATACGGAAATAGTACTGGCGTCTAGATTGCCAGTAGTATTTCCGTATTTTAGTCCATTTTCTTTACAGTGTAAGATTCGTCTTATTTGGAAGAAGTGTTGTTCATTTTCATGATGTGGGTTTAGCTAGCTGCCCTAGGATTTTAAATAGCTTTCTCAAGATCTGTAATGAATATGATCATGAATATTTCCCTTGTTATGTATATAAAAGGGCCGCCATTTTTATAATGTTCATATTGTGCAAAAGAGATGGCCTATCCAATACTGGGATATAATTAACAATAATACACTTTTTTAAAGCATTAGCTAATAGGATGTATTATTTGATTGTATAATGATTTTTTCCCCTTCCAAATGAACTATATACCAAAATTTATGTTTATAAAATAAGGTCGTAAATTTTTTAATTCGTCATCTTAGACAAAAATAACTTATGCAACACATCGTTAATTTTGATTATGAGAAGTTACATGATCTAATGACTTCGGATCCAATCGGACACATGGAATGCTCTACCAGAAGAAATTCGGATTCGTACCGGATGTTTGGTTTGGGATATTACAGTATTGATGTGCCGACTAGTTCGCATGGCATATTTACTTAATTCCTTGGTATAGAACAGAACATAACAGTTATGTATTATGCGAATTAATTAGCTTTCGTATACGAAGGACTATTTTCCTTTTCAACCCCGCCCCAACGGGAAGCATATCAGTCTATCATGACTTAAGTCTTACAGACGAAATTTTTCAAGACGCTAACTATTTATACGCGCGATATAAAAGATTTTCATTAAAATTCAGTTCCATGAACTCCCCTCTCTTCCTTTCGCCGTGTGAGAATAACCAAAAGTCAGAGTCTATCACGGTTTTACAGACGAAAGCTCCCAGGCTGGCGATTATTAAAATATAGGCGTAGGAAGTGAGATTGCTCCCTTCTCCTCCGAATTGGGTGGGTACAGTGTGGGGGGGGGGGGACTTTATTCCATGGTCTATCAGAGCCAGACAGATGAAATTTTGCTGGAAGCTGTATTTAAGAAAACAGATGCAGTGTATGGAAAATGTTTTTGATAATCAGCCTCTTAAACCCTCTATAAGACAGAAACCTTATCTCATAATTTATCAAAGCTTTAAGAATATACGTTTTTACAACAGAGAATTTCAAAATAGAGGTGAAGTTTTCAGTTTAATTCATATTCACCCCCTTTCTATCCCTTATGGAGCATAATTATTTATCATAATCAATCAGAGGCTTATAAATAAAATTTTGCTGGTTGGAAATGGCAGTAAATACCTTTTTTTTAAATCAGCCCCCGAACCCTCCAGGGGAAAACCATAGCCGAGAATTTATAATGGGCATATAGATGAAATTTTCGAGGATTATAATATTCAAAATAGTGGTATCATGCTATTTTACATTGGTGATTAATAATTAAGGTGAGTGATAGAATACCGTCGATTGTACAGTCGTGGGGAAAAAAAGTATACACCCCTACTATATCTGCAACAAATTATCGTAGAAAAAAGTTACTGGTACCAAATGATTGGAAATAAAGTCTACTTTTAAATTTTGTTGCTTAGGAGGCCATCTTCATGTCAAAGCAAACCCAAACTTTGTTTTTTTTTTTTCAATAGCAATACGCAATTTTGAAACCATAAATAAATTCTACACCCTGCAATGAGCCTAAATACAAATTTTCATGAAATTCTTTCGATTCGTTTCCGAGAAATTAATTATTTTAAAATTAGCCTATTTTAGAGGCTGTATCCAAATGGAAGTTCGGTACTCGATTGTTGGAATGCTACAGAATGACTAAGTCACTTCTAATGTCTTAATGTATTGTTTCTTGCTAACAGGAGCCAGTGGCGAAGCCAGAAATCCGCTGTAGGGGGGGGGGGGGTTGAGATGTTGATAATGGTGATCGCCGGTTAATTGAATCCGCCTAGTTAATGAATGAAATCATGATGCTTTTTTTTCTCGGTTAGTAGAATCACTTGTTACGTTGGTTGTGATTCATTTAAACAGCGTTTACAATATAACAGTTGCAAAACATAAAATACACCAATGAAATAACTATACTACTACTGTGTTAGATTTATATAAAGCGTTTAAAAAATGATGAGGAAAACTTTAAGAAATGGAAGAGCAAGCAATTTTTGTACGGAAAATCAGGAACCCATTGTTCAGTCAAAAATACACACGGGATTTCACTCCAAGACAATTCCGAATTCTTGTTCTTAACTTAAAAATTAATTATACAATTTTAGCAAAATTTTCAATAGACATACCTTGAATTATGTCAGATGTAACAATATCACGAGAATTGGTGAAGTTTATCATCATCTGTGTCCAAACAGACTTGAGATTGAAAATGTATGGAACGACAATGATTTTGGAATTATTTTATAGGATTCTTACTATTTTTTGATTACTAACACTTATAGTTATTATTTTGGTGTTAAGTATGATGTTCGATTATCATGAGATTACGAAACTGTTTCAGATTAGAAATTAACATTATACTGGGAAAATGTATTTTTACATATTACAGTAGTGAAACATTTGAAAGAATTTTCTTTTAGTGCTAATAATATTTTAAATTATCTTTTAAAATCCTAAATCTTCAAACCAATGTTTTCAGATTTAACATTTGCCAAAATTATAAAATAATAGGAATTCCTTATACCATATGAAAATATTTTTGAGATATTGTTAAATCTAATAATGCATTTAATTTATCTAGTTTGTATCTAATTTAGTTTGTATCTAGTTTGTATTTAATTTATCTAGTTTGTAGTCTAGTATATATTGTAGTTTGCTGTTGTTTAATAGTACAATTATAAATACTAATTATTATTTTTAGTGTTTTTCAAATTGGTATATTTATTTTTTTTAATTGTATGTAAGCATTTTTTCTGTTTGTGATTTTAATCAAACATTTAATTATAGACATTCTGAATCGGTTATTAAATTTTCTTCTATTGTAAATTCATTTTCTACGTTTATGATACGCGTAATTATCGGCACTAAAAAGTAAAATATGATATTTAAGCATTGAAATAAAGTGTTTTTCATGCCTGATAGGAAGTTATAGATTAAACTGCTTTAGTATATATTTTTCTAAAGTTCATATAATACAGGATACATAATATAGGACACAAGTTGAAAAGTGCTTATAACTTCGATTTGTCTCTCCGTCTGTCCGTCTAGCAGTCTGTCCGCATTCTAACTCACGAAAATATACTCGGATTGCCCTTAAATTTTTGGATATTATTGAAGTTTACCATAGCACGGTACCTATTTGTAATGAAGTTTGTAGCATGCTTTGTTCATTTACAGGGACAGCCAAAAGTTTTCCGTTACATTACGGCCTATGGGAAAAAATCGTTTCAAATGATTTTTAATGATTTTACGCACGTTTTCAAACAGAATAAAATTTATATGCATTTATGAAGTGCACTAAAATATTCATTCTGTTGACTATGCGATGCAAAGAATAGTTATTGTTCATTTACAGGGCTAAAACAGGAATTTAAATACATAATGATATAGGGGTGGAGGGAATTGTTTGTGGCAAACTTTAATTATGATGATCTATTTCATATATAATGAAATTTATATATGTCACTGAGGTTTACATACTATAAATTATTTCATGTATAATACGAATAATACGTATATAGCATTTACAGGGACACACAAAATATTTCAGATACTATATATTGTATCCGAAGTACTGTTCATTAGCGATGATTGCTGGAAATGTATTTTTAATTATGATATGCGCTTTTATGATTCACTATATTTATGCATAGTATATGGTGCATATAAATGCTATAATTCCTATACAAGGCTACACAAAAGTATTCGTAAGGATTAATGGGTATGGGCGCAAATTGCTTAAAGGTGGTTTTTAAATGAGTAATGCTTTTTTCGCTGAACTGCATTTAATTTACCAAGAAAGGTTTGTAGAATATAGATAAAATGATATACAGGGTCACATAAAGAATTGGATACATGGCCGTCTATATATTATAATTTCTGGAAATGTGATTTCAGCAGTTTTAAGAGTGTCTTAGTTTGAATTAAATTTTAACTAAATAGTGGCGTGTAATAAAGATTCTAGGTAAACTACAGGGTTGTACAAAAGTATTCAAGTATGTTTCCATACATTAGTATAAATTGCTGAAAAAGAGTTTCAACCTGTTAGGCGTTTTCTTGCTAAACTAAATTTTCCATTATATAGTATATATACACTTAAAAAAATAGGTACTCAAAATTGAGTAAAAAGTACTCAATTTTAAATGCGTCACATACTCAAAATAGCTCCGATCCAAACGTACTCAAAATTGAGAAACACATGTACTCATTTTTTATTCCATGGTTGTTATCAAGTATGAATCGTTATGTACTGCCCCCCCCCCAACCCCCCCCCCTAAAATTTAAAGTAAAAATGTACTGAGATTTATTTCCCGTTCAAAGATCTTAACAAGAAATGTTTAATTGATTATTTATTAAGAAAAATAGCAAAATTCTTAACAAGATACTTAAATCGAATATTTTTATGAGCATTATTTCCAAGCACTTTTAAATTATTTTTAAAATACTGTGCATAATTTAATATTTACATTAATGAACATCATTTATGCCGCCATAAATGAAATGAACCATTACAGGGTACAAAACTATTCGTTTGTTTGGGTTTGATAACATGTGATGTTTCAAAATAGAGAAAGCATAGGTTCATTTTTGATCCAAAAATATTCAATTCGATATGAGTACGTCGGTTTACTCATTTTTGAGTACTTCATTTTTTCAGTGTATCAACCTACAGATCAAATACAGGGCTGTTCAAAAGAATTGGAAAACATATTTGGCTATGGACGGTAACTGCTGAAATCAGTTTTTCAAATGTTTTATGCGTTTTCTAAAATGTTTACTTAGTTATGTTATTTACGTCATTTCCCTAAATTACGATGTGTTGTTAAAGCATTCAGAAAGTGTTGGAAATTATTTTATAATCTGTGCTTAACGTATGATTTTTCTTACTCGTTTCTTTTTCTGTTTCCCTGATCAGTCTTTTCCTATAAAACATACCAAATCTATTTAGCTCATATTCACAAAATACAATATACACGGGAATAAAAAATTTAAATAAATATCGCTTATCATGCCGCTCTATAAATAATAGTTGTATTAATATCCGTTAGTCTCCATGTTTGTATTTAATAAAGCAATGACAAATCACAACAAATAAAAAAACTTACACATTCTAAATATCAAGCTTGAACTCAATATCAAGCATAGAACTTAATAAAAAAATATGTCAGTTGATAAGCGTTGTTTTTTAAGTGGAAAAATTTTAAATGTTTTAGAAGAATATGACTCCAAAATAGCGATATTTTGCCAAAAAGTACGGTAAAAAGATAAGATTTTATATTTACAACAAAAGTTTATTTTAAAATTCATCGCTGTATTAATACTTAGAAATTTTTCCAGAGAGAATCATTCGCCTTATATACAATATTTCAAATGAAAATCAAATATAAAATTAATTGCTTAAAAAACGCAAAGGCCAACATAGTGAAAAAGATTCCATGCCGGGACTCGAACCCAGGCCATCAGTCTAGCACACTGACATTCTACCGACTAAACCGCATGGAACGACGCCCAGCCTGTAAAATTTCTCACTGTTACATGTTGGCAAGGCTACAAACGCAGCACAAGATGGAATATTTATCGTGAGCCACCGACATGGGGTAAACACGAAACTTAATTAAATCCAGCATCGATTGAAACTATATTAATAATTGGAATTTTTTCCAGGGAGAAACATTCGCCTTGTATACAACATTTCAAATTAAAATTGCCTTTTAATTAATTAATTTGAAATTTGATTTTCATTTGAAATATTGTATGCAAGGCGAATGGTTCTCTCTGGAAAAATTTCCAAGTATTAATATAATTTCAATCGATGCTGGATTTAATTAAGTTTCGTGTTTGCATCATGTTGGTGGCTCACGTTAAATATTCCATCTTGTGCTGCGTTTGTAGCCTTGCCAACATGTAATAATGAGAAATTTTCCAGCCTGGGTATCGTTCCATGTGATTTAGTCGGTAAAATGTCAGTGCCGTGTACTGATGGCCCGGGTTCGAGTCCCAGCATGGAATCTTTTTCACTATTTGCGTCTTTTAAGCAATTAATTTGAAATTTGATTTTCATTTGAAATCACAGTGTTTATGACAAGTTCGTCACAAATGACACATATTTCACAAATTGGTCACAGTGTGACTTCAAAGCATTGTCGCTTTCGTCACAGGTTCGTCAGAAAGTTAATGCCAAAATAGTCACAAATGGCACACTTTTCACAAATTTGTCACACCGTGACTTCACAGAGTGGTCACAATGTGACGTCACAAACGACCTCTAAAACGGCCATAACGACCTCGCATTCTAGTCACTATGACGTCACATCGACGGTCACAAAATCACAGTGTGACTTCACAACGACGTCGCCGTGACGTCACCATGCCTTACGGGTAATAATATGAGAAAAAGTAATTTTGGTTCTTTTTCTTAGTTTTAAAATAGATAGCTGATCAGTAAACATTTAAATTCAATTGTATTCCGCGTTTTTGCATACCTTCTCACATTTCTTTATGTGAGATCACAGTTTTTGGTTTATAATTAAATGGGGTTATTTTTTTTTCTAGTTACTTTGGGTTTATGCATTGTGCTATTTTCTAGAGATAGCATGGTGTCATGTTTTTTTTTCTTTTTCTCTCTTCATTTTTGTACGTTTGTAAGATGGCCACTTGCCTGTGCAAAAACGGGGTAAGTTTCTTTTTTTATTAATTTCAATTACAGATTTCATAAATTCATATATTTTTTAAGTATATCATTATTCCACACTTTGCTAGTTGTCGTTTTTTTCTCGAATGTTGGACACTACTATTTTATTTACTTAGACATGTCATTAATAAAAAGCTACACTACCACGCGCTTTTCACATTAATTCTTTATGCGCATATAAATTCATAGGTTCACTGTAGAAATTGTTTACAATGCTTGTACATATTTGTTGTGGTTTTATATTCGACCTGGCTTTACATGCATACACATATTTACACTTCATTTTGACAAGAATTATTTTGCTTAGAGTTCAAAGTTAACACTTGCCATGGTTGGATTTAATCATAATTTTATGTGCTTCTCGTAATTTTTTTCTACGTACTTGCTCACGGTTTGTGTACATCGTCATCAAGACAGAAAGTGGCAGTTCTATTTTATTAGGCAAGATTTTTTTAAAGTATTTATTTTACTTAAATTTCATACACTTTTGAAGATATTGCTTGCACATGCGTTCAGTATTTTGTTATATGAAATAACTTGCATGTTGTACATTACTTTTCACGTTTATTTTGTGTTACTGATAGAATTTGGTTGTTTGGACACGGATGGTGACTCGATGCATTATTTTTACCCTCCTCATGAAATGTGACAGGATATCTTTAAAAATTGAGATTTTTGGGTATAAATTTATTACGATTGATTATTTTAACTGGTTCGATACAACTTTTTATGTATACACTAGAATTGACATCATTATTGCAACATTTACACTTTTCTTCTATTTTAAAATTTTTAAATGAGACTTGCAATTTTTTTTTCTCACACATAAATACACTTTCTAGCGTTTCTTGTGATCACTACTTAGAAGTAAAAAAAAATGTTTATTTTTATATTATTCACGTTTGTTCTAACTTGATTCTAGCCTAAACATCAAGTGTATATAGGCCTATCAAGTTTTACAGTTTTCTATTTTAATATTATAAATTTTTGTCACAGCACATTGAGCTATATTTTTGTGCGCAATCACTTAAATTTCTTTTAACCCTTTGCTAACGATCTATTCGACAGTATATTACTTTCTTTTTCAACACAATACAAGTAGTTCATGTGAGTATATTTACACAATTTTGCTCATGTGAGATTACACTTAGTTTATGAGTATATTTACACAATTTTTGTTCATGTGAGATTACACTTAGTTTATGAGTATATTTACACAATTTTTGTTCATGTGAGATTACACTTAGTTCATGAGTATATTTACACAACTTTTGTTCATGTGAGATTACACTTAGTTCATGAGTATATTTATACAATTTTTGTTCATGTGAGATTGCAAGTAGTTCATAGTGTATAACACATTAGTTCATTGAGGCTGGTTTACAGTTTAACCAGACAGTCTACACACAATACAAGTAGTTCATAGTGTATAACACATTAGTTCATTGTGGCTGGTTTACAGTTTAACCAGACAGTCTACACACAATACAAGTAGTTCATAGTGTATAACATATTAGTTCATTGTGGCTGGTTTGGAGTTTAGCAAGAGTCTCACACATATACTGTCCGTTCAGTCTGTTGGCAAATTTTTTCTTTCTTCAATGGTAACATTTTTTTTCTTCTATTTTGTGATATGATATAAGTTAATAGTTATTATGACATACAGTATGATTCTATTGCTACCCAGTTAAAAAAAATAATAAATAGAGGTTGTTTGTTTGTTTATAAAAAAAGATCCTTTAATTTGTCTTTCCACAGTATCGCGATAGCATTGCTTAGCATGCGACAGGTTCAAAGTTCTTTTTTACAACGGTTTTTTATTTTACAAAGGTTCTACTTCTTCACTTTGGCAGCATGCTACGCGAATGAGATTGTTATCTGTGGATAACAGTTGTATAGGATTTCGCATTTTTTTTTCTCTCACATCAATTACTTTCCTTGTGGTACAAGGCAACTCACGTGAATATGGTTTTTCTTTCCACGAATTTTCTTTTAAACAATTTACAGGTGTTCTTTTTTTTCACCCTTTCACTCTATTACAGACATGCAGTTCTCTCGTGGTATATACTAGTTATATCTTCAGGATATGTTAATTGACGCTGCGCTTACACATACACAATGCTTTTCTCTTATGTATTACCTGTTGTACATGTACAATTCATATTAAATTTCATAAAAAAAATTTCATACATTTTTATATTTGTATGGCTACATGATAGGTTAATTTACACGTTTTTTTTGTTTTAAGGTATAGAAGTAAAAACTTATTAGATTACAGGTTATTTTATGGTAAAATTTTAACAATACACATACACGTTTTATTCAAGGAGTCAGGGCAGTGACTACCTGCAATCTTCAACAATTAATTGTGCCTCATTTCTCATTTTTCTCTCCTATTGTCATTACTATCACTTTTATAAAAGGTGAGTTAAAAGTACAGTGCCTAACACTTCCGGTTATTTATTACCTATATTTAAGTGTTGTTTTGTCTTTATTTACACACCATGTCTCGGAATTGGAGTATAACCAACTGATATAGCAATCACAAGAATTGCTTTTTATTTGAATATTAATTTCAAATTTTATTAAATCATGATCTTCTGGAAATTGAACTAAGAATTGTAGTGTGCACACTTATTTACAGCTATCCAGAAGTTAGACAGAGCTCAGGTAATTGTCACTGAAAATTTATTGGTACAAATTTTTCTAAGTCATGCTTGCATGCATGCGAAACAGAGACATGATATATATATACATATATATGCTTTGTTTACACAGTTATAATTTATAGCATAATTACTTTAAAACCAGGTCCCTACTAAAAATAATGTACTCTATTTTTATATGTCCCGGATTTGAGATGAGACATGCGTTATTTTTCTTTTGCAAACGCTGTCCGCGTTAGTCATTGTCGGCTAACGGGGGGATATATGTGAAGAAGATTTCCTTCCCATATTCTATTAATACCTTTTTTCCTTTACCCCCCCCCCCTTTTTTTTAAAAATAAGATTATTTTTACTAAATTCCTATATTTTATATCTGTCTTAAATCATAAATTAAATTTATTTTCAACGCTCTGTTCCTTTAGAAATACATTTTCGTTTCTCTCTCTTAATTCTCAAACAACCACAAAAGGCAGTCGTAGATTAAATGAGGCATGCTATTTTTTATCTTGCATTGAAACAATTCACCCAGTACATTTGCATGCTTAATTTGGTTCCTAAGCCTGATCTTTCTTATGCCTCCTTTCTTTATTTTTTTTTAATGTGTCTCTACGTCAGCATCTTTTCTTTCCAACGTATAAATTTTTATCATAAATTTTGTCTGCAATTTCTTATTTTTAATTGCATATGCCTTCAAACGGCTCGGCGCGCCTATTCCTATGGTTTGGCAACCCCCTGTAAAATGCGACTTTGTGGTTTTCGGTTGCCCACATTTTCACGATTATCCGTTGACGTTAAAATTTCATATGTTGCCCTTTTCTCCTCCTCATTGACAATACATTAACGGTTTTGAACACGTGTCTCATTTCAATGTAATTCTCGCCAGATTTCTACTGGCTTGCTAGTTTTTGTAAATTACTGCTCGCCAATAACTCAACGCTCTAAAATATTGTTATGACATCATTCGGTTCCTGGTCGTGCTTCTGTAAACATAAAATGTAGATCGTCCCCTCTCCAGCACCGGCTTTGTTGCCGTTGCCGTCGGAAACCTCGATTTGTGCGGACTTGGACAATAAAAAACCTCCTGTTTACATCTGGGATTTCCTATTTACTGATTGTGTGTCTTTGTTTTAACTCAAACCTGGTCACATATCTTTTCGCATGCTAAAATGTGAATGTTATGATACTCCAAGAATCATCGATGCAAAATAAAATCCTATTAACCTGTTTCAAACATATCCAGTAAAGACTAGAAATAGTCAGCACAGAGCTCATGACTCCCTTAGTTTTTAAGTTATACCTAAAACAAATGTCCGCATTTGAATTTGTTTTGCAATGAGTAAACATGGATTTAACATTACGAGTTCCAAACTTTAATCCTGCATAATTCTGGGACCGAATGACTTCACGTTTGGAAGCATCCGGATTTAAACAAAGAGTGATTTCAAAATTAGGTCTTTTCATTAAAAAGTTTAAAGTTTATCATTTCTAGATGTAGAGAACCCTCTAAGCAAAATTTAAGTATAGTATTATTTAGTACATGCTATTACCAGTCACATTTTCATATGATGAGATGCGGAATTGTTAATAGGGGAGCTTTTTTTATTATTATTTTGTTATATGTTTATTTGCTGCAGAATAACTATAATCATTTTCACTACAAGAATGTACATTAGACGAAATAATATTTCTTGACATTAGGTGAAATAATATTTCAAAAAGAAAATGGAAAAGACTATCATTGTATTGAAATGTAACGTTTTTCACAACTGAATAGTAATTAATAAAAAAAAGGAATCGGGAAAAAAAAAGAAGGAACAATATATTTGTACAACAGACTAAAGAAGGTTTGATGGTAAAAAATTCATTGTAACAAACACGCAAAAAATACTTTTTCTAAACAAACTTGAAAAAAAAAAAGCGTTTTAAAAATGTTTATGAGGACTTTAAAAACTGCTTTTCTATACTTATGTTTTTCCAACGTGAAACTATTTAGAGAAGAGTTCAATAAATACTTGAAAAAAAAATCTATTTACTGAAAATCGTAAAATAAAAAAAAAAAAAGAAAGAAAATAAAGCTGTTAAATAGTTGTTTTATTAAAGTTAATGTTATTACAATTTTCAAAATGCTTTCAGCATTTTTTTAGTCTTTATTAAAATAAATTTTGCATCCCTTTTCATTCCGTCAGACTGTTATTTTAAAAAAATACAAAAATTGCGGAAGAAATTGAATTTTCATTAAAACTTGCCAAAATAACTACTTCTTAAACACTTTAATAAAACAGAATTCTAAAACGGATGCACAGATGTGTAATTGTATATTATCAAGATTGTCTTTTGACTAATCGCGAAATTTGAATATAAAAGCAAACGCATAATAGAGAATTTTACAGATTCATACTCTACGAAAACTTTGTTTTGAGAAAAATACTTTGGGTTTACATTATGATAGGTTATTTTCATTATTATTATCCTTTAAGAAGTTTGAAAACAAGTTTTCTGTGCACTACATGGCAATACCCTTTTAGATTCTTATTACCCGACTGAAAAGATGGTTTATGTGTTTCACGCATATCTCCGTATGTGGATTTCTTTATACCCTGGAAACATCCCAACGGCTGGATGGATTTTAATGAATGAGGTCTTTATCAATTCGTCTTAACGGCCCGATGGTTATAGGCTAGGTTTTGTTTTAATAATTCAAAATGGCAGTCGTAAAATACAAAATGGCGGTAGAGACGAAAAAAATACGCACACTATTGAGTAGCATATCATTGGATAGGTCTTTCAAAATGAAGACGATGTTTCATTGACTATTTTACAGTCTAAAGCTCCGTTAAAATATTATATAACCTGGAAGTTGTGTATGTAGGATCTCTAGCCGTAACTCTTACCGCAACTAAACCATCATAGACATCTATAGATATAATCAAAACAGTGTTTATAGATAGGAACTAACAATTAAACACAACTTAAAAGTCATCAATACAAGTAAATTAAAAAAAAATAGGTAAGTAATATAAACAAGTAATATAAAAAAAATATTTTAAGTCAATTCCTACTTAGGTCAATAAGAGAAATTTATTTCCTTCCATTCTTCTTCCCTCTTGAGTGGCGCTTAAAATGCCTTGATCAAGAAGAGGGCTCTCTCGGTCTTAAAATACCTTGATCAAGAAGAGGGCTCTCTCGATTATTGAAAATTAATTAATTTAATTTAATTAATGCATTAATATTTGAAAAAAAACTGGATTAACATCAAGTGTTATCCACTACAAGTTAAAAAAAATTTATTTGAGCTCGATTGGATGAATAATAAGTATTTTATTAACCTTGATCAAGAAGAGGGCTCTCTGGATTATTGAAAATTAATTAATTTAATTTAATTAATGCATTAATATTTGAAAAAAACTGGATTAACATCAAGTGTCGTCCACTACAAGTTAAAAAAATTTTATTTGAGCTTGATTAGATGAATAATAAGTATTTTATTAACAACTGAAAATTTGAACAAGATACATATAGCGAGAGTGTGAGCTAATAGTAGGAATTGAAAAAATAATTTCACATTGATGAGAAATAATTAATTTGTTCGCTTTTTACGCAGTCGGGTTTTTTAAATTTAATTGTTTATTTTAATGAGTTATTAACACACAAACAAATTACATTCGTACTTTTGTTTGATTTCCATCGTCTCCTTAACAGTTGAATTATTAAACGAATTTAAGTAGTGTATTAAAATTTTTTCGTATCCCAAATATTTCATTAACCAATCCCCATAAGAACGCCAATTATTTAATTTAGGTCGGTATTCCTAAATTACAGATATTAGAGGATCTAATGTACACTGTTAGAAGTACCTACACTTTAAAATTTGGAGGAGTGGAAAGTTCACTCTCAAACAGCGACAGGCATTTTCACTCTTTTTGGAGTGAATTTTATAAAAATACACTCCTTAAAGAGTGGAATTTTTCTCTCCCTAGAACACCCTCAGCGAAATATTTCACTCCACTGTCAAGAGTGGAATATGTCATTCCGTTGTCGAGAGTAAAATATCTCATTCCTCTGACGAGGGTGAAAGTCTGGCATATCAACTTTGAGTCAATATATTTGGAGAAAAATAATGAAAAGCACAAAATATGTCACTTCTTAATTTTCAAAAACTCTATTTCATAATGTAACATAGGCGATTACACCGATTTTGTACTAAAACTCACTCCTCTTCAAGAGTGACTAGTCACTCCTGCTTAGAGTGAATACTTACTCTATGAAGGAGTGATTATCGTGGTATTAGTATTACCCATCAGCCAATCAGAACTGCAAGTCTACAACACTTTTTTAAGATAAGAGAAAGACATCCGCCGTATTAGGATTAAAATACACGGATATTTTTAAAGTGAGTATTTATGGAACTTAAAGGTAAGTCTAATTTAATTTTAATCTTTTATTCCTGTAGTTTTGCATATTACGATCATGAGTTAAAATAGTTTTATGTTATATAGAAAACGACTGATCTAGTATTGTTTTCAGAAGCGATTTTTTCCTATTCGATACTGTGATGTAAAATATCTTTATCTGCAATCGCTCTTAAAAAAAAGCTGACGCAGACACTGATTCATGCTTACATTCATAGTAGAATGTAAACATTAATTTGCAATTACTTGAGATTGGAAATGTGTTGAGACAGTGATTTGGATTTTTTACGGTTTCTTACAGTTTTGTGATTACTAACACTTACATTATTTATCGTCATTATTATTTTGGAGTTAAATATGATATTCGATTATTATGAAATTACGAAACGGTTTCAGATTAGAAATTAGCATTACACTGGGGAAATGCCTTTTTACATATTATAGTAGGGACACTTTCAATAGATTTTTTTAAATTACTAATAATACTTGAAATTATTATTTAAAATCGTAAATCTTCATACCTATGTTTTCAGTTTTAACATTTGCCAAATTTATAAAATAATAGGAATTTCTCGTAACATATGGCAAGATTTTTGAGAAATGGTTAAATCTAATAATGCATTTCATTCATCTATTGTAGTTCATTGTTTAATAGTACAATTATAAATACTAATTATTTAGTGTTTTTCAAATTGGTATATTTATTTTTTTAAATTGTATGTAAGCGTTTTTGTGCTGTTTGTGATTTTAATCAAACATTTAATTATAGACATTCTTAATCAGTTATTAAAATTCCTTCTACTGTAAACGCATTTTCTGCGTTTTTGATACACGTAATTATAAGCACTGAAAAATAAAACATGATATTTAAGCATTGAAATAAAGTGTTTTTATGCCTGATGTTTATAGATAAAACTGCTTTAATATATTTTTTTATAAGTTCCTACTATCTACACTGATAAAATAACAGATCGCTCTGTCTGACTGTGTGCGATGGCTAGCGAAAACTACTGCACTTAGAAGTCTGAAAATTTAGATGTGAATATCCCAAGACAGGTCCTGATGCACCTGAGTCTCAGATTTTTAATTTTTTAAGGGCCGCAGGGTCCCTTTACGTTTTTATGCACTAAATTGTTAATAACATTCCTCTTTTCAGTCCGATCTTCGTCGTTTTTGGGATGAATTATCCTTCCAGTTTCTGCCCCATTTCTACATTTCAGTTAAGAGCCTGGCACCCTGTCAAGGGCCCAGTACAGGGCCCCTTGAAGTTTTAGTGCACTGAATTGTTAACATGCCTCTTTTCTATCCGATCTTCTTCGTTTTCGGGGGGAATTCTCCTTTCAGTTTTTACCCCATTTTTTCATTTCAGTTAAGACCCTGGAACCCTTGCAAGGGGCTCGGTACAGGGCTCCTTGAAGTTTTAGTGCACTAAATTGTTAATAACATGCCTTTTTTCTATCTGATCTTCTTCGTTTTTGGGGTGAATTCTCCTTTCAGTTTCTTCCCGATTTCTACATTTCAGTTAAGACCCTGGCACCCTTGAAGTTTTAGTGCACTAAATTGTTAATAACATGCCTCTTTTCTATCCGATCTTCTTCGTTTTTCGGGTGACTTCTTCTTTCAGTTTCTATCCCTTTTCTACATTTCAGTTAGGACCCTGGCACCCTTAATTGTTAATAAATTGCTTCCTTTTAATCCGATCTTCATTTTTGGGATACTTTCTCCATTTAGTTATTCTCCCGTTTCTACATTCCAATTAAGACCATGGGACCATTTAGGGTCCCGTAGGGCCCGGTAGAGGGCCCCTTAAATTTTTTTGTGTGGCATGCGTTTTCCACACCCTAGTTTTCTCACCTTCGCAGTGCATAGTTTTAAAGTTGAGTCTTGAACTCTTCTCCTTAGACCAACACTCACATATTTTTATTGGGGCCCTAGGGCCCTTTTTGAAGCATTTTCCAAGTTTTGCACATTTCTTTTAAATTATATTCTGATGATCAATTCAGACCCAATGCTTAATCTCGACTAATCGAAGATCTAAAACGGTAAGTACTAAAACGTTGTAACATGTTTTCATGTTAGGGCCCTATTCTCAACTATCAGTCGGCCCCTTTTGAGCCCCCTATTATAACTCAATTAAAAATAGTCCCATTCACTAGCTTTTTTATTCTAACAACATCGTAGGTTCTCCAGCTATTACATGAACGACAAAAAAATATTTCAGACTTCAACTACCACCAAATTTGAATATAAATCGTCTTCTTGCGGCCCTTAGTGCATCTTCTTCAAAAATGATCCGAATTCCGTGCAGTTTTCTTTACCATAGCTCTAGCGTCCTCAAATTACATTAAAAACTACTAAAAAGTGTATTTATACTAAACTACATGCCACTCAAGTCCCTTCCCACTTGGGGCCCGGTACAAGGCCCCTTGAAGATTTTGCACCATAAATTAGTAATAAATTGCCCCTTTTAATCCGATCTTCATTTTTGGAACCATTTTTCCATTTAGTTATTCTCCAGTTTGTATATTCCAGATAAAATCGTGGGGCACCTTAGGGTCCTGTAGGGCCCAATTCGGGGCCTCTTGAACTTTTTGTGTGCTATGCATTTTTTACACCCTAATTTTCTCACCTTTTCATTGCGTATTTTTAAACTTGAATCTTGGACTCTTTTCCCTAGACCAACACTTTCATATTTGTATTGGGGCTCTAGGGTCCCTGTTTAAGCATTTACCCCATTTTTGCGCATTTCTTTAAAATATTATTCTAATGATTATTTCATACCTTATGGTTAAATTTGACTAATTGAAGATCTAAAACATTTAAACAAGTTTCCATGTTAGGGCCCCGCTCTCAACTATCAGTTGGGCCCTTTTGGGCCCCTGTTGTAGCTCCCTTAAAAATGGTCCGATTCAAGAACTTTTTTTTCTAACAACATCTTACGATCTCCAGCCACTACATGAACGACAAAAAAATTTGCAGACTTCAGCTACCACCAATTTTGAATATTAATCGTCTTCTTGGGGCCTTTGTTGCAGCTTCTTTAAAAACATACTTTTAGCGTCTTCCAGCTACTTTAAAACCCCTAAAAATTTTTCTTATACCCAACTACATTCCAGTTAAGACCCTGGCCCCCAGGGCCCAGTCTTTCTTTATACCTCAGCTACCACCTTTTCGAACATTAATCTCTTTTTTCAGCATCAAGTTACATCTACTCACTACAGCCGTAAATTAAAAATTGCGTTACTTTAAAGTTAACTTTAGATGAGGGATTTCATTCGTTTATTAAATATCGTGTTAATGCTAACAGTAATTCATGAAATTTACAAGTTGAGGATTACAGGTTCGTTCAGAAAGAAGTTTGATGGGAACACATTAGACGCTGCGGAAGGCAATGGGGGCCTCCGAAATTAGGTTCATTTAAAAGAATTTCCAAAGATATAAAATCATACAAACTTAAGCTTTGTTTCAGGTTATTATTTACAAACCCCGGGCAACGCCGGGCGGGTCTGCTAGCCACTTATATCATATAAGATTGAATATATTTTAAAGAGATAAATAACTGCTTTTTACATTAAAAAAGTTTTTCAACTATAAGAAGAGTACACATGTAATCATTTCTTTTCTTTCTATATTTCCTTCTTTTTGCTATTTCCCAGAACAATATTTTGCTATAAAACTTACTAAATCTATTTAGCTCTTAGTCGCAAAATACAATATATACAATATAAAAAAATTAAATAAATATGGCTTATCATGTCGTTTTATAAATAAGCGTTGTATTAATATCCGTTTTTCAGCAATAGGGGACGAAAATTCGAAATCATGATTAAGTTAAGGAATATGTTTAAAAGGAAAATATATACATATTCCAGAGTAGATAAAATTCTAGACTCCAGGTTCATATTTAATAAAGCAATGACAAATCACAACACATAAAAAAAACTTGCACATTCTTAATATTTAGATCAAGCTTAGAACTTATTAAAAAGAAGACGTCAGTTGATAAGCATTGTTTTTAAGTTGAAAAATTAAAAATATTTTAGAAATTTAAAACAAAACTTAGAAAGAAATCGCACGTTGTTAATCATATAACATTCACTAATTTTTTTAAAGTAGGATTAGCTGGGGTAGCTGGACAAACTTGGTAACTGGGCCATAGGCTATTTTATGAAAAACGTTGATGTTTTTTAAGCTTTAGATTTTGTGAACAATGCACCTTAATCTCTACTTAATAAAACAACGTGTGTCAACTCAAACATATCTTTCTCTTTGCTGTGTTAGGTTGTCGAAAATTTACGTTTCTTTTTTTAAAAATAACGCCAATTTGATTGAACTTCCTCGGCTTTTTATTAAAATACTGTAAGTACTTTTATTAAACAATCTTTTTTTTTAAAGATTAGGCATGTAACTACATTAATATTATTAGGTATCTATACATATTTACTTCATGTTTCAAATGTAAGGCCGGTGTCCCAGTTAACCCATAAATTTTTCAAGAAAGGGGTAACTGGACCATGTTGGATCCAGTTACCCAAATAGTTATAAATAATTTTTTGAGTTTCTCTTGCTACCGGAAATTAATTTCTCCATTGTTTTTTGCTCACAATAAAGGAAATTATGGAATACCTTATTAAAATTACGTAATAAAATTTAAAAAAAAAGCATATTGAGTGGTATCAAACCAAATTTCTTAACCCGTTGAAAGGCGGTGATGCCGTTATGGTATCACATAATATTAACCCCTAATTGCCACACTGGACACGGAATTTTATAATGAAAATTTAACATTTATTAAGTACACGAAAATATACTTTTGCTTATTTAAAAATAAATTCTCTTTTAAATACTGGTGTCATTAAATTATTTCAACACTTCACGAATACGAATACTTTGCCCCTGAAAGCGAGATATCCAAACCTTGAAATTGTACGATACAGATGAAGTACGTAAGTACTTACGTAGCCGCTTGTTCATAGATTTACGCTGTTATTTTTTTCCTTAAAATACCCATGTAACTTTTATACTTATTACCTAAGTACTTAATTTTTCCGTTTTTGGTATAAACAAATCTAATATTTTCACTTTTAGTGCTGTTTTTAGACACATTGACAGTAAAGGTTTCCCTTACAACGCCCTTTAGTTGATATATAATTTAGATGATTTGCCAGATTTAATTTTTTTTAAGTTGTTTATACTTTTTCAAACAGGACTTGATATCCCATATGAAAAAAAAATAATAATAAACGCGTGTGGAACATAGACCCTCCTGGTTGACTTACCCCATTTTTATGGGGCAATTGGACCCATGAGGAAAGAAAGATGAAATATGCATATATATATTTTTTAAATACTAAAATTTAATTTTGAGAATTTCTATCTGATAGAGGGAACCTAACCGAACACATTGTCAGGTTCTGAGATACATCTGCTATTAGAACTGGGGTTTTATATTATTTTTTTCTTAATATATGATATATTGTATGGCCTGTGTACTGGAATTTCAAAATAACTTCCTTTCCTTGTCTAAAACTGGATCTAAGCCGGGGAAAATGTACAGATGGAATGAAGTGGAAAAAAGATAGTTGGAGACGGGTTTGCCCAAACTTTTGAGATGTCTGTGGAAGATGGGGAGACAAAAGCATTCCACGAACGAAGAATAGAGCTTGGAATGCAAGCCAGGTAGAAAACCCTGAGGGGTTACGTTGAGAAGTAGCAACGGGTTGCTGGAAAGCAGTCTCTTCTGCGGAGGGAGTCAGTTGAAAGTTGGCGTGCAAGGCGCAAGGTGAGTTGCTGTGTGTAGCTCTTAGATACAGCGTATGGTTCAGTTGGAGCCGAGAGCACCAAGCGCAAGGTAGTTACTGTGTATAGCTCGTAGAGATAGAGCGTAGGATTGATTGAGGCTCGGAGAGCTTAGGCTTAGAGCCCATATGTGTTGGGAGATTGAGATTGATCTCCGGAAAGCTAATTTAACGTGTGTAGAGTGAGAGTGGTTTAACATAGTTTAACAGTACACAGCCAGCATTTACTGTATTCAATTTAATGTCGAACCGGATCACCTATATCCGAGTTTGTAAGTGTAAATAGTGTTTTGTTGTTGTGTAAATAGTGTATAAATAAACTGTTAATTTAGTTAATTGAAAGCGTTGGTTTTAATTTAAACAATCCTCTCAGTGCGTGACCGATATCATTTAATCATATCGGTGGTGGCAGCATATAAATAATAAGGATTTTCTTCGAAGTTGTGCTGACTAAGAGGAAACTCCGACAAATTGATGGCAGCGACGGGATAGAATCGTCTTGGACCAGTGACCAGCGAGCCCGTGTTGCAGTGTGTTAGTGCCGGAGCACCCAGTGGAATCCTTGCGTGGAAATGCCGGATCGTCGAGCGGAATTTTAGAGAGATAAAAACCAATCGTCGAGTGGAAATGCCGGATCGTCGAGTGGAATTTTAGAGAGATAAAAACCAATCGTCGAGTGGAAATGCCGGATCGTCGAGCAGAATTTTAGAGAGATAAAAACCAATCGTCGAGTGGAAATACAGAAAGTGTGTGCCTTATCGTCGTTACAGCGAACCGAACTAAAGTGTTGTGCCCTATCGTTGTTGCAGCGAACAGAATTAGTGTTTTTGCCCTATCATCCCTACAGTGAAACAAATTACAGTGTATTACGGCCTGAGTGTTGAATATCATCAAAGTGACTTTAAAGTGTGAAATATTGAGTGCATCGCGGAACTACGTGTGAGCAGCGGAGTACCCCAGCAGATAAAGTATAAGGTAAGGTGTTTTGATCATTTCTGTCTGCTGAAATTCTCGAACCAAATGTATTTGTTGTTGTATAATTAATAGTAATTTAAGATAATATATATGCAATAAAGTAATTATGTTCAGATAGGTAGGAGATTTTAAGAGCCATATTTACTACTGTTTTAAGAAAAGGTCATAATAACTTGTACTAATATTGATTTTCTATTTTTTTTTACTAATAATGGTAGTGAACAAAATTAATGCATTGTGTTAATAATAGTTGGAAGGAATAATTGAATTTACTTAAATTTAAATTATTATTAAAGTAATATTTAAATGAAGCAATACTGTTTTAAGCTTGAAGAGTTGATAACAAAGGAGTAATGAACATTTGCTTAGAATTTTAATTGGCTAGAAGTAAATTTCTAGAAAAAAAAAGGCTCACAAGGGGAAAAAAAAGGGGGAACGTTTTGATCTTATTTGTTTTAAGTGTGAAGACCAGTATTGAATTTGTAAATATTTTATTGAGGATAATTGTAGAAATTTATATGTGCATGTTATACAATTTTTCTTTATGTGGATGTTTCTATTGACATCAATACTTTTATTCAATTTGCAATGTATCAGTATTATTATGTAAATTGTATGTTATTATCTAATTGTATAAAGTGGAATCTGTATTGCATAGTAATCAAATCGAAATTATTGTTTTACTTTTTGTTTTATTAGAAGTAAATTGTGTGATATAAATGGTTGAGGAAAATCACGTTATACACTAGGTTAAATTAGAAATATAATACATCGATTATCTGAAAGGTATTAGTATAATAAGTGGAAGTAACTGTACTAAAGTAGAAATTTAGGAAATGTTCATTTAGCAGGTTTAAATATTATTGTAGAGTGGTAATAGTAATCGGTGAAGGTATAGCTTTCTTATTAAAACTAAAAAGGGTGGATCTTCATATGATAGCCGAAGAGTTGGGGGTTGAGTTCACGGAAGATGATACCAGATTTCAGCTTAAGAAAAAGATAATGGAAAGCGAGGAATATGATGAGGGGGCTATTAAGGAATTATCTAACACTATTGTTGCGGAGCGATTAGAGCGCGAAGAAAAAAAGGAAAAAATAGAGCGGAAAAGCTTACAGCGAGAAAGAGAAGTGAGGTCTGAAAAATTGAGGATGGAACATGAATTAGAAATGGAGAGGCTAAGGATACAAGGTTCGACAAATAACTCTAATGGGTCTAGGGAATCTAATAATGAAAGTAACATAGAAAAATTGATCAAAAGTGTTAAAACTCTGTCTATCAAAGTACCAGAAGGGACTAAGGGGTGGAATTTATTTTTCAACAATTTAGAAAGGGCATTCAAAGCTAAAAATGTACCGGAAAACCAGCAGGCCGAAATTCTACTAAATATGTTAGGAGATAAAGCGGATAATTTGTTAATTTATACCACTAGGGAACAAATTGAGAGTTATGAGGAATTAAAGGAGTTAGTTCTAATGGAACATGAGCCGACACCGAAGGCGTGTTTGGAAAATTTTAAGAAGGCTACCAGAAGAAACCAGAATGAAACTCATGTATTACTTGTATCGCGTTTAATAGCAACATGGGAAAATTATTGTAAGATTAGGGGTGCGGACTTTTATGAAAAGGTCAATCAGTTAATAATTACGGATAAGTTATTAAACACGTTAGATGAAGAAACCGCATCATATATTGGGTTAACTCAGCAGAGTAAATGGTTAGAAGCTTCTAAAATTGCTAAAGAATGTGACAATTACTTTGACGCTAAACATAAGTCTTATGCCGTTACGTATAAAAGTTTTAAGGGTAAAGATAGATATGCAAACGGTGAAACAGAGAAACCGAGGGAGGATAGTAAATTTTGTGGTAATTGGAGGCAAAACAGGAGTAATGAGATTAATTCTTTTTCGGATAGAAAAACTGAGTTTAAGAGATATAGCCCTAGATGCTTTAAATGTGGTTTAAGGGGTCATTACCAAAGTTTTTGTAATAAAGTGGGTAATGAGGGAAATAATAATGCTAGTAAAGGGCGTGAACAGAAAGCGGGTGTAAATAAAATTGTCGTGAAAGGAAATAAAGAGTTACCTAAGGGAGCTATTGTGGCGAGGATATCGGCAAATGCCGAACAGAGAACTAAGGTTATTGGTGAGAAATTAAATAAACTTAAGAAAATTGAAGTTAGTGTAAATGGGCAAAAAGCAAAAGGATTGGTCGATTCTGGATGTGAAATTAGTGTTATTCATAAAGATTTGGTACCGGAAGAGAAATTAAAAGGAGCGGGTAGTATTTATTTACAAGGATTATTTGGTGAAGCAGTTAAATCACCGTTGGTTAAATTTACATTAGCTATTCCGCAATTCGGACAAACTAATATAATTCATCAGGAAGTACTTTGCGCAGTGACCGATAATATTAATGAGCAGGTAATTTTACATCCCGAGGTGATTAATGAGTTGTCAGTGGTCAATTGCGAGGAGCCATTGCTAGAGTCCCAAGAATTAGAAAGTTCTGAAATTAGTATCGATAACTCGAGTGAAATGAAGGATAGGATCAGCGATAATTGTAATGTTTACGCAATAGAAACGAGATCGGGAAATTTACAAAATCAGAATGCAGGAAAGACGGAAATAGAGGAAACTGGTTATGTTACGATAAGCAATTCAGATATATTTAAGAAATCCCAATTGGAATGTAAAGAGTTAGAGAGTGCTTAGGAATTAGCTAAAATTGATAAAGGGGGTTATTATATTGAAAAGGACTTATTGTATCATAAGGATAAATTTATAGGAGAAGCTATAGCTAAATTAGTAGTGCCTAAGGTCAAAAGAGAAGGAATCTTAAAGTCAGCGCATGTTTCTAATGAGGGGGAACATCACGCGGCAAAGAAATCCTTAGAGAGAATTAGGCAAACTTTTTTTTGGGAAGGTATGGCTAAAGAAGCAAAAAAAGTTGTGTAAATCGTGTCTAGAATGTCAGTTATCTAGAAAAGTGAAAGTGCGTGATAGAGTTTTAGTTGAGATGGCGGATGGTAGCAAAAAGTATGTATATCAAAATAAAGGGAATTTATGGTCAGGTGTAACATAGTCAATATTGTTTTTGAAGGTGATGAGGAATTTGGAGAAGTTGGGAAATTCCTATTCTAAACCGGGAACAAGAGGTGGAACGGGACATAGAAAGGTTCGAAATAAAAGGGTTATCTAATAGTCAAGTCAAGGATATAAAGTCCATTTTGAGGGATAATAAAAAGGTATTTATGGGTCCTGTGCGACCAGTGGAAGTAGGGGAGCACCGCATTGATTTGAAACCGGGTGTGGCAAAGAAAAAGCCAAAGTTATATATTGTACCTCTTGCTTATAAAGAGGAAGTAGATCGACAAATTCAGGAGTTATTAGAATTAAATCTAATCGAAGTGTCAAATGCAGAAATTAGTCATCCAATTGTTTGCGTGGCGAAAAAAGACGCAACTGTTAGGCTTTGCATAGATTATAGAGCTTTAAATTCAGTAGCGCAGGTCCCAACATTTCCTATGAAAGATTCGCAGGAAATCATGTATACTGCGGGGGCAGCTAAATATTTATCTTCGATTGATTTATTGAGGGGTTATTGGCAGATTAAAATGGCTGAGGAATGTAAACATTTAACAGCTTTTACAACTCATAATGGGACTTATCAGTGCCGTACTATGCCTTTTGGTTTACCAGGGGCGGTTGCTACGTTCTAAAAAGGTATGAATGAGGTTCTTCAAGGTCATCGGAGGTATGCACAAGCATATATTGATGATGTCATCATTTTCTCCGACACCTGGGAAGAGCATTGTGAGCATGTTAGATCTGTTATAGAAGAGCTTAAAAATAGAAATTTTGCGATTAGGCTGGATAAATGTAAATTTGGAGAGAAATTGACTAAGTTTTTAGGTCATGTAATTGGGGGTGGAACGCATGCACCTGATGAGGAGAAAATAGGAGCAATAAGGGACTTAAAGAGACCAAAAACTAAAAAGGAAGTTAGATCTGTTTTGGGATTAATGGGATTTTACCGATCTTATATTCCAAATTATGCAGAAGTTGCTATACCTTTAACGGAATTAACTAAAGGGAAGGTTAAAAATACTGTACCATGGGATGAAAGGGCAGAAGAAGCATTTAATACCCTAAAAGAGGAGTTATGTAACGTGACGCGTTTGGCTACACCTACCGTAGGCCGGGAATATCAGCTTCACGCCGATGCTTCAGACCTGGCAGTAGGATGTTGTCTTACTCAAAAAGATGAAAAGGGTTAGTTTAAACCGATAGCTTTTGCCAGTCAGAAATTATCAGGGGCTCAGCGTGCTTGGCCGAGTATAGAGAAAGAGGCTTGGAGTGTTCTCTTCGGGTTGCGGAAGTTTGAAAAGTGGACATATGGATCTCAAATTGAGATCATAACGGATCATAATCCACTAAAATTTCTCACTGAAACAACCCCAAGGTCCCCCAAACTCACTAGATGTGCTCTTGCCTTGCAACGCTGGAACCTGAATATTTCTCATCGTCCAGGAGCTCGACATTTGAACGCTGATGCAATTTCTAGGCTACATAGGAAGAGCTGGGAAGAACAGCCAGTTACTAGCCCATCGGCATCAATGACTAAATAGTGGACCAACCTGAAAGGGATGCCATCACGTTTCATTTTTTTTGTGTATGTGTAATTGTATTTGAATTTTGTGTTATAATGTTACAGTTTATTAGCATGTGTTGTTTTTCTGTAATAATAATAGTAGTACACGGTTCATTAGAGATGTCAGTAGAGAATGTTCAGACACCTTGATATATATATGTAATAATAATAATGAAGAAACCTGCAAAGAGACTATTGAACTCTTCTGTGATGTTACTATATGTTTGGGGAAAATTAGCCCCTAAATGGCATATTTTCCGCTAAGGTGGGGGGTGTCAGGTTCTGAGAAACATCTGCTATTAGAAGTGGGGTTTTATATTATTTTTGTCTTAATATATGATATATTGTATGGCCTGTGTAATGGAATTTCAAAATAACTTCCTTTCGTTGTCTAAAACTGGATCTAAGCCGGGGAAAATGTAGAGATGGAATGAAGGGGAAAAAAGATAGTTGGAGAGGGGTTTACCCAAACTTTTGAGATGTCTGTGGAAGATGGGGAGACAAAAGCATTCCACGAACGAAGAATAGAGCTTGGAATGCGAGCCAGGTAGAAAACCCTGAGGGGTTACGTTGAGAAGTACCAAGGGGTTGCTGGAAAGCAGTCTCTTCTGCGGAGGGAGTCAGTTGAAAGTTGGCGTGCAAGGCGCAAGGTGAGTTGCTGTGTGTAGCTCTTAGATAGAGCGTAGGGTTCAGTTGGAGCCGAGAGCGCCAAGCGCAAGGTAGTCACTGTGTATAGCTCGTAGAGATAGAGCGTAGGATTGAGTGAGGCTCGGAGAGCTTAGGCTTAGAGCACATATGTGTTGGGAGATCGAGATTGATCTCCAGAAAGCTAATTTAACGTGTGTAGAGTGAGAGTGGTTTAACGTAGTTTAACAGTACACATCCAGCATTTACTGTATTCAATTTAATGTCGAACCGGATCACCTATATCCGAGTTTGTAAATGTAAATAGTGTTTTGTTGTTGTGTAAATAGTGTGTAAATAAACTGTTAATTTAGTTAATTGAAAGCGTTGGTTTTCATTTAAACAATCCTCTCAGTGCGTGACCGATATCACGTAATCATATCGGTGGTGGCAGCATATAAATAATAAGGATTTTCTTCGAAGTTGTGTGGACTAAGAGGAAACTCCGACACACATTTACAAAAGTTCAGACTTTAATTCAAATGAACATTAGCTTTTTGAAGCTGAAATGCCAGAATCTCCAGAGTCACATTGTAAAATCATGGCCCAGTTGTTCCACGTAGCCTTAACTAAACCTTAAACAATAACGTTTGATTAGATTTAAATTCAATAGCAATAAATACTTAGATCCAAATATTTCAAATTTGAATTACGCATAAAAAAAGAACACAATTAACGTACATCACGGGAATTATTAAAATATTAAATGGGTATCTGAAAAGAAAAAATATAACATTAACTGATTAAGATTTCGGTTTATTAGTACTTGCCCTTATGGCCATTTTAAAGTTATTGTATATTTATATGGCATGCAATGAAAGCAAATACAAGGAATAAGATTGTTATAAAATAATTTAGTTTTTTTCTGTCTGTTTCGTACCTGATGGCAAGCGCTGTTGAACAGTGCCATCTCTGGAAAAAAAAGCAGAATTGAGTTCGAGAGTGTACGTTCGAAGAGTTGAGTTTGTGCTGTAAAATGGCGATTTGTCTTCGCAAGTTTTTTTTTAGTTGTTTATGTGAATGAAGTAATAAATTATGAGTTCTTAACTGTCCTAGAGTATAAAGTGTGTTACGAGCTTATTCAGTCGACGACATCTGGTCCGTCGAGCAGGAATTGTTTATTACGCAATATTGAAATAAGTGAGAGTAACATTCCTTTTTGCTTAAGTGGAGAAACGTTCTACAATGGAACCTGTCACATTTATAATAACATGTAATTAACCCCTTAATTCTCGCCCCCGTGATATTCACGGACTGTGTTTTTTATTCAGATTGCTGGATTCCTACCTGATTGTTTTATAAAATAGTGTAATTGGTATTATTATGGTATCATTTTACCTGTTATTAAATAAGTGAATATTTTTTTTCAAAAAAGTGGTGCCAATAAGAAATTTGAATTTTTAAACCGTAATTTAATGCGATCGTTAAGGGGTTAAGTGGGTGCATGAGCTTCTGGTCATTTACTCCCATAATATAGTTTATAATTTTGTTATATATTTTAGACAACCTAAGTAACACACCTAGTAAGATCACCTAACTTTGGTGGCCTCTGGGAAAGTGGCGTGAAGCACTTTAAAAGAGTTTTAGGCAATTCCAGGTTGACATTTGAAGAAGTCCCAACGGTCATTGCCCAAATAGAAGGTATTCTAAATTCAAGACCGCTTGTGCCTCTGTCATCAGATACTGATGTGTATGATGTGTTAACCCCTGCCCATTTCCTAATTGGGAGACCCTTAAGGGGGTCCGGACACAAAGTTTAAAATCGTTATAACTCAAAATATTATTTGCAGAATTTATTTATTTTTTTCATTTAAATAAACAGAAATATATACAGAAAATAAACAGAAATATAAGTTTTAATTTAGATTCAGCATTTTAAAAGATATTAATTTAAAAAATAAATAAATATATTTAAAGTAAAACTTAGAAAAAAAAATGATGTAACTTTTTTTTTTTTAAATCATTTTTTCAAAAATTATTTTTTTTTTAATTTGCTGAATCTAAATTAAAGTAAAACTATTGAAAAAGACATGTTCCAAGTTTGAACCATTTATCTGTAACGGTTCTTGATTTATAGCAATTTAAAAAGAGTAATGGTGAAAAACCCAAAGAAAAACACATTTCACAAGAAGTCGTTTCCATGACAACCATAGCTTGAAACGTAGATTTTGAAAACAATAAAACGAAAAAATTAATATTTCCTGTTCTAATTAAGTTAGAAACATAATTTAAACATAATTTTAAGCAGAAAATGGCAGAGAAAGTTTTAATCCATAATTTTTTTTTTTGAAGATTTTTGTGTCCCGGACCCTCTTAAATGCTATAATTGAGTCAAATTTAATTGAGGTTAAAGACAATCGGTTGTTTAGCTGGGAAAAAAACTGTCAATAATAATTCACATTTTTTGGAAGAAATGGTACATTCAGTATCTTAATAATTTGCACCAGATGTCCAAGTGGATGGTAGAAAAAGATAACATAAAAGTCAATGAGTTAGTGCTTCTTAAAGATGAAAATCTACCGCCTCAAAATTGGGCATTGGGTAGAATAATAGAAACTTATTTTGGTGAAGATAAATGGGTCAGAGTGGTTAAAATAAAAACCCAATCTGAAGTTTACAAGCGACCCATATCTAAAATTTGTATTTTGTCTCTTAATGTGTAATCTTGTATATATATATATTTTTTTTTCTTATGTGTGATTTAACATTATCAATATTGTGCTTATTTTCTACTTACATTTAAATGACTGTATAATTTAATGGTTAAATGTAACTATTACAATGTGGGGCGGAATGTTCCGTATCTAATGGCAAGCGCTGTTGAAAAGCGCCATCTGTGAAAAAAAGTAGAACTGAGTTCGAGAGTGTACGTTCGAAGAGTTGAGCTTGTGCTGCAAAATGGTGATTTGTCTTCACAAGTTTTTTTGAGTAGTTTAAGTCAGTGAAATAATAAATTATGAGTTCTTAAAGTCCTAGAATATAAAGTGTGTTGTCAGCTTATTTTGCCGACGACACTGTCAGTAATCTAATTTAATTCACATGTAACTTTAATTGAGTTTTTTCTTAAAAGTTCAATTAATGTTACAAACTATGAATTAAATAAATATAGTTGATAAAGTATTTTATTCCAATCTTTACCACTCTTGTATTTATTTTCATTGCCTGCTCTAAAAGATGTAATTCTTTTAAAATGCCCATAAAACAGCATACAAAAAGAATTCACTGCATAAAAATTGAACATTCCACCAGGAGTGAAAGAACGCACTCCTTTAGCAAGAGTGAATAGTTACTCCTCTGAAAGAGTGATTATTCACCCCTTTTTAGAGTGACTATTCACTTCGCAGGAGTGGGTAATCACTCTTTCAGAGAGGCAAAAATTCCACTTTAGCCCAGAGTCAATAGTCACTCTAAAGAGGTTGGGCATATTTTGACTCTGCTACAGAGTGAATAGTCACTCTTTTTATTTAGAGTATATGATATCTCTAATACTGCCCCGCTGCATTTACTGATTTTTAGGCTTCCGTACTTAAAAATTAAAAATGGAAATATTATAAAGTCACTCCTGTGTCCGTCTGTCACAGCCATTTTACTCGTAAACTATGGAACGCGCAAAGTTCAAATTGGCTGAAGTAATAAAGGCTATTGAGTTACGTATTTATTATTAACCACCCACAAATATATTTAGGAAAAATGTAAGAGGGCTAATTAAGTCACATGAAAAAAATATTTTCTTTGTATATCGTGTAAAAGCTTTCGTAACTCCGAACTCAAAAATATATTTCTTTCAATTTTAGGTATTATATTTTCGGAGATATCATCGAAAATGTAGAGAAAAAATATATTCTCTTCCCTCTATTTCCGAATCTACTGAAACTAAAATTATGAAAAATTTAGGGGTAGTAGAAATTAAGGTAAACCTTGCAGGAAAACTATAGGGCCATTCCATGTTACGTGTGACATTTTGAACAAAAAAATTTCTAATTAATCAAGGATTTTTCAATATATTTCTTATTTAAATATCCAAACAAAAGTTCTTTGAAAAATATACACTTTACCGTATTCTTTTATGCAAAAACCTATCATTTTGATATAATAGTTATTTTTTAAATAGATTTTTAAAAACGTTACGTGTGTGACTTAGAAAAAAGGCAAATTTTGAGTAATGAAATTAAATGATATATTTCTGTGAGTTTTATTTCCACACATTTAAATTAAAAAATATGGTAATAACTTATTTACCATACCACCTAAAATCACAATTAAAATTAAAATTAAAAAAATAATTGAATAAATGAAAATTAAAGCCTGCGTTACGTGTGTGTCTATCTACGCGGAATTGCCCTATAGCGACTACCCTAGGTCACATAATTTTTGAGAAAATCGCATTTTTCCGTTACACACAAATTTCGATTTGCGGGCGTTTAGCAAAGGAGTTGAGGAACATTGGATGTATCTATTTTTGTCGCAGACATATAAAAAGATTGTTAATAATGGTTTTCGAAAAAAATTGTCAGTAATTACCTGAGATATTTACCCTTAAAGACACCGACGATTTGGACATACATAAAGATACGGGCGGCGTATTCTATACGTCATCGGCCTTTAAAGCCTAGATAACAACTTTTAATGATATATTTGTGTAATACAATGCCAAGATACTAATTCATATATTTACTGCACGTATTTCTGTGCGTGAGTACTAGTCGCACTTGACCAGTTATTTATTATTAGAAACTTCCCAATGCAGATTAAGTGCGTAAAGCTGTGTTTGTTTTATAAAGGACCAGTCGAAACCAGTCGAATTCGACGAATGATAAAGTGTAAAGTAACTGATTGACTGAATTTATAAAAAAATAACAAATTTATTAATCCATATTACACTGGCTAGCCTAACTCTTAAAACAAATATTATTTTTAACTAAAGTTTCATTTCAACTTTTCAAATTATTGAAAAATTAAACTTTATTCCTGTACGTAATTAGTAACATGCAATTAAGATAATGAAATTATGAAGTTATAAATCGAGGTTTTGATCTTTGGTATTACGTAATGAAAAAAGCAACGATAAATGCACCACGATGACACCCTTATAATTTTTATTTTCGACAAAATCTAAAAATAACATCTTCTTCACCGTCGCAAAATTGACATGCATACTTTTCATATTCACTATTTAAAAAATATTTTAACGTGCAATAGATTATTAATAAATACAGTCCCAAATTGGATGCCACGTTTGCCAGTTACAATTTTGCATGTAAACATTACATTCGTACTCTTTATTTGGGGTGCCGGCGAAATCAAGACATTTACTTTCAGACACATTCGTAGTAAAATAGAGTAGGACCTCGATTATCCGAAGTAATTGGGACCGACCCTCTTGCGGAAAATCAAAATTTTCGGATAATGGAGTATGCTTCCATTTTAAGATTAAGGAGAAATACATGCGCCATTTCTTATTATGGTAGCAAGTGCTTAATAAAAATAAAGCACTAACAAAACGGAAACAAGAATAAATTACCTGAATTTTAATTTTGAAATCAAGTACTTTTTACATATTTCACAAGAGTTTTAAACAATGATTTGTTCGTCGCAGTTTCGATTGCCTTTGCTTTGAAACTGTATCACGAAATTTTTAAATATTATTAGTTCACGAATATCACAGTCTTTCTGCTGCTCCAGTCATGCCAAACCAAAAAAGTTTTTTGCAAAACATTCAAAAGCTTCAGAATTGCTAATTTGTTCGTTTTCTTCGTTAGTTTTGAAGGTTCCTCTCCGCAACTTACGGGAGCTCATGTTAAATTCAAAGGAACTCTAAAAAAGGGAATCGAAAATGTTTATATGTACTCGTAGTTTGGAATGGACTGCTTGCACACTAAAAAGCTTTAGAAATGGATTTTGGTTAACCAAGAGTTTCGCTTAAAAGAGTTTCGGATAAAAGAGGTCCTACTGTATTTAGTTTTATCAAAGTAAATACTCATTTTATTTTTACTATATCATTTTCACCCACTGAAACCCTCCGAGATGAGCGTCTCAATCGCAGTATCAGCGGAATGAAAAAAAAATATTGAAATGGAACAGCTTTATGAGTAAAAATACGTTATTTTACATCGTGACGTCTTTTTCTTTTCAAAAGTTTTAAAAAAGTTATTTTTTATTGTAATACGAAAATGGCATCTGTAATGATAGGTTAATTCCCATTGTTTCCCTTCTCTCTTCAACAATGGAAGTAACCTGATTGCTACCCATGAGAAGAAATTTCATAAAGACATTAAAAATCAAAATTAAAATACAACAAGGAAGAAAAATGTTGCGTTAAGAGTAGATTATGAAACACTTTCCAACACTTCTGAATTATTTAACTTCTTTATTTAGGGAAATAAGGTATATAAGATAACTAAGTAAACATTTTAGAAAACGCATAATCATTTGAAAACTGATTTCAGCAGTTACCGTCCATAGCAAATATGCATTCCAATTCTTTTGAACAGCCCTATATTTAATCTGTAGGTTGATATATTATATATACTATATAATAGGGGTATTTAATTTAGCAAGAAACGCAAAACAGGTTGAAATTTCTCTTTCAGCAATTTATTCTAATAGATGGAAACATACTTGTATACTTTTGTACAGCCCTATAGTTAACCTAGTACTTTTATTACACGCCACTATTTAGCTAAAATTTAATCCAAACTAAAACACTCTTAAAACTACTGAAATCACATTTCCCGAAATTATCATTTATAGATGGCCATGTATCCAATTCTTTGCGTAACCCTGTATATCATTTTACCTGTATTCTACAAACATTTCTTAGTAAACTAAATGCAGTTCAGAGTAAAAATGCATAACTCATTTAAAAACCACTTTTAAGCAATTTGTACTCATACCCTGTAAACCATTACGAATTCTTTTGTGTAGCCCTGTATATGAATTATAGCATTTATACACATCCTATACTATGCATAAATATAGGGAAACATTAAAGCGCATAACATGATCGAAAATGCATTTCCAGCAATCATCGCTACTGTACAGTACTCCGGATACAATATAGTAATATAGTATCTGAAATCTTTTGTGTGTCCCTGTAAAGCTATCCACTTCCTATTATACATGAAATAAGTTATAGTAAACCTCAGCGACGAATATCAATTTCATTATACATGAAATAATTTAACATAATTAAAATACGCCGCAAACAATTCCCTCAACCCGTATATCATTATGTAATGGAATTCTTTTGTGTGACCCTGTAAATGAATAATAACCATCCTTTGCATCGCATATCCTACAGAATGCATATTTTAGTGCCCTTCATAAATGCATATCAATTTTCTTATGTTTGAAAGCGCGTAACATCATTAAAAATCATTTGAAACGATTTCTTCCCATACGCCGTAAAGTAATGGAATACTTTTGACTGTCCCTGTAAATGAACTAAACATGCTACAAACTTCATTTGAAATAGGGAACGTGCTATGGTAAACTTCAATAACATCCAAAATTTTCAGGGCAATCTGAGAATATTTACGGGAGTGAGAGCGCCGCCAGACGGCCAGCCGACCCTTCGGCCGGACAGACAAACCGAGGTCATAAACACTTTTCAACTTCGTTGGAAAGTGTTCAAAATGGGATTATTTAAAAAAAAAATAGCGAGTGTGGTCACATCTACAAATAAAGTGCTTTCATCTTAAAAAATAATTATTAAAATAGCTTCAATACAAAGCTCAGGCCAGATGACTAAAAAAAAAAAAAAAAAAAAAAAAAAAAAAAAAATAGCCTAGTCTTTTAAATATCTGGATCATTAAAGATATTAATGAATGCAATCCAGCCAGTTTTCCTTAAAACGCACCGTGTCTATTTTCGTAAAAAAAAAAAAAAAAAAAAAAAATGTACAAATCTCAAAAACTTACAATTTATTTTAAGTCCTAGAAAATAAATATTTTTAACAGAAATTTTTTACGATAAGTGCCTTCTGTCATATGTGTTACAAAAGAAAAAAATCAGTCGTTATATGTTTATTTTTATTTTGAATATTCAATGTTTTTTGAATCAACTTTTTCGAAGCATTATTTAATTTTATATACAGCCTTATGCTAAACATAAGATATTTGAAAGAGAAAATTGTTTTCCTTCTTTTGAAATCCATTCCATCTTATTTCAAAAATCGTTGTTCTGTGTTAGGACGGGGTCTTGAACATGGCTTCACCCTTTAAGTGCTTTGTACATACGGCTGAGATTGAACCTATCTGCAGTTTTGAAATAGCAAATCCAAGCTAAGCAAGAAAAAGTAACTTTATATGTTCTCTATGCCTCCTTTATGTTCCTTTTTTTATGCAATAAAACCGATATCGCTTCTTTCTTTTCCCCCTATGCAATACATGCACGCAAAAAGCACACGACATTCGCCAAACACAATCTAGATGATGCAAAAAAGTGGAACGATTGCAATTTTATCTTTCAGTACAACTTACGATGCTTTTCTATATAAGACGCAACCACGAAAAGACATAAATAATATGATTGGAGAATAAATAAAGGGAAGCATTTGGTTAGCTTACTGAAGTTTTACGAGTTCGCAGTAGTTTTAGTATTCAGAAGAAAACTGAGTTTTTTTTTTAATGCAAAAATAATTTTTTAATTATTTTTCGAAGGTTATAAAACGTCTATAATGAAATATAAAATCGGTATGTAGATTAAATATTTTGAGGTATACTTGCGAACGCATTTAGAGAGTATACTATTAACCATTTATATCCTGACGGTACTTTTAAGTACTATTAAATAAAATTATATGTAAAATTTATTTAATTCGTTTTTAATAAAAGTAGATCGTCCTTTTCATTCAAAATAATTTGCTCAATCTTATTTAGAAAGCACAGTGAAACAGTCGAAGCTAAATATATTTTAATGCGGTTATATTCTCAATCATTTACTTGCGTGTGGCATTTATCCTATTAAAAATGTTACAGATACATGTTACAATACATTTATTTACATTGTTCTTGTAAGAATTGTGAGATTTCCATAACAGTATATTTTGTAAATTAATCTAATTATTCTTGTAGATATTTTTCAAAAATAGCTCTCACTACCGATTGATTAAATCAGTTTTAAATCAAATAAAAAAATTATCTGACAATCAAATTATCATTATACATGTTGTTCTAGATATTTTAGACATTAACGTAAATAATTTTTCAGTTGTAGCTATTTTTTTATTCAAAATTCAGAATATAAACGGTTAAATTCTAGAAAATATTTTTAGCGAAAGTTTTTTAAGTACTTTCTGTCATACGATTTACACAAAAACAAAATCCGTCGTTATATGTTTATTTTTAATTTGAATATTCAAGGATTTTTTAATCAACTTTTCTGAAGCATCATTTAATTTTATACACCGCCGTATGCTAAAAATAAGGTATCTGAAAGAAAAAATTGTTTTCCTTCTTTTGAAATCCATTCTATCTTACTACAAGAATCGTTGTTCTGTGATTGGCGTGGGGGAGGGGGGGTCTTGAACATGACTTCACCCTTTAAGTGCTTTGTACATACGCCTGAGATTGAACCTATCTGCAGTTTTGAAATAGCAAATCCAAGCTAAGCAAGAAAAAGTAACTTTATATGTTCTCTATACCTCCTTTATGTTCCTATTTTATGCAATAAAACCGATATCGCTTCTTTCTTTTACCCCTATGCAATATATGCACGCAAAAAGCACATGACATTCGCCAAACACAATCTAAGAGGATGCAAAAAAGTGGAACGATTGCAATGTTATCCTTTCGGTACAACTTACGATGCTTTTTCTTTACAAGACGCAACCACGAAATAACATAAATAATATGATTAAAGAATAAATAAAGGGAATCATTTGGTTAGCTTACTGGAGTTTTACGAATTCGCAATAGTTTTAGTATTTAGAAGAAAACTAAGATTTTTTTTAATACAGAAATAATTGTTAACACTTTCCAATTTTCCCAGGATTTATGAATTCGGTTTGTCTGTCTGTCCGCGCTCTAACTGGCGTAAATAGAGGCCGATTCCCATGAAATTGATATATGTTATTGGGGTTTACTATGGCACGTTTGGTATCGAAAATGAAGTATGTAGCATTTCCGTTTCATTTACACTCAAAGGACGGGACACATGACGACCATAACATGACGGCCAATGGAGAAAAATCGTTTGCGGTGTATTTTAATCCTATTTTAAGCATATTAAAATTTATATATGTAGGTACTTAGGTGTACTACGAGACGCTTACTGTAGAAACTGGTGTGCATATAATTTATTGTTCATTTACAAAGACAAACAAAAGTAGTTGGTTACAGTACTGGTCACGAAGAATAATTGCATGAAGAGCTTTTACAGTTGTGGTACGCGTTAAAAAATTTTTTTTTGGAAACTACTTTCTGTGTATAAATTTTATAGATCCTAACAGGGCTACACAAACTATTTCAAGGATATTTCCTTTTATGGATGGAAATTGCTAAATGGGAATTTTCAACTGTGCTTATACATTTAATTGAATTCACTTCTAGCATATTATGTAGTTTACATACAAATTCACAGATTCTATACAGGGCTGCACAAAAAAAGTCGGACAAATTTCCAACTATTGATGGTCATTGCAGAAGGATTTTCAAATGCGTTATACATTTTCTAAATTGTTTATTTAGACAATTTTCCACCTTAATAAACTGTAAAGTTTTGTGACAGTATTATGAATGTGTTGGAAAGTGTTACATAATCTATGCCGGACGCATGATGTTTTGTTCTTGTTTAATTATTATTCGAAGCTTATAAAATGCCTATAAGGATATATAAAATCGGTATGTAGACTAAATATTTTGAGATAATACTTGCGAACACATTTAGAGAGTGTAGTATCAACTTGCGAAAACTAGAAAATCGCTGTAAAATCTTTTGTACGTTTTATCGACCTAAGTATCAAATTACTTCGCATAAAAAAGGTTATTTTTAAGTGTTATTTATTACATCTGGCTTGCACGAAAAATCGTGCAAGCCAGATGGCCCCGTTGTAGCGCATTTGCCTGCTAATCAAACGGCTTCCGTTTCGAAGCTCTGCGACGGAGTTTGAGTAAAAGATATCATCAATCATTTTTTAATACAAAATTCTTCTGAGAAATTTCTAAATTTTAAATTGACTACATTTCATTTTTCGATGGATTTAATTAAAAGAATTTTCGTATTTTTTTTTGCTATTTTAAGGGTTTTGTTATTTTTTAAATTAAAAACAAATCATCTAATTAAATATGTTTTTCAGATATACAAGCACACACTGTTATAATTGTCTGAAAAGCTGTTCTTGAATATTTTTAGTCCGGTTAAAAAATATCTTCCAATTAAAATAATTTAAAAATTAAATTTAATGGTGCTGCCACCCGTGTTCTTATTGATAAAAGTTAAGGATTTAATAATTATAAATTAACGATTTGGATTTATGAATTAAAGGATAAAGTGCTTTGAAAGGTATATTAAACGAATCCCACTGTGGGATCTTTGATCACACTTACCCACTTGTTTATACGATTTTATAATGATATGATGTGATATGTAATTTGTACAATATCGCCAAATTTGAAATAAATGATCGCATATTAAAGTATAAATAAAATAAAAAGAAATGAAATTTAAAAAATTCAAAAACCCGACTGAGTAAAAAGCGAACTAATTAATTATTTCTCATCAATGGGAAACTATTTTTTATATTACCTACCTATTTTTTATTTACTTGTATGGATGGCTTTTAAGTTTTGTTTAATTGTTAGTTCCTATCTATAAACACTGTTTTGATGAGGCCTATAGATGTCTATGATGGTTAGAGTTGCAGTAAAGCTAGAGATCCTACCTACACAAATTCCAGGTTGTGTCATATTGAAACGGAGCTTCTGACTGTAAAATAGTCCATGAAACATCGTCTTCATTTTGAAAGACCTATCCAATGATAGGCCACTCAATAGGGTGCGTAATTTTTTTTTTCGTCTCAACCGCCATTTTGTATTTTACGGCCGCCATTTTGAATTTATAAAAACAAAACCTATCCTATACCCATCGGACGGTTAAGACGAATTGATAGAGACCTCATTCCTTAAAATCCATCCAGCCGTTGGGATGTTTCGAGGGTATAAATAAATCCACATACTCAGATACGCGTGAAACACTTAACCCTTCTTGGCAGTCGGGTAATTAGAGATGAATCACCATAATTACTTACATTTACATTTCTATTTAATTAACGTGTTTGTGATATCAAACAAATTTTTATGAACAAGATTTTCAACAAAGTGTTCAGTTTAAATTAAACGGAGATTCGTAAACGTCACAAAACGCAAATTACCATTATCATTCTATATTTAGGGCTCCGTACTTAAAAAGCGAAAACGGAACCATTATAAGATCACTCCCGTGACTCCGTCTGTCGCAGCCATTTTACTCGTAAACTATGGAAGGTATAAAGTTCAAATTGGCTGAAGTAATAAAGGCTATTGACCCACCTATTTATAGATTATTAACCATTCACAAATACATTTAGGAAAATGTATAGGGTCTAAATTATTTACTTGAAAAAAAGACTTCCTTTGTATATTGTGTGGGGTATCGTGTGAAAGTTTTCGTAAGGCAGAACTCAAAAATACATTTCTTTTACTTTTAGGTATTATATCTTCAGAGATATTGTCTAAAATAGAATGCAAAAATGTATCATGTTCCTTCTATTACCGAATTTACTGTAACTAAAATTATCAAAAAATTAGAGGTCGTATACGTTTAATCAAACCTTGCAGGAAAACTATAGCGATTACCCTAGCTCACATAGGTTTTGAGAAAATCGCATTTTTCTGTTGCACACAAATTTCTATTCGTTCTATTATTCAAATATACGTTCCTCTTAAATAATTTCGCTGTTCTTTATACCTTGGTTTTAACAATTTAATTTCTATGTAGCACATTTAATAGTTTATGCTTGCATGTTCTCTTAAAAAGATATCTTAAATTGTATTGATTCATCTAACCTCTAGAATCATTTAAAAATACCATAACTTTTTATAAACATATTTGAAAGATGACATAAAAACTACTTTCGCTTAAAATATTTTTAAGAAGCAAAACAAAATCCTATAAAAATCTCATGATTCTTAAAAGAAATATAAAAGCCACAGGTCTTAAAACGAATCTTAAAAATGGTATAACATATATTTTATTTCCGATAAAATCTTTTGCAATTAAATTTGGTTGTAGCGGAGTTTCATCCTTTTATTTTCCTTTGGTAAGCATTTATAAAAAACACTTTGGAGGCCGGCTATTATTTTTTTACTATCCCTACAAAACCCATGAAAGCAAATTATTTGTGTACAGATGTGTAGCACAAAGTGAGGGGGATCCCTCGTTACTAAGTTACCATGAAAACAGAACTGTATGATGCGCTTCTAAACAGAACAAAAGTCATAAAAATGGTGAGAAAAAAAGGAAAATCAACTCCACTTCACATCACTTCGAATGTAGGGAGAGAGGCGTTTGCACGCTATGCCATTTACTATCAGGTTGGGAAAACAAACGGCCCTAAGAGATTATTTTGACTTAGATGCAAAGAAAGCGTGGCTTGTAATGGCAAGTCACATACAGTTTCCATGTTTGAAAGGGTGTAAATATGTTATTTTAATAGATTTTAACTTATTCTTTTTTTCAATATAAAATACAATAAAAATCAAATAGTATAAAATATCTCTCCAAAAATTTATAAAAATTACATTTGACAGTTACATTCAGATAATGAAACCTATTCTCCCTTTCGGTTCGAGGCTATAAGCACGGTCATTTTACCAGTTGTGACGTCACAGGAATACTGTTCCTTGTACTGACCTCATTTAGACGATTACAGAAAATTTCGTTTACACTTTAAATAATACTAATAGTTTAGCTTTTTTTTTCAGCTAATAATCCATAAAGAAATAGACGCTCTTCTTCCTTTCGGGTCGAGGCTATAAAAATCGCCATTTTACCAATTGCGACGTCACAGGAATACTGTCCATTGCTTATAAAGAAATGCAGTTATAAATAAAAAACGCTTTATATAAAAAAAATTTAGAAGTTTCTTTTTACCCGACTGCCAAGAAGGGTTTTACGCATATACGTTTGACGCGTATCTGGGTATGTATGGGAATTTCTTTATACCCTCGAAACATCCCAACGGCTGGATGGATTTTAAAGAATGAGATCTGTATTGATTCGTCTTAACCGTCCAATGGTTATAGGGTAGGTTTTGTTTCATAAATTCAAAATAGCGGCCGTAAAATGCAAAATGGCGGTAGAGACGAAAAAAAATCTATTGAATGGTATATCATTGGATAGGTCTCAAAATGAAGACGATGTATCCTAGACTATTTTACTGTCAGAAGCTCCGTTTAAATATTACACAACCTGAAAGTTGTGTACGTAGGATCTCTAGCTTAACTGTAACTCTAACCTTCATAGACATCTATAGACCTCATCGAAACAGTGTTTATAGGTAGGAGCTAACAATTAAACATAACTTAAAAGTCATCGATACAAGTAAATAAAAAAAAAAATAGGTAAGTAATATAAACTAAAAATTCGTCAATAAAAAAATTAATAAAAAAAATAAAAAAACCCGACTGCGTAAAAAGCGAACTAAAAAGAGGGAAACATGATGACGTTGAAAAATAGTAGAGTGTGTAATCGAAATCCTTTTTTTTTCTTACTTAAGTAATTGCAGTCGGAGGCAAACATGTAGGTTGAAAAAGCCGCAGTACATACCTAAACATGAATTTGATGCCTCCGACTGATATTACTTAAGTGAGAAAAAAAAAAAAAAAAAAAAAAAAAAAGGATTTCCATTACACACTCTACTATTTTCCTACGTCATCTTGTTTCCCTCTTTTTAATTCGTTTTTTACGCAGTCAGGATTTTTGATATTTTTAATTTAATTTTTTATTTTCAAAAAGAAAAACACTCAATATATTTTTCAACCATAAACCTTCAATTACAGGTATTTTCGCTCTGCTCATTTTTTCATTGGTTTGAATGGCTGGGAACCTGTCTCATACAATTCTGCCTAAGAAAATTAACCTGTCTATTCACATTTGCATAATGCTAACTTCTTTCATTCCAACACTAGGAATATACAACCATTTATTATTGTACACATACTGCAAATTCTCAAACACAAAAATAACATATTTTACAACACTTTTTGTTACCAAATTAACAACACTATGTGTTGTGAATTCGAAAACTTCATATACAAAATATTTTTTGTGTTGTGATTGTGTTCCTAATATGTTGCAAAAGTGTTGCTATCTTGAAATGTGTTCTTAAAAGGTTGCAAAAGTGTTGCTATCTAAAAATGTATTCTAAAATAGTGTTGTTAATTGTGTTGAAATTGTGTTGTAAATAGTGTTGATGAAAATATTTTCTTACAATAGTGTTGTGCTGCACAACACTTTGTCACCAAATTAACAATACATTGTAAACACCACACAATTTAGAACACTATAAATCAACCCATGTAAAACACTTCCAAAACACTTTCTACATGGTGCCTTTGAAATAACACACACACACACACACTTAAAACATACGATTTTCTAAACATTTGTAACAATTTTAAAAATGAATGTTTCGAAATCCTATTTTCTCCTGATGTAATTTTTAACAACACTTTTTGCACAATCTTTTTATTTGGCACAACACATTCACAACACAATCGAAAATGATTTTAGTTAGCAGTGTTAATTATTATGTTCAGTTAGTATTACAAAAGTGTTTCACGAATTTTCAGTGCAGTTAAACGCACACTGTTAGAAAAACTTGTCTATATACACTAAATTATTACTCATTTTTTAACAAATAATTTCCGTAATCCTAAAAAATATGTTTTATCCATGAATTCTTCCCGAAAGTCTGAAACAAAGGGAAAAATTCCGTTCATTCGTAGCACGCATGCGTATTGTCTCTATTAATACTAATATCCGGATTCTTTTTAAAAGTCAAAAACCAAAAAATTCTATAAATTAAGATTTCTAATTTAATTAAAAATATTTTTTAAAAAAACTGAACCAACAACAAAGAAAAGAAACGTATTTGAATTTAAAAATAAATAACAATTAAATTTTCTCATTCATTTAAAAGTATTCACTATTTATTTTTTAAAGTTACAAAAACTATTCGCATTTTAAATATATTTTAAACGAAAACATTTAATATAGATATTTTAATTAAAATATTAAATGGAAAAAATCGATTTTACTTAAAGAAAAAAAAATCTCGTATACAAATATAATATTCATATTTTACATCTAGCAATCTACATAAAAATATCTGTGTTTTATATTTTTATCCTCTTTTAATACTAAAATAACAAAAACCCAGTCACAATCTCATTAAAGACGAAATCTTCGCGAAATTAACTTCAAAATTCAAAGGTTTTCAAAGAAATTTATGAAACTCTACCCATCTCAGGCAACCGTATTTATTTCAAACTGTTTCTTTACTGTACAACGGTAGCCGAATCGTTAGAGTACTTGTCTGGTAAGGTAGCTGGTTCGGTTCCAAGGTCAGCAACTTTTATTTTATCCCCATTTTCTTCAATGGACGTAAATTTTACCTCCTGTGACGGAGAAAAAAATAAATGGATATTCGTCTATTAACGGAAAAAATCTTGGTAGCTCTACTGCCAGGAAAATTTCCGTGAATTGAAGAAACTATTTCCGAGAGTGTAGTATAAAATTTGAAGGAAATAACTGTATGTAGTGTTGAAAGTAACAACCATTTATTTTTTAAACTGTTTACAAATCAAAATTGGCTACTTACTGGCACATTTACGAAATCCTTTTTATTCAGCTAACCTTAAACCAATCATTTTAAATTCCAGATTGAGAATCAGGCGACACAGGTTAATGCCTTGGAAAGTAGTACGCATCAATCTTCTTCACTCTTTTATAGCTTGAAGGTCCTATACTTTTAAAAAATTGAACTAGTTTGAACCAAATTTTGGTGCTCAGTATCTTTAACCTTAAGATAGTGAAATCTCGTTTCAACATTTGGAGCTGCGGTTGAACCATGGTTCCAATTGTTATCTCGCTCCAACAATTGGAACTATGGTTCAACCGGAGCTCCAAATGTTAGTACGAGATATCACCCTCTTATGGAGGCAGCTAATGAGCACCAAAATTTGGTTCAAACCAGGGAAAATTTTTTAACAGTGTAGGTATAAAAAATCCTGTATGAAAATTGGTAAGTAAAATAATCGACAAACCCTTGATTCCGTGGGTGACAGATAATGGGGTGTTTACTGTACATAAAATCTCTCAGCGGCGAATCCTGCTATTCAAAATAAACAGACTCTATACCACCAGTAATTCATATTAATATTTTCTAGATGTTTTTTACATTTAAATAAGGCAATAAAACTATTCCGGAAAGAGCATATCCAGCACAGCAACAGAATTAGCCCTAATAGTAGCAGTTAATCCGTTAACGCGGATTTGGGAAAAAACATTTACTTTTAAATGATTAATGCCATTTATTAAGTCGACATATCAGGGGGGAAAGCTGTCAAAAAAGAAGATCTACCAATATTTACTTTTACAAAAATTCGCCTTATTTAACCGTGCCATTAAATAAGATGAATTTTTCTAAAAGAAATTATTGGTATTTTCTTCCTTTTTACAGCTTTTTCCCCTGGTCAATCGCAACGAAGGATTATATGAGAAGAAATTATATTGAATAGCGTGTTTCTTTGAACAATGAAAAAAAAAGATGCTTTAGGTTCATTTATTGACTCATTTTTGGCAATTTTTTGCGGTATTTAAGGGATGAAGCCCAGCGCTAAGGAATATAAGGTACAGCCGTGGGGAAAAAAAAGTAAATACCCCCTACTAATTCCTCAACAAATTATCGTTTAAGAAAGTTACTAGTACGATTGGAAATAAAGTCTACTTTTAAATTATGTATATAAAATTTGCTTGGGGGGGGGGGCATCTACATATCAAATCGAGCACAAACTTCATTTTTTTACATGGCAATACCTAATTTTAACAAGATATTTCAAGTCTTCGGTTAAAACAATTCCTAGATACCCAATTTCAAGTTATTTGAATGATAATTTTTTCAATTATAAACATTCCAAATTTAGTGCTTCTAATGTTAAATTACATTTTCATATTTTTCTAATATTTCCTGAAATTATAATCCTAATGTGATAATATTGTGTGTGTTCATAATAATAAAAAAACCAAACAAAAATACATTGAATTTCTAATTTTAAAAATTTTATAATATTAATTATGAATTATGAAATTAATATTTATACAATCCTTAAAATAAGCTCGTTTTAAAATAATTAATTTATCGGAAACTTATCGTACGAATTGCATAAAAATTTGTTTTTAGGCTAATTGAAGGGTGTAGAGTTCATTTATGCTGTCAGAATTGCGTACTGCTATTGAAAAAAAAATTACGGTTCGTTTTAATATGTATATGGCATCCTAAGCAAATTTTATACACATCATTTAAACGTACACTGTAAAAAAAAAACGGGCTAAAAAACGGAAATGCTATTGGCAATCTAGACGCCAGTACTATTTCCGTTTTTTTTACGGGAATTTTCCCCCATAAATTACAGAAATACTTCCGTTTTAATCAGAAAAACGGAAATTTTCCTGTAATTTATGGGGAAAAATTTCCGTAAAAATACGGAAATATCACTGGCGTCTAGATTGCCAGTAGTATTTCCGTTTTTTAGTTCGTTTTTTTTTACAGTGTAGATTTTATTACCAATCGTGTGGTACCAGCAAATTTCTTCTACGATATTTTTTTGCAGAGGTAGTAAGGAGTGTTTACTTTTTTTATTTTCTACAACTGTATTTGAGTAACGGATGCAAAGATTACTGCGCACATATGTTTTTCAGGTACATTCATTGAACTATATTTAATTGTGTTTATATTCTAATACGTGATATTCTGGAAATTTTAATATATATGTTTAAGAATTACATTATCTAAGTGAAAACCTATACTAATTGAAAGAGTCATTTACATTGTCTTTGAGACTCTTTGTCGTCTCCGAAATTCGACTCGAAAAAACAAAACAAATTGTCTTCAATTAAACCCACTAATGATAAAATGCGGTAAAAAAAATGTTTAATGCAGAGTCAAATATTTTTCACAATGAAACACGTTTTGTTTTGACAATGACGCACTAAGATTTTCTAATTAGGGATATTTCTTTGATGAGCGTCAGAAAATACCTTCGCTACATTTCAACTGATTACTCGAGTTGTTTAATAAATAAAAACAAGAAAAATGCATCCTTTGAAAGTGAACTTCTTTATTTGAAGTGCAACAAATTAAATTAATTTTGCCAAAATTTGCTTATTAATTAGGATTATTATTTTTTTATAAACAGAACACCGTTTATAGTTGGAAATAGATAAATGTCAAAAATGGAAATACGAACTTTCGCCTTTTACAAATAACTCAAAATTTTCATGTATAAAGTTTTATATTTTCAGAAACTAGAATTAAATCCTTAGACTGTAGAGCTTTATTGGAAAAAAAAAAAAAAAGGTGTAATGTACTAAAGATAACATAATAGAGTATTTCTGCGATACTATTAAATTTAATTAATATTATTAGATGAAAATATTTTTAATTAGCAATTAATGGTATACGATTCCTTTACAACATTTATTTTAATAAAAAAAAATATGATAAAAATTATTGCTGAATTGCATTTTAACATTTAAGTAAAAGCATATTTTGTGAAAAGAAAAAACTTTTTAAATTGTGCATTAACAGTAATTTTTTTAAATAGAATTTTTTTTTTAATTCTTATTACTGTTTTAAATAACGTCAAGAATAGATTATGAAACACTTTCGAACAATTCTAGAATCCGTAAATGATCTTTGTATAGTCGTGGAAAAAAAAGTAAACACCCCTACTAACTCCTCAGCAAATTATCGTAGACGAAAGTTACTGGTACCGAACGATTGAAAATAAAGTCTACTTTTAAATGATGTCTATAAAATTTGCTTAGGGGGTCATCTACATATTAAAACGTACTCAAAGTTCATTTTTTCCAATGGCAATACCCAATTTTAACGAAATATTTCAAATCTTCGGTTCAAACTATGCCTAGACAACAAATTTCAAGTCATTTGTGTCATTGAACGAAAAGTTTTAAAATTAAACATTCAAAATTTAGTGCTTCTAATGTTAAATTACATTTTCATATTTTTATTAATATCTCCTGAAATTATAAACCTAATGGGCTAAGTTTTTGTGTAGCAATAATACTAAAAGACCCAAACATAAATACGTTGAATTTGAAATTTTTATAATTTTATGATATGAATTATGAATTATGAAATTAATGTTCGAAAAAATTATGAATTGCAACCTACAATTTTTTTGATGGATTTAGATTTATTAAGTCTTGCTTTATGGAAATACAAATTTTCACATTTTTCTTCCAAATAGTTTTCAAATGATGCTTAAAAACAGCAAAATGATGGTTTAAGGGGCCGTCTAGGATAGAAGTGACTAGATATTTTGAAATTTATTATGCTATCCTGTAATCTAGCAGTCTTCAATGAATGCTTGAGTGACGCTTTAGATGCCTTGATCAAGAAGGGGGCTCTCTCGGTCAACAATAGTGTACAGAACTTCAATTTGGATACAGGCCCTGAAATACTCTCGTTTTAAAATAATTAATTTCTCGGAAACTTATCGTACGAATTGCATAAAAATTTATTTTTTGGCTAATTGAAGGGTGTAGGGTTCATTTATGCTGTGAGAGTTGTGTACTGCTATTGAAAAAAAAAACAAAGTTATGGTTCGTTTCAATATGTAGATGGCTCCCTAAGCAAATTATATATACATCATTTAAAAGTAGACTTTATTACCAATCGTGTGGTACCAATAACTTTCTTCTACGATAATTGTTTGCAGAGTTAGTAAGGGGTGTTTACTTTTTTTTTTCCACGAATGTACAAGTCATTGTATGTACAATTCAGGGTGTTCTAAAATTTAGTTTTATTACAAAAGGCATAATAGAGATGAAAAGTCGCCTTCAGCAATTCCTCATAAAAGACGAAAATATACCACTATTCTTCTCTACGGTCCTGTCTATTAAGTAAAGATCTTTATTTAAGCCCAATATTAAGCTAAAATATTATTCAGGCAAAAACGTATAATACCTAAACACGCACTTTCATAGACGGTCATCCCGTTCTTTCAGTAGCCCCTCACTCACAAATGTATAAATTAGCCCATTTTACAGTTGTTTCATTATCTACATGTCTAAAATGACACACTTTTCATAAGAATTACACTTTTTTTTTCTTCAAAAATTGACTTGTTTTCAGTGTACTTGGCGTATGTAACTAACTGTATGGTTTGCTAACGCTTAAAATACACAGAAAAGTGTGTAAATATAGAACAATGCCTGGATTTACACGAATTAGCGTGTTATTGTAGTTTCAATATAATAATGCATGCACCTATAAGTGTAGAAATGTTAAAAAACAGCGTCAAAGTTATAGATGTTAAAAAAAAGGCTTTAATACAATTTAAGGGTGCGCTTTTTATTTCAGAAATTCAATTGCCTAAGTATTGTACTTTAAAAGCAATTTCAAAATAAAGAACAGAAATGTTTATGCCCTGTTACCCCCCCTTCCCCAACCACGTTTCAGATAAATTCGAAATACATGAACATTTAAAAGAAAACAGAATTGAGAATTGTATTCTGCAAGGGATTCAGGAATAGTGGTGTTGGTGGGGTGAGGGTCACATTACGAAAAATTTTTAGTTCCCTTTTCTTTTAGCGTTTAACTATTCTATAGTCACTTAAAAGAATGGATTTTATCATTTTTTTATAATCAGACATGAAGAAAATTTAATTAATTACATTCCAAAATACAGAGAGGAGCAGTCCCCCCTTCCTGTCGGAGCTCATGGAAAGTGAATGTACAGTCGCGGAAAACACCCCTTACTAACTCTGCAAAAAATTATCGTAGAAGAAAGTTACTGGTCCTCACGATTGATAATAAAGTCTACTTTTAAATGATGTCTATAAAATTTTCTTATGGGGCCCTCTACCTATTAAAACGAACCATAACTTTCTATTTTCAATGGCAGTACACAATTCTGACAGCATAAATGAACCCTATACCCTTCAATTAGACTAAAAACAAATTTTTATGCTATTCGTATGACAAGTTTCGGAGATATTAATTATTTTAAAACGAGCGTATTTTAGGGGCTGTATCCAAATTGAAGTTCGGTACTCGATTGTTGACCGAGAGAGCCCCCTTCTTGATCAAGGCATTTTAAGCGCCACTCAAGCAGTCATTGAAGACTGCCAGATGACAAGATAGCGTAAGAAATTTCAAAATATCTACTCACTTCTATCCTAGACGGCCCTTAAACCATCCTTTTGCGTTCTTTAATCATCATTTGAAAACTACTTGGTAGAAAAATGTGAAATTTTGGATTTACATAAAGCAGGACTTAATAAATCCAAATCCATAAAAAAAGGTAGGTTGCAATTCATAATTTTTTCGAATATTAATTTCATAATTCATATCATAAAATTGGAAAAATTGGAAATTCAACAAGTATTTATGTTTGGGTATTTTAGTATTTTTGCTACACAAAATATTAGCACATTAAGAGTATAATTTCAGGAGATATTAATAAAAATATTAAAATGTAATTTAACATTAGAAGCACTCAATTTTGAATGTTTATAATTCAAAAACTTATCATTCAAATGACTTGAAATTGGGTGTCTAGACATAGTTTGAACCGAAGATTTGAAATATTTTGTTAAAATTGGGTGTTGCTATTGAAAAAAAATGAAGTTTGAGTTCGTTTTAATATGTAGCAAATAGTAGTCTACTAAGCAAATTTTATATACATCATTTAAAAGTAGACTTTATTTCCAATCGTTCGGTACCTGTAACTTTCTTCTACGAAAATTTATGAAGAGTTAGTAGAGGGTGTTTACTTTTTAACCACGATTGTGCAAACAATGTATCACTGCCCTTATCTAACATTGGCGTAGCTTGAGTTTTCTATTTTCTGCGTCCCTTCCTTAATGCTTATTCGTTTATGTGCTATATTTTTTTATGCAACAATTATCTGCCACCCCTAAAAATTTTGCACCCGTTGCAGTCGTCGTTGCAGCTCAATTCCCCCTAACTGTTCCCAGAGTAGCTTCTGCTACACAAAAATTGCTCACATGAAGTCACTCAAATTAATGTCACGATTATACACGGTGTTCCAAAATTCAAACGACGGTGGTAAATGGCATCAAGTGTATGAAAAATTACCCGAAAACATGGGGTCGCAAACCACGTATTGACTCACCCATACAGGGTGTTTCATCCTAACTAAACTTGCGTTGTCGCTAATAATTTTGAAAAAAATAAAACGATTTTAATGACAATGCAATGACATGTACAGTCGTGGGGAAAAAAAAGTAAACACCCTCTACTAACTCCTCAACAAATTATCGTATAAAAAAGTTACTGGTACCGAACGATTGGAAATAAAGTTTACTTTTAAATTATGTATATAAAATTTGCTTAGGGGGGCATCTACATATTAAAACGAACCATAACTTTGTTTTTTTCAATAGCAATACACAATTCTGACAGCATAAATGAACTCTACACCCTTCAATTAGCCTAAAAACAAATTTTTATGCAATTCGTACCATAAGTTTCCGAGAAATTAATTATTTTAAAACGAGCGTATTTTAAGGGCTGTATCCAAATTGAAGTTCGGTGCTCGATTGCTAACCGAGAGAGCCCCCTTCTTGATCAAGGCACCACTCAAGCAGTCAATAAAGCCTGTTAGATAACAGAACATCAGAAGAAATTTAAAAATATCTATTCACTTCTATCATAGACGGTCCCTTAAACCATCATTTTGTCGTTTTTTAAGCATCATTTGAAAACTATTTGGAAGAAAAATGTGAAATTTTGGATTACCACAAAGCAGGACTTAATAAATCTAAATCCATGAAAAAAATTGTAGGTTGCAATTCATAATTTTTTCGAATATTAATTTCATAATTCATAATTCATACAATAAAATCATAAAAACTGCAAATTCAGCGTATTTATGTTTGGGCACATTAGTATTATTGCTACACAAAAAATTAGCACATTAGGAGCACAATTTCAGGAGATATAAATAAAAATATGAAAATATAATTTAACATTAGAAGCACTCAATTTTGAATGTTTATAATTCAAAAACTTATCATTCAAAGGACTTGAAATTGGGTGTCTAGGCATAGTGTGGACCGAAGATTTGAAATATCTCGTTAAAATTGGGTATTGCCATTGAAAAAAATGAGGTTTGGGCTCGTTTTAATATGTAGATGCCCCCTAAGCAAATTTTATATACATCATTTAAAAGTAGGCTTTATTTTCAATCGTTCGGTACCAGTAACTTCCACCTACGATAATTTGTTCAAGAGTTAGTAGGGGGTGTTTACTTTTTTTTCCCACGACAGTACCTTATTTTGTGCGAAATGTTACAACCTCACTAAAAGATCTGGAAAAACAGTGTGTTCAAGCAATTGAGGATACTATGAACTGGCAATCGAGTCCAAAATGTTGAGTGTCCAGTGTCTACAGCCGGCTCGCATAAGTGAAACTTCTACCACTTTTTTAGATAGAATCACATTTTCAACAAAGATGAGAATGTCTATTAAAGTTTTATTATAAGATACTTCCGCTTTCTGAACGTTATTGCCATCAAAACACATTGAATGAGGGCAGAACACCCCGTATTTTTTATTTAATACATTGTTTGCGACTCCATGTTCTATGGAAATTTTTCATCCTCTTGACACCTTCTATCACCCCTTTAAATTTGCAGGTCGAATTTCGGAACACCCTTTCCATGGTAACTTACGTTACATTTACGACAGTTTACTGCAGTAATTTTTGTAATATAACACCAAAAAATATTCAAATGTATAGTTGACATGATTTGCTATTTAAACCTATCCAAGGGTCAATTTGGATGAAAATTACCTTAAAAATTAGAATGAAAATTACATTTTTTATCGTAACTTATGTTCCTTTTTCAGTAATTTCAGTTACCACAATAAATAGAGCTGCCAGATTTCAAGAAATTACACTAAAATTAGGTAATTTCTATATAAATTGAGTTTTGAATAGGTTTAATTAACAAATAATGTGAACTTTACATTTTTAATATTTTTTTTTTGTTCTTATATTACTAAAATTACTGAAGTAAATTGTTCTAAATGTAATGTGAGTTAGCATGAAATGACCCTATATCGGATATGAAAAATAGTGTAGAATGCTGTCCCAATGGGGTTTTGTGACATTTCAATTCCTTACAATCTTTTTTGCCGGTTGAATGCAATGTTATTGTACAACTTTAAACTTGCTTTTTCCCGAAACCCTGTTTTTCAATCTGTGCGACACTATTTTTTTTTTGACAATTATTCGAACGATTTCTACATTTCTTATTTAAAACAAGTTGGAAATTGCACATCAAACATGCAAAATGAGGAGCGTTCGTACTATAACTAGTTTTATAAATATTTTTTGCATCGTATAGTGTACTGAATAAATATTTTAATGTACTTCAAAAGTGCCTATCCATTGCAATTTGTTCGAAAGGCTGTAACATCATCAAAATGCAGTTGAAATCATTTTTTCCCATTGGCCGTCCTGTAACGGAAAACTTTTGACTGTCCCTGTCATCAAACTATACATACGATTTTAATAAAATTTGAAATGACTCGATAAAATATTGCAACAATTATATATTTAAAATTTCAGACCATTCGATTGGGTCGATTTTGCTGTGTTATATGCGGATGGACGGACGGACTGAACGACGACTCTAGGTGCTACGTATCTATATTATAAAGGAAAAACATATCTGTTCATAACGCATGCGTCATTTTGCGAATTACAACACTTTGAAATTTGAAATAAAATTTTGTTTTTGCAATTTTTTCTACTGAAAATTTTTAAACTTCTAAACATCGCACATTTTAAATTTTTACACCGTCGTATAAGGAAAAAATGCTCTTTTAAATGCAATTTGTTTGAAAGCTCTATCTCAATTTAATGTTAAGATATTATTTTTTTGTAATTTTTATTACTTTTTTTGTAATCATGGTAACTGAAGCAGTCCATTTCTGTTGAAAGTAAAGGGAAAAAAAGGAAATTAGTAGACTGCTGTATCTTTTTGTTGCCATTTTCTCATAAAAACTGAAAAAAATTTAAATTAAAATTCGTGCTACGTCAAGAATATCGTTTGTTATAAAACCCTGTGGTTTTCGCCTTTATTTCGCTCTTATTTATCAATTCAATGATTTTTAGTTTATTACAATTTAACTTTACGAACGATACAACACTTTTTTTTTACAAAAATGTATTTTAAGGAATATCTGTGTGAGTTTTTGTTTGCACATTCAATTAATTCGTATCAAAAGTTTGGAAGAATGCAATTTTCTTAATCCGTGTGTAATTACATTTTCGCAATTTTGAAAGCATAAAAATGAATGACTTCTGATAAAACATGGAGGTATTATAAACAAAAAAATGAAGTCATATAAATCATTAGATACCCGCGATTGTTTTGCAGAGCTTCTTAAATGACGTCATTGTTTTCTGCTGGGTTTCTGTGTTATTCCGCGATAATGATGACATTTCCATACCGTTCTATAGATGTTAAGATGGGATCGTAAAAGTGGGATGCTTTAGCGGATGCAATTGACGTCATTTTATTTAAAAAAGCGTGTATTTTAATTATAAAACTGAAATATGTTTTGTAAAAGTGCATCATTTTCACCCCAGCTACTTTGAAATTCTTCACAGGTGAAAATGCTTTATCTTTGAAAATAACGTAATCGAAATCACACACTGAAACGCAATGTTTTACAAACATTTAGAGTGACTTTATGAAAGAGCAGTAACATACAGTGTGCATGCTCTTTGTCCGGAAAATAGCGATTTGTATTAGAGAACTTGATGATTCACTCGTGGATGAATTGGATTCGCCCAGTTAGACAAGCAATCAAAGATGATCTTGGCAATAATTCGAGGTTTAAAATAATATCAGGCTCCCCAAGTTTTTGTCCAAAATTCTCTCTACTAATAAACTTTTATTGCTATTCTTTAAAACGTGTTACTGTAATTTTATCAAAATAACATGATTTGCTTAAATTAATTTTTCATAATTTTATATAATCTATAATCTATATATTTAAAACAGAAGAATTTTTATATATAGTCATCTGCCTGCACTAGCTGTTTTTTTTTAATATCCCATTATTATATTTTAATTTTAAAAGTACTCGATGAAACTTTTTCAAAATGATGTTTATGAGATAGCTTTCATTATTTTATTGCAGAGAAGAGAGAGATAATAAGGTTTATTTATCTTCATGTGATTATCTGATAAAAATTCAAAATTGTTGATACAAATTGTTGTTTAGTGTTTAATGGTGCAGAATCCCATTAGGGACCTAATATTTTGAACGGAAAATTACGTACTGCTTTTGATAACACGCATTTTCCTCATAAAATTTCAATTTTTTTCCCCCTTCTGTATGTGTACTAAGTTTCAGACACTAGGTGAAATGCTTAAGTAAGTGAAAATGACGTCATATTTAAAAGAAAACGATGATTTTCTCAGATAAAACTAAACTTTTTAACACAAATGTGTAAAAAATAATAATAAATACCGATTTTTTAAAAAGGGTGATTGTGGGTATGAGAGGTTAATTTTTAAATTTATCTCTATCTTGTGGAGCTTGATTAAGAAAAATTAATCCGTTTGCCCTTAAAACAACATAAAGAGTTCCTCATTTTCTTACGACTAATAATCCGTAAACAAAAATAAAACTTCCTCTATGACTAAATAAATAAAATAATATAAATAAAACACAAATTTAACAGACATGCAATTGAAGCTCCGAAATTATCAGAAAATAAAAGGATGCCGTAAGCAGCAAAATCTTGAGCTAATACTATTAGCATGCGGCGAATATGAAAAAATCGCTTTTGATAAATTTTAAAAGTTTATTTGATTATATAATTAATTTTTTTCATATGAAAAAGGCTTTTTTTATTTTTTGTGGGTAATCTAAAAAATATATTGCATGTAAAAAATATATATATATATATTACTTTTCAAAAAAAAAAATGGTTTTCACCTATATTCTGTAACCCGGGAAGCCCGGGCACGATCCCCTAGTTTATATAATTACGAACGCACCTAAAAAGGTAATCGCTTTTTCTGGATCTAATATCAGTATCATTTTCATTGATTCATTATTTTTTAAAGGAGAGCAAATGGTAAAAAAAAATGGCGATAAAAGGACTCTTTATGTTCAAATGACCGTCATTTTTGTCAACGAATCTACTTTTCAAACTAAATGGTGGTATAAGCTCCTGCGAATTTAATGACCTTTCATTATTTTGCGACCCAGTATATCGACCGGAGAAAAACGGTCGCCCAATTGGAAAGAGGCGGCGCGCAAAAGTAGGTACATCCCGTCTTAACAAGGTGTATTAATCGTTTCTTTTTACAAGCAAAATTGAAACAGGTAAGTGAAATATAAATGACGTCAAATGTGAACAATAAGGTGCGTTCGTACTATAACTAGTTCAGATATATAACTAATTCAGATCTCGGTGCCATAGCTGTTCCACTCGTATGCAAAATGGCATGAAAACAAAATTTATTACGATTCTATAGATTCAATTCAGTCATTCATACGGGAATAATAGGACTCCATCTTAAATAGGACGTCATCACCATGGCAACCTAAGAGACGATACCTTATAAAATTATTACCATTACCTACAGGGCCGAAACTAGCCTTTTTTGCACCTGGGGCAAACATGGATTTTGGCGCCCCCCCCCCCCCTCCTCCTGCTCAAAGCATATATACAAAGATAATTTTACTAATTTTCTAATAGCTGACTTATTTTAAAATTTAAAATATGTAATCATAAAATATGTAATAGTGTATGATTACAAATAGTGTGTTATTAAAATATGTGTATGTAATGAACTACGTTATCTGCTTTGTCAAATATTGATTCGTTAAAATCTTGAAAACGGAATCGAAAAAAGAATCCGCTTTATACGGGATCCTTATGTCATATCATCTTTAGATTCTTCTATGCTTTGGCATACACCAGGCAGGACGATTTTAACAATACCATGCTAAACATAGGCGTGAGAAAAATCGACAAACAAAATTTTCATTTGCCGCTTCTTCGTACTGGCACCCGGGGCACGTGCCCTCTCTGCCCCCCCCCCACTAGTTTCGGCACTGATTACATATCATGGGATATGACTGAATTCGTTATGTTTGTTAGATTTTAATTGAATGAAGAAAACTTTTATTAATATATGTATTCTCGTATTTAAATTGTTATAACTCAAGAACCGTTAAAGATATAGGGTTCAAACTTGGAACAGGTCTTTTTCAGTTAGTTTAATTTTGATTCAGTAAATTTGAAAAAAATATTTACTTTTGAAAATATGATTTTTATTTCAAAAAGTTACATCATTTTTTCTTTAATTTTTACTTTAAATATTTTTAATTTTTTTAAATTAATATTTTTTCAAATGCTGAATCTAATTTAAAACTTATATATTTCGGTTTATTTATGATAAAAAATTGAAATTCTACAAATAATATTTCTAGTTGTAATGATTTTATATGACCCCACTTTTTTAATAAATTTTAAATTTAATTTTTATTTTAATTATGAGAAGTTTTATCATGTGATTTTGTTTACAGATGATATGGTTAACCATCACAAAGAAATTCAAAATTTTAACTCAATAAATAAAAATTATTTTAAAATGTGTCCCGGGCCCCTTAAGCTTTTAATATTAACTTAAGTGAATTGGCTTCCCAATTACTTTTTCAAGAAATGCAAACTTAAAAGGATTAGGATAAGGAAGGAAGTAATTAGATGCATTGTTTGGTGCTTTGCCAAAAAATCAGGCTTTCAGCAATGTTCCTTCATGCATGTTGCAATAATTAAATCAAAATCAGATGGCTGAGAGGCATTTTTATAGCTATATTCTAACCTTAATTATGATGGGAAATCCCACGTTGGTTCCAGTGGTTAAGCATCTTAAGATAATTTTTTGAGACATTTTATTTGTTTTTATCGTAGGCGAGAGAGAAAATTAGTTTCAAATATTCTGCGAGAAAAAGACAAATAACACGACGAACTTTTTGTTTTCGCGCACAATGGAAAATTTAAAAACGTAGCTCGTTGAACATCATTTTTTTTTTCGGGTTGTGTTTCATGAGGAAAGAATGCAAACAACTACATTATGACTCATTCTATGCATAGTAGCCGAAGCTATCTCTTTAAGGGGACCGGGAAAGCCCTATCTCCGCCATGTTAAATTCACCAACTTTATGTACCTTTTTCTCGGAAATGGTGAAATATAGAGGTCTAGATTTTTTAGAGTAGTTAGAATAACATGATTTACACATGTTAACAGACCATTTTCTTTCTAAGTGAAACTCAAAATTAATTATTAATTATTTATTGAAAGTCCTTTTTAAATTAGCATTTTTGGTAAGATTTTACTGCTTAAAATAAATAATTCGCAACAAATCATTAAATCCCTGTGTTAAAGTATACAATATGTCATTATATAACTATTAAATAAAAATCTGAGTTCTTAAGTTTAATAGATATTTAACAAAAGAAACATAAACATGAAAAATCCAAGTTTTCAGGAAAAGTAAATTAAAGATTTAAATGGCCATTAAGCTGTGAAGTACTCTTAGAAAGAATGAATCATTTCAACACTTATTTTTTTAATATATAAACATGTGTGACACATGGTTGGAAAGACAAAAGTTTAAACTATTTAATGGTATAAAAAAGTAAAAATCGATTTTTTAGTTGAATTTTGTTTTCCTGGTCCCCTTAAACCTTTATGCCCTGACGGTACTAAGTAACATTAAAATAACTTGGTATGAAATTCCTTTAATATATCGATTAGTAGTACAATTGACAATGAGCTATACACAGTAAAAAAAATCCGTCAATATACACAAATTTTTTCGTAATATTTAACAGAATAGTTTCATTTTTCTAAGAAATCGGTACAATTTCCGTAATTGACATTTTGAGATTTTAAAACTGTATAAATCCAGTAAGTTTTCCCTACATTTTACAGAATATTACTGTATTGCTTTCAAAACAGTACAAGTTCTGCAAATGATGTTCTGAAATAGTTGCTTTTGTTTGGAAAGCAAAGTAATTAAGTGTTGTATATATTTGTCTTACAGTGATATTATTTTTATTGAAATCCCATTATTGGCTAAATGTGGCTCGATATTGAAAATATATTCAATGATTTTCCAATAATAGCTAAATAGTATGCTTTACACGAGATTTCAAGTAAAACCGATAAAAATTATCGCGCCATCTATAATATGTATTTTCAAACAACTCGCTATATTTTTTCTTTTTTTAAAAAAATAAAAAGCTAACGTATTTTTACGATATTTAAAAAGATTGAAATCTTTTTAAGTTTGAGACCGTTAAAAAGGAAATGTTACAGTTTATTTTTCAATATGATTGAAAAATAAAGTTTGACTTATTTATAGGAAGCTGTTAATATCTTTAAGTTTCTGTTAGGATGTTTTAAAAAGAAAAAAATTATTTTTAATTTTAATATTTTTTTAATTAATTTTAATATTTTTTTAATCTATTCACTTTAACAGATTCGCGCGTAAAATTTAAAACCTGTCTGAAATATAATAATGAAAATTTTATAAAATAGACGTTTATCTAAGTTTAATAAGCAATAAAAGAAATTAATTTTAATACCATGTATTTTAATACCATCTTTATTTAAGTTTACAGTAGATCATCAGACAAATAATTTGGAAAATTCGTAAACGTACATGTTTAAAAAAATATGTTGGTGTTCTTGGAAAACTAAATAAATAAAAACAATATTAAAATAAATTTAAAATCTTGCAAAAAAGGAGCAGACATTAATACATTCTTTCGTACCTGTAATATTTTAAAGAGTAAAATTTATCTTTTATAAAGCATGAAACTAAAAAGCTAAATATTCAAAATTATAGGGGAAAATGTATAAAATGTTCATAATTGTACACTCAATTGAAAAATATTATCTCAACGAAAATACCTTCCTTGTTTAATAAGTTAGCCTTTGCTTTATAAAAGACATCTGAAATAAGTAACGATATTTGAAAAAGTAGTTTGTGAATCCGTGCCGTAATCGCTAAGGGCGCTAATCCGGAAGAGATGTAACCTGGTTCGAATCCCGTCAGGGTAAGTGTTGTTCATTTAGTGTTGTTTGAATTAAATTGTGATTTTCTGACCTTGATGTAAACGTGCCCTAGAAAAGTGAACTGTCAAATTCATAAATATGCAAGTCTCTCCTTGAAAAATTATTATATTTTGTCTTTGAGACGGAAATTTTTAAATATTGGAATATGGGAAAAACGGAATTTTTTCTGGAATTTACGGATAAAAATTGCCGTTAAAATACGGAAATAGTATTGGTATACAATTTCCGTATTTTAACGGATTTGTTAAAGCTATAGGGTGATTATAAATAAAGTTTAAGTTTCAAAACGCTCTAAAAAACGAGCCACTGATTAGAATGATGTCAAAATTAAACGGCGTATTATTGAAGAAAGGGGAAAGAACATGAACAATAACAAAAAAATTAGTTCCAAATTTTAGTGACAGATGGCGCTGTAAGCGCCAGAAGATGTAAATTAAAATACGTGACATGCGCACGGCCATTTCAGGTATTATAAAAGCGTTGGGTTACGGCGTTTCCTCATTTCGCGTCTCAGACGTTCACCATGAGTGTCTCAATGAAGGTCCGCGCTCTGCTTGTAAAGCTTTATTACAAGAACAGTGATTCTGCACCAGGAGCTCTGTAGAAGTTCAGGACCCTCAAGGGTATTAAAAAGGGCGTTGGACTGATGACTATCATGGGTCTGGTGACAATAATGAAAAAATTCGAAAATACAGGTTCGTTTGATGTGCAGTTTGGTAGAGGAAGGAAAAGATGTGATTCGGCGGTATTTGAAGAAGTGGCCACAGCAGTTCAAGAGGAGTCGAGCGGTTGTGTGCAACCATGTGATGCACGGAGAATTGCCCGAACATTGGACAGTCCTGTGAGCACGGTTTCACATTCTACGAAACATCCTGCAATGCTATCCGTACAAAATTTGCCATGTGCAGAAGTGGAATTTCTTGCTCACATGGAAGTGGACAATGATTGGCCGTGGAAAATTCTGTGCACAGACGAAGCATTGAAGCAGACGACATTTGTAGTCGAAATTCTGACGCTTACAGCACCATCTGTCGCTAAAATTTGGAACTATTTTTTTATTCATGTTCTTTCCGCCATCTTCAATAATACGCCGTTCAATTTTCACATCATTCTAATCAGTGGTTCGTTTTTTAGAGCGTTTTGAAATGTAAACTATCATCCTGTACTTTACTTTATCTTGTTCCAAAAGCATTATGGGTTGCACGAAATAAACATATTTTTAAAAGGATGAATTCTTTTTCAGCTTTCTGGCCGTTGAAAGATTGTGGGGGGGGGGGGGAGTTTCAGTCCGGAAATATTTCTAGTGTAAGAGCATTTTATTTGTACATTTCCTAATTCTATAAAGTAAAGAAAAAAAAATATTTTAAATAAAAAATTTGAGTAGAGTTATAAATATTGCACAAAATCCCTATAAATTCAAATTGAATGAATTAATTGACAAAATCCTTCTAAATTTTATTAAATGATTGTGTCAATCTCTAGTGTAGTTTCAAAAATTCACGAAAGGCTTTAGAAGATGAAATTTTCATGAATTTACAATTTGGGACATAAAGAGTGAAAGTTTATTTTGCAAAATGTGTACGCATTTGCAAATAATGTCTTAGTAAATAGAGGGTGGTCATAAAAAAACTTCCCCGATATATGAACCCCTAGCGGCCTAATCGCACAACCAATCGAAAAAAAATTTTAGATAGACTTACTTGAAGGTATGCGCTCGAGAACGTGATGATTTAAAACTATAGACCTCTCACGGTTGCGGTTACAGAGAAAAAAAAATCGAAATTTTCGAATGGCAACACCCATTTTTTATGCGCAAATTCATCAGCGCATTGAAAAACCATAAATGGCGTTGGAATGATACACGTACGATGAAAATTGCCGGCGTAAGACATTTGTAAAAAGACAATTGCGAGGAACGAAGGAGTGGCTACAAGACATGTTTTTCAGTAGCCGATTTTTTTTTTTTTTTACTTGTGAACTGTACAATGTTGTAAGATTTGTTTTAAAATGTGTTTTTGAGTTGTGTTTGTGTGCACCTAGTGAAAATAAAAATGTAATCATTTGTTTTAGAGTGCTGAATATTACTTTACATAGCAACTGATTAGGATTGAGAGCCACGATATTACACCGGCAATTTCAGTCATACGTGTTTAGCTCGAACACCAATTATGGTTTTTCAATATACTGATGAATTTGCGCAGGAAAAAAAGGGGTGTTGCCATTCGGAAATTTCGAATTTTTTTCACTGTAACCGTAATTGTGAGAGTTTTACTATTGTTTTAAACCATCACGATCTCGAGCGCATACCTTCAAATAACTAAATCTGAAATTTTATTTCAATTGGTTGAACTGTTAGGTCACTAGCGTTACATATATCGGGGAAGTTTTTTATGACTACCCTTTATGAGTTTGTATTGTTTAGGCAGAGGAATACGGCGTGGTCACCAAGGTTTTCCTATTTCTCTATGTCAGAAGCGATCTAGTAAGTTCTGCTATCTCGTGAAGATCGATAGAACGTTATTTTTACTTCTGTCTATCCAGCTGCTGTGTGGTAAAGTTTATTGCTTATTTTAATCTTAAAGGTAACCATCTATACAATACGATACGCACTCGAATTTCACTTCGGTACGAAATGTTTACTATTAAGTGCATTAAATTTTTAATGACTTTTATGTGGTCCATGCACAGTAGCTTTTAATTTAGGCTTGTACAGATGCAATATCCGTAAGGGTCATACTAATCTTAAATCTAAAAAAAATCGATATTTCTAGAAACATGTAAATTAAGGAGGAATAATTTCTGCTCATTTTAAGATAAACCGCATTAAAAAAATCTTTAAAATTATGCTAGTTATGACTAAACAAGTATGAGTTATTCTCGGCAAATAATTGTTAAATGGCACGCTCAGTTTTTCTTAGGGCCCGATTCCGAATCCTATCGATATATTTCGATATTAAAGAGAGACGTTGGTTTCTATGACAACACTTATTTATCTATTATTTTCTTTCATATAAGGAAACGCACGCTCTGAATCATTAGTTCTACATACGCATTTTTCTTGCATAAGACGTTTATGAACCATTGACAATCAAGGTCCTCCTATGTACTGGAGTTTCTCCTCGGAACTGGTTGGGTTGTTATTTGTAGCCAATTATCTACTCGAGGGATACAGGCTCTAGGGGGAGTGCCCTCCGTGGGGGTCTTTCTAAGGGAACCTAATAGGTTGGGCCGAAAAAAGCGAAATTTTCCAGATCAACTTCTAATAGCGCATAAAAGTTCCCTTTTATAATCAGAACAATAACGCAAAAAAGATTTTTGAAATCGGTAAATATCTTTAGGTCGCGCATTGCACTTGAATTTTGGAAAATATTATGAAAATTGACGATTTTGGAAATTAATGATGAAAATTTACAATTATTCAGATCTACTTGTAATAGAGCGTAAATGTCACCTTTTGTTATTAGAAAAATAACGCAAAAAGATTTTTGAAATCGGTTAATATCTTTAGGTAACGCATTGCACTTGAAGTTCTGAAAATATGATGAAAATTGACGATTTTTGAAATTAATGATGAAAATTAAAAAATATTCAGACCTACTTCTAACAGTGTGTAAAAGTCACCTTTTGTAATTAGAAGAATAACACAAAACTATTTAAAGTCGCTTTAATACCTTTATGTCGCTTCATAGCACTTAAAATTTTGAAAATATTGTTAAACCAGCACATTTCTGTAATTCAAGAGCCATGTTCAAAATATATTGGTCATAAAAATACTACAGAAATGACAGGTATGACCGCACCGGGACATAAAAATACTACAGCTGGAACCGGTAAAGATAGTTTTGTAAGTATTGTTTTATATCTATTCTTTTATCTATTCTTAGATGAGGTCGTTGTAGACGGCACTTCTATCAGTACAGATTTGAAAAAGGGGTTATTCGAAATTTAGGAATGCGGATAGGGAGGCTCTCTCAATAGCGTATTTGGCTTTTGCATTTCATTGAATTGCCTTTATGCACTTGTTTCAAAATCTTGATGCAAAACACAGCAAAACACAGGACATGCATTATTTTCTAGTCCTATAAGTTCACTGTTAAAAATTGGCAGCAAACTTTCCAGTCATTCAACCGTTTTTACAAATAACGTTTATTAACCGTATTTTTATATGATCCTGACCATAATATGGTCATAACACTTTCACGATATGGTCAAGTATCTGTTACATACAAAAATGATAAAATGGCTAAACTGTTTGCTGCCGATTTTTAGTAGTGTAAGCAACTATACCTGCTTGTGTAACACTATCTGCTGTCAAATTTCAATTAATTGAATTTTCACAATAATGACTCGTAAAAAATCAAATGACTTTAGTTCGGATTTCGAAAAATATCGTCTTGAAATATGCAATGCGATCGGCTTCTGTCCTGGGTACCTTGCTGTCCGTAATCGAACGCTGATTTCTGACTAATGTCCGCAGAAAGAACTCCCAGACAGTATGTATCCATTGAAAACCCTACCATTGAATTAAAACAGTTAGTTTTATACTTTTTGAAGACATACGCGTCTGTATGACTTTAACACTTTCCAACAAAGTTGAAAAGTGTTTATGACTTCGGTTTGTCTGGCCGTCTGTCCGCGCTCTAACTCTCGTAAATATACTCGGATCGTTCTGAAATTTTTGGATTTTAGTGACCTCTACGATAGTAGAATCCCTATTTTAAATGAAGTTTGTAGCCTGTTAAGTTCATCTACAGGGACAGTCAAAAGTATTCCATTACATTACGGCCAATGGAAAAAAATCGTTTCAAATGATTTTTAATGATGTTACACGTATCCAAACATAACAAAATTTATATGCATTTATGAAGTGCACTAAAATATTCATTCTGTAGTATATGCGGTGCAAAGTGTAGTTATTATTCATTTACAGGGCCACACAAAAGAATTCCGTTACATAATGCTATGAGGGGGGGGGGTTATTTCCGGCGTATTTAAATATGTTAAACTATTTCATATATAATGAAATTGATATACGTCGCCGAGGTTTACTATAAGTTATTTCATGTATAATACGAAGTGCATAGCATTTACAGGGACACACAAAAGATTTCAGATACTATATTGTATCAGAAGTATTGTACATTACCGGTGATTGCTGGAAATGCATTTTGAATTATGATATGGGCTTTTATGTTTCCCTATATTTATGCATACTATGTGGTGTGTATGAATGCTATAATTTATATACAGTGCTATACAAAAGAATTCGTAAGGGTTACTGGGTATGAGCGCAAACTGCTTAAATGTTGAGTTATACATTTTTACGCTGAACTGCATTTAGTTTATTAAGAAATGTTTGTAGAATATTAATAAAATGATTTACAGGGTCACGCAAAGAATTGGATGATAATTTCTGGAAATGTGATTTCAGTAGTTTTAAGAGTGTTTTAGTTTGAATTAAGTTTTAGCTAAATAGGGGCGTGATAAAGGTACTAGGTAAACTACAAGGCTTTACAAAAGTATTCAGGTACATATGTTTCCAATTATTAGTATAAATGGGTGAATGAGAAATTTCAACCTGTTATGCGTTTTCTTGCTAAACTAAATTTTCCCATTATATAGTATATATATCAACATACAGATCAAATACAGGGCTGTTCAAAAAAATTGAAATACACATTTGGCTATGGACGGTAACTACAGAAATAATTTTTTTAAATGTTTACTTAGTTATCTTATTTACCTTATTTGCCTAAATAACGAAATTTTGTTAAAGCTTTCAGGGTGTGTTGGAAAGTGTTTTATAATCTATGCTTAACGCATGATTTTTCTTATTTGTTGGATTTGTGTATTATTCAGCGATAATGACGTCGTATGAATACTTTACTATAGATGTTGTTTAAAACTGGATCGTAAATGAGGAATTCTTCAGAGGATGCAAATGACGTCATTTTATATAAAATAAAAGCGTGTGTTTTAAGTCTTAAAACTGAAATATCTTTTCTATTATCTATATTTATATACAAATATTTTTTTTCATCGGGGGGCTACACTCAATTCTGAAAAAGCAGAATTCCTGTTTTCTAGTTGTTCATTTTCTTCTGTAGCCAAATACTTTTATGTGTCCCTGTCAATGAACGATAAATTCTATGCACACCTTATTCTATAATAAGAACCTCAGTGATATATATCAATTTTTAATATGTTTAAAATAGTTTCCTATCATTAAAATACACCGTAAACAAATTTCCCCCCTAGACCGCAATGTAATGGAGCTCTTTTGAGTGTCCCTGTAGATGAACCGTAAAGGCTACACACTTCACTTTCAACACGGAACATGCCCTAGTCAACCCCAATAACCTATATACATTTCATGGCAATTGGGCTTACGCTAGTAAGAGCACGGACAGACTGGCAGACAAATTTAATTCATAAACACTTTTCAACTATGTTGAAAACTGTTAAAAACTCACAAAAACAACTTTCTATTCTTAAGTTTCAGTAAAAATTTTCAAAACTTTAATTGATAGTACTCTAAAACTCGATCTCAACAATCTTCTGCTGCAATCTCTGATCATTCCCTTGTGCTAGGAGGATGAAATAAGAATGCATCCTACACACAGTTGCAAAAGAAAATTTGCGAAAAAAGTAAGCACTGTGTGTTGCGTGTGCTACAAACCTTGCAGCTGATCCACTACACCATGCGCTGCTGAAAAGTTAAGATTTCAAATATTCCTAAAATTAAACAGCTTCGGAAAGTAAGAAGCCTATGAATTAAAACATATTCATATCAGATGTAAACTTCCAACTGGGCGAAAAATATCCGGACCAGGATTCGAACCACGGATCGCTTGGCTGAAGCCGCCAATGCTCTACCATCTGAGCTATCCCGGACGAATCTCGTGGAACTCTTTCACCCAGCTAACCTTATTGATTATAGCATCTGGTCTGAAATCTGGTTCAGCTCAACAGCATAAATCGCAGGTAATGGAACTCCAGAAATCGCTGGATACGTAATTACGCTAGATTAATTTTAACACAATTATTCTAATTGGTAAATAAATCATATTAGATGTAAATTTCCAACTGGGCGAAAAATCTACGCTGGATGCGTAATCTAGCATTGGCGGCTTCAGCCAAGAGATCCCTGGTCCGGACAGTTTTCGCTCAGTTGTAAATTTACATCTAATATGATTTATTTACCAATTAAAATAATTGCGTTAAAATTAATCTAGTGTAAAACATCTTCATTCATAATTTGAGTTAGAATGTTTCATTATAAAGAAAAAAATATATAAGTTTTTTGGAATTTTTATGAAGGTAAAGTCATTGGGATAGTTTTAAATACATAATATACTAATAGTGCATTTAATAGAAGGTGGAATTCGTCTAAAGCTGCTCTAAACAAATATAGAAATGAGTTTTGCGCCAAATGTCACGTGCTGTGTGTACCGCAGAAGTAATGATGATGGTGGTGGTTGAAGCAATTGTTTTACAGGAGTATAGTGGTAATCCCAGGTAGCAGTACTTAAATAAAAAATCTCCAATATGTACTAAGGAAGGAAACACATTTTGTTATTAAAATAGTTGAAGAGTCGTGATGAAATCAAAGGGGAGAGGTATCCCTAACGAAGTAAAAACAGAGAGCGATTTAGCACTACGTCCACACAGTAAGGCAAGCAGGAAAAGTGTTTTATTTGTATTCACTCCTCATAAAAGATAGTGAAATTGGCGGTTGAATAGTATAAACATATACCACTTGGCGATAAAAACGTAGATAGACGAAACTTCGAATAGCAAGAAATCGATCAATGTGTCGGGGTGACTACAACTGCAGCTAGTAAGTAAGGCTGCCATTTAAAGGAATTTTATGAGAGCGGGTGCGATATGATGAAAATTGGTATGTTACAATGCCAAATGCAAAGACGACTGGGTGACGGCGAGAAACAATGAAAATGACCGTTAAAAGTATGTGGGCTGATAAAGGAGGGCAGATGTTAAAGTTGAAATCTAACCTATTAAAATCCGTGCGCGTATCTATGTAACCTCAAAAACTCGGAAACTACAGGCGCAGGGCTACGAAATTTAGCACACGGGTTGCTGATAAGGGGCCCATGCACGATTGGAGCAAAAAATTCGAAAATTCAAAATTTGTTTTATGTTTTTGACGTATTTTTGCCATTTTTTATGCCCAACCTGTAATCGCGCGAGTTCTAACCAGTTCTAAATGTTTAGTGCAATGTGAGATATTCATATTACGTACACCACACTGCAATACTAAGAAGCTGAGGCGGTTAGTACGATAATTCTTTTACCTCGCATGCAAATAATGAGAGATTATTTAATTGCGCTTAATTATTGTTTTTTTTTAAATAAAAGCATTTTATCACAAACATCAACAAAACTTTTTATTCTATTTATTCCCTTATGAGGAAGATATCGTTTTATCGTCTGCTGCCATAGCAACACGATAAATTAAATTTCATTAAAAAGATGTACAGTAGTAGAAAAATATTTTTCTAAATCGAATAGTTATTGAACATGAACTTCCGTGCGTAGGACGAGTTAAACAGCTAGTTAAGCATTAAATCTTGTGAGATGATTGTGAAATGCAAAAAGCATCGACGGGAATACATGCTTCAATTTATTTTGTTTTTATTGATTAGTAATGCAGGAGACTTTTAGTGGTTAAATACAGGGGGGGGGGAGGGTAGAAAGAATATTTGAAGGTCGAAGTCAAGAGGGATTGAGCGCTTAAGTAATAAGTAACGTACATTTAATCATGATGGATAAAAACAGATGTGAGAAACATATCTTTAGGAATTAGACTTCACGTGAATAACCGTTTGTTGCAAAAATAAAGGTAGGCTTTTTTAGTGTAAAAAAAGAAAAAGAACAGGTGAGTCCTTATTAGAAAAAAGCTCTGGATAGTTGTCCCAGATTCTATATACATAGCAAGAGGCAGTGTTATTTGTGGAAGAAAACAGTAGTGTAAAATTTCAATTTAATCCATGTATGATGGGCGAAAAATAGCCCTTATAAAACCACCTCCTTTGCAAAAAATAAATCAGCACTGTGTGTTGTGTGCGCTAAAAACCTTGTAGCTGAACCACTACACCATGCACTGCTGAAAGATTAAGATTTTAAATATTCCTAAAAATAAACAGCTTCGGAAAGAAAGAAGCCTATAAATTAAAACATCTTTACTCATAAATATTTGAGTTAGAATGTTTCATTATAAAGAAAAAAAACATAGAAGATGGTCAGATTGCGATGGTCACAATCGTAAAGTGACCATCGAAATTATTTAAATTTCCATTTCATGATAAACAACAATTATTCCCTCGTCCAATAATCTTATCTCAGATTTCTTTTCCACCATCATTTTAGAGGCTCAAAGAAAGAAAAGTTTTTATTCAACTGCTTAAAAATTAAAAAAAAAAATTTCTTATCTATATATTTTGTCAAAATAAAAGTTTTCAAACACACAGGTGTACTATACTAAATCGACTATACAATTTTTTTTTCAATCTATCTCATCACTACCTCAAAATGTTACAAAAGTTTGTTAGAATTCTGTATAATAATGGTGCAAAATAGTTTTAAAAGTTTTTTCTTTAATTTCCAATTAAATTTTTAAAAAATCACACAAGGGGATACATAGACCACTGATGGGAAATTTAAGGAAGCGACAACTACACTGAAAAGTAACATCCCTCCGAATTGAATATTTCCAACAAAGTGAAAAGATGCCCAGGCTGGGAATCAACCCAGATCCTTGGCTTACAAGGCCAATGCTTTACCGTTTAAGCTAACTTGGCCGACAATTAGCCAGCATATCTCGCTCAGATAGCCTTATTGGTAGTAACATCTGGTCTGTTATGTAGACAGCTCAACAGAATAAATCGCAGGTAAAGAAACTCCTTATAAACGATGGATACGTAGATGAATTATCATTTTAATAAAATCAAACTGATTGGTAAAGTTATCATACGAATTGAATATTTCCAACTGAGCGAAAAAATGCCCAGGCTGGGAATCGAACCCAGATCCTTGGCTTACAAGGCCAATGCTTTATCGCTTAAGCTAACTGGGCCAACAACCAGCCAGCATATCTCGCTCAGATAACCTTATTGGTAGTAACATCTGGTCTGTCATGTAGACAGCTCAACAGAATAAACCGCAGGTAAAGGAACTCCATATAAACGATGGATATGTAGATGAACTATTATTTTAACACAAACTGATTGGTAAAGTTTTAATACGAATTGAATATTTCCAACTGAGCGAAATATTGAAGTTGATTGAATAAAAATTGGCGGAACTGTTCATTTTGAAACATGGAACTGACATAGCCTTAAAATAATAAAGTTTCAACTGCAACCGCTGTGGTTTATTGACGCCGGTACAAACTTCCAGCAGTAAATTTAAATGAAAATTTTCTCCTTACTTAAACGCGTTATTAATGCAAAATTTCAGTCACAAATAATGGCAAAAACAGATATTCATTTTTACTGGCGGAAGTTTAATTCGGCGGTAGTCAGGCCATGTGTTTCCGCCATACTGTGACAATCTAAACAAACTCCTGCCAGTGTCCATGAAAAAGATAAAGATTATAATACCCGGATAAACTGCCACCAGTAAAAAAAAAAAATAGAAAATTTAAACATATCTATGAGAGAGATTTTTCGCGAAATGCCGTTAAAATAAGGCAAAATTTTCTATTTAAATTTACTGGTGGAAGTTTACTTTGGCTGTAATCACAAACTGTTAATCCTATGTAAAAAATCAGCCGCCATCTTGTGACAGCCCTCTCAGTTACTTCAATTGAAACTGGCAGACAATACATTGTTTGTCATCACCTCTTCATTCATAACTCGATTTTTTGAAACTGTTCTAATTAAAAAAACCGTGGTTAAAGTTTTCATTAGTTTTATTCGCTGTGGCGCGCTCCAATTCTATAGGTCTAAAAAATCCCTGTCAGTTTTTGCTATACATTTCTAAGTAAAAAAAAAAAATATTTTTGTGTGTGTAAATAGTCTGAGCAACACAAAGAAAATTTGAAAATTTGAATCTCTCAAAGTGACGTTAATTGCAGATATATATTAATTGCTTCTTTAATTACTTTTCTTGAATCCATTTTTAGTATGTCGCAAAATTAGGATCATAAAAATGTTTTTAAAAGGTATAAAAGGGAAACTTAAATATGGTAGCCCAAGCACTAGCATTTTTATCTATGGTAGCATCAGTACATCCCATGTTTTCCGCCTTTCGTGGCAAAACGCAGTGGCTAAACGTGCAAGGTTTTCTTTCATGTCCTATCCGAGATTGGTTTCCGATGAACTCAAATCAATTTTAAGGGACCATGCACTAATTACTTCACGCAGATTTGTTGTTGTTTTTTCTCCTCCTTCTTCTATCCCAACAAACAGAGTTATCGGGAAGCAATCGGACAACTGCCGCTTGCCGATTCTGGCGGTAATGGCTCGATATCAGGTTGCAGATATCGGTTTCAACACTTTTGTGGTTCCCCGGGCGATAGTCGGTCCGTTGGGCTGGCGCTTAACTACTGACGCTAGGATACTATGCCTAAAGCACGCCAATAGCTAACCATACGAATGCCGGACGCAGTCCGACACCAGCATAAATTGAAAAACAATCTGTTTTGATGACGCCATCTATGAGCCATCTTGGCATATATATTTAATATTTCTATAGAACATATTTCGGCGCTAGAAGAGCCTGGGTTCAATCTGCCGCCTCAAGAACAGAAGTTAAACGCTTTAACCACTCGGCAACTGAGCCTTGTTTTGGAGAAGATTCTATGGGGTAATAAAGGGAAGGCATTTCGATAAGTGATGGTTTGTCGTTGTATGTAAATGGTAGATGGGAAAATTGGAATTTTGAAGTGTTTTAAAGCTTTTGTAATTGTCTTATGCACGTGTAATTAAAAGTTAATTTAGTATTTAAATTAATGAAATAAATATTTTACCGAATAAGTTAAAGCAAACGATTTGGTTTTTCTTATAAATTTAAGAATCATTAAATATTTAATGAAATAAATTATTTTAGAGGATTTCACTGAATAAAATTTTCTTATTAGTAATTATAATATAATTACATGTGTTGTGTTAATTTTAAAACATTTTTTTTAACATGGAAAAACTTATTTTAATAAATAATAAGTTGTAAATTAATCACTTTTAATTAGAATAAGAATTCATTTTATGTCATTTGATGATTTAATGTATGATATATATTTAATGACAATGTAGCAATATTAATTCTTATCAGCATTATTAATTTACTTATCAGCATTTTTTAATCTTAAAATAAAATAGAAATATTAATTAGCCTTTTTTTTCGTTTGGTAAATAATTTTTTAGAAGGGGGAGATTCCTGAATCTTTCTCTTAAATTTTAATGCTAAAAAGATGGGTACATTTTTTGGTATTTTTATAGCTTGTAAAATAATTTTTAAAAAACTTTTTAATAATTTGTTGTTAGCTATTACTTTTAATATGAATATATAATTAGAAAATAAGTTGAATTAACTTTTGAAGTATTTTTTTCTTTCTACGATTAAGCTCATAATGAATAATAATTTTAACATCATCCTTCACCTTTTGTAAACTGTGAATTTTTTTGCAGCATTGTGAATGTGTTGGAAAGTGTTTCATAATCTATGCTGTACGCATGATTTTTCGTTCTTGTTTAAAATTTAACATGAGTTACAGTGATTCTTATTGGAATTTTAAAAAATAGAACACTTTTGTAAAGATGATATAAGCGTGTGCAAATATAGTTTTGAATGGCAATGCTTTATCCCATATGCACAATTTTTATTTTCATGCAAAAGAGTATATTTTTTCATTTATGATCTAGATCATGGTAAAGATAATAAAATAATTCAGCAAGTAATATTTTAGTAGCGGAATCCTTTTTTATTGCATTCATTATGCCTTATCACTCCCAACTGTCAATAAAATTATAAAAAAATGTGCGTACATTTCTTCAGCACACATTTTTTCCATAATATTACTGTTTGTTTAGCTGTAGAACAATGAATGATTTTTTTCGTCACTGGATAAGTAGATTACTCATTGACTACTCATTATAGCGAGAAAAAAAATGATCATAGAAACTCAACATTCTCGCTAAGCATAAAAAACAACTCGATGAACAACAAAATAAATATATTTTCGCCAATCAGTCTAATTTTTGTCTAGTTTATATTTTGTACCCTGAACGAAATGGTAATTTGATACCTCTATAGCTCGCATTCCATTTGTCCTAGAAGCAAATTTCTCGCTTCTATGGAATGGGGCACGCTATGTCACGAAGTACCTGAAAGTAAATTGGAATCCTACGAATAGTTTTTTAGTCAATTTAAACTGTAGTTTTTCACCTTTTTAAAATTCGTGTTCAGCCAAAACTTTGACGAGGCAACAAAGACAAGTAATTATCGGTATTTTACGTATTATTTTACATTGAGTTTCATTTTATGTGTAGTCTAAACCTTTAAAGTTTCATGTAAAAATTAATTCGTTTTTTATTTCTATCGGTTTAAGGTATTTGTTTCCTATATTTTCTGTCGAGTAAAAAAGTAATAAATGGCCTAACTCTTGTGAAAACGATCATATACGCACTCTATTAAGATATGTTAAAGCAGTTGACTGCAGCAAGCATCCTAAAGAAAAAGCACTTTAGCATTTATAGCTAGTTTACAAGGTCCTTCAAAAGATATCGAATACATTACAGCCTATGGATATTTAATGGCCGAAATGTATTTTAAAGATTTTTGGACACTTAATTTAGATAACAATTGAATGAAATTCCATGTCGCATGAAAACCCAATTCTACGTCGGAGGTACTGCCGGAGGTTACGGATTTGACGTTGACGGATTTACTACGGACAATATTCCGTCTCTGTTCGAGGAGAACTTGTAAATACGGGTTAGGTTCTAGGGTGGGTCGAAAAAATCGAAATTTCTCAGATCAATTTTAACAGCGCGGAAAACTTGGCTTTTGTAACTAGAAGTATAACGCTTTTTTTTTTTTTAATCGGTCAATATCTTTAGGTCGCGCATCGCACTTGAATTTTCGAAAATATTATCAAAATGAGAAAATTTTTGAAATTAATGATAAAAATTTTAAAAGTTCATACATACTTCTAATAGTGAGTAAAATTTGCCTTTGAGAAATTGAAGAATAACTCAAAAAGAAAAATTGAAATCTGTTAAATTCTTTAGGTCGCGCGTTGCCATCGAATTTAGGAAAATATTATCAAAATTGACGAAGTTTCATATAAAAGATAAAAATTAATTATTTTCACATCAATGCCTAATAATGTAAAAAAATTGCTTTACATACATAGAAACTTAACGTAAAATTCATTTTAAATTAGGTTAATATCTTTTGGTTGTGCATTGTTTTTAAGTTATGAAAATTTTTATAAAACGATATTTTTCAATTATTTTACTTATTCAAATTTAAACAATTTTACTGGAAAAAAAAATTAAAACACTGATTATTAAAGCACTTTTGGACAGTATTTCTTGAAACAATTTTAAACAATGTGCATTAAAGCAATTTTATACAATTGTTATAATTCTCACTTACCTATATTTTGTACTATAGGTAAGAACTTGCACTGAGATTTATTACCAAACTTTGGCATCAGACATATAGCGAAAGCAAAGATCATGTAACATAGCCGCCTCTGTTCTTATTGCAACCACATAGTTTTCAGAAGTTTCAGTCACATGTTTTAGACATCGTTGCACAGTTTGTGTGTGGCACGGAAAGGCCTTTATGGTTTGCAGTTTCAATTTTTAAGGAGCTTTTGAATCTTTGAGGGACAACACGCTCTTTCATATGATTCTATGCAATATGGGAGGTGAAATTACCTTGCAAGTTGACCAATCATTACGTTATGAATAATATTGAGCACTAAAATTGAACTTGGTATCACAAAATCTCGCACAATTCTCACTCTTTCTATCACAGATTGCATTGCTTCTCCAAATTGCCAAATCCGTCTGAATACAAACTCACTTATATGTGCTCTTTCATTTGTGATCATTGAAAACAACAGGTTCTTGTAATAAGCAAAGAAACCGTTACGCTCAGAAACAGTCTACTCCTGCTATTTTTTTGTAAGTGGCACGATGCTGCTATTGTCTTGGACACATGCTTTTCTCATTCAATAATATAATGATTTCTCTTAATTTCAAGCAATATACTAAAAAAAATCGGTTTTCTAATGATTTATATGCCTTCATTTGTTTGTAATTTAAATAATTAAATTAAATATAGTTTATAATAGCTCCCTGTTTTATCAGAAATCATTCATTTATATTTTTTCAAAATGGCACGTACACAATGTTACGTTATTTTTCCCCAGTAGTTATGGGAAAATGGCAACAAAAAGATATAATTGCTATTTTATAACTATTTTTTTCTTTACTTTCCATAGAAATGGAGTACTTGAGTTGCCAAAATTAAACAGATATCGCTAAAAACTACAAAAACTAGTATGTTGTGGCCATCACAAAACTGTCTTCTATATAAATCACGTCAATTAAATCATTTAAATAGTCTAAGAAATAACAACGATTTAGCACCAATTCATATCAAAGTATATCTGAATTTGAAGTTGGGTGAAAATTCGTGCATTACTTCTTAAGATAGAGCTATAGCGGAAATTTTGAAAAATGTAGCATAGCAGCGCCACCTGTTGAGCGATTTACACCAAAAATAAGCAGCACTAAATAATATCAAGATATACCTGAATCTGAAGTTTGTTGAAAATCCAAGCACTAGTTCTTGAGATAAAGCTATTGCGAAAATCGCAAAAAATACAGCATAGCAGCGCTACTTGTTGAGCGATTTACACCAAAAATTAAACAGCACTAATTTATATGTCAATCCATGTCAAGGACTAACTAAATCTGAAGTTTTATGAAAATCCGTGCAATAGTTCTTGAGGTACAGCTCTTGCGGGAATCGTGAAAAATGCAGCACAGCAGCGCCACCTGTTGGGCGATTTACACCAAAAATTAAACAACACTAATTTATATCAGGGACTAACTGAAGCTGATGTTTGATGAAAATTTGTGTATTTTTTCTTGATTTAGAGCTATTGCGATAATCATGAATAATGCAGCATAGCAGCGCCACCTGTTGGGCGATTTTCACAAAAAAGTAATCAGCACCAAACTATGTGCTGGACTAACTCAATCGGAAGTTTCGTGAAAATCCGTGCAGTAGTTCATGAGATATAGCTATTGAAGAAATTGTGAAAAATGCCGCATAGCAGCGCCACCTGTTGGGCAAATTTCACCAAAAACTAATCAGGTCCAGTTTATATCAAGGTCTAACTAAATATAAAGTTTTGTGAAATTCCGTGCATTAGTTCTTGAGATAGAGCGCCCACAAAATTTTTTGTCACATACAGACTCACAGAGTGACAGAGTGACAGACAGACTCACAGACAGACATTTTCTAAAAACCATCAAATCGTGTTCTGGGCATTCTAAAACGTATAAATCCGTCGAAAACCGGAAGTCGAAATTTTTCATGAATCCAATACTTTCTTCTTGTAAAGATAGAGGAAAGTAAAAATTAAAATCTCAAAAATAAATGGAGATGCAGTTTTCAAACAAATTGCATTAAAAAGAAGTTTTTTTCCCCTAATACGACGGTATAAAATTTGAAAATGTGCGATGCTTAGAAGTTTTAAAAAATGTAGGAGAGCATTTAACAGTATAATGATATATCGGCTTTGTTTTACGGCTGGCTTATACAACGGAACGTTATTTTTTGAGGACGGCATTTTATGTGCTGGGAGAAAGAAATAGCATATCGGGGGCTAATAATTGAACTATTGAAACCTACGAACAATAATTATTGGAAGTTTTCAGTTGTGGTACGCGTTTCCAAATTTAACTATTATTTTTTTTAGTGTTTACGAATTCTATAGATCATATACAAGACAACACACAAATTCTCATCAAGATCCCTTTATGGGGGAGAATTTCTGATTGGAAAATTTCAACTGTGCTATGCGTGTACTTGAACTAACTTGTAGCATACTATGTAGCATATACAGGGCGGTCATAAAAAAAACTTCCCCGATATATGTACCCCTAGTGACCTAACCGCTCAACCAATCGAAAGGAAATTTCCGATTTAGTTATTTGAAGGTATGCGCTCGAGATCGTGAGGATTTTAACCAATAGAGATCTCACGGTTACGGTTACAGTACAAACATTTCGAATTTTCGAATGAAACCCTTTTTTTTTCCTGCGCAACTTCGTCAACGCATTGAAAAACCATAAATGGCATTAGAACGATACACGTTTGACTAAAATTGTCGGTATAATATCGTGGCACTCAATCCTAATAAGTTCTTATTTAAAGTAATATTCAGCACTCTAAAACAAATCATTACATTTTTATTTTCACAATGTGTACACAAACACAACTCAAAAAAACATTTATAACATTACTCAGTTCACAAGTGAAAAAAAAAAATGGGCAGAGAAACAGGTCTTGTAGCCACTCCTTCGTTCCTCGCAATGGTCTTTTTTGCAACTGTTTTACGCCGGCAATTTTCATCGTACGTGTATAATTCCAACGCCATTTATGTTTTTTCAATGCGCTGATGAATTTTCGCATGAAAAAAATGGGTGTTCCCATTCGAAAATTTCGAAATGTTTTCACTGTAACAGTAACCGTGCGAGCTCTATTGTTTTAAATCATCATGATCTCGAGCGCATACCTTCAAATAGGTATATCTAAAATTTCTTTTCTATTGGTTGAGCGGTTAGGCCGCTAGGGGTTCATGTATCGGGGAAGTTTTTTAATGACCACCCTGTATACATACCCATAGATTCTATACAGGGTCGCACAAAAAACGTATATTTTCTCGGTTATTCACGGTAATAACAGAAATTAGGTTTTCAAATATGTTATGGTGATGTGTTTATCCAAATTGTTCATTTAGACTTAACCTTTCACCTTAGTCAACTGTGAAGTTTCCTTATAGTATTGTAAATGTGTTGGAAAATCTTTCATAATCTACATTGTACGGAAGATTTTTCGTTATTGTTTCATTTTAAAATATTTTTATGAACTTAAAAGGTACGTAGAAGTTATTTAAACCGTAATGTTTTTCCACTACATTTGTGTGAATGAAGTAAACGATAAAAACATGCCCGTAATTGCAATCCATTTTGAGTTAATGGTCAGTTTTGATTTAATAAAAATATTTTTAGGGTTCCGTACTTAAAAAATGAAAACGGAACCATTATATGATCACTCCTCTGTCTGTCTGTCACAGCCGTTTTACTCGTAAATTATAGAACGTGGAAAGTTCAAATTGGGTAAGCAATAAAGACTACCCACATATTTACAGATTTTTAAACATTCACAAATATATTTAGGAAAAATGTAGAAGGGCTAATTATGTAACTTAAAAAATAATCTTTTCTTTGTATATCATGTGGGGTATCGCGTGAAAGCTTTCGTACCGCTGAACTCAAAAAATTATTTCTTTTAATTTTAGCTTCTATATTTTCGGAGATATAGTCGAAAATGTAGTGCAAAATTATGCCCCCCCCTCCTCACCCCATCTACTTCCGAATCTACTGAAAGTAAAATTATAAAAAAAAGTAGATGTAGTAGACATTCATTTAAACCTTGCTGGAAAATTATAGTAGTTACCCTAAGGTCACACAATTTTTGAGAAAAGCGCATTTTTCCGTTAAACACACATTTCGATTTTCGGGCATTCATCAAAGGTGTTGAAGAGCGCTGGAGGTACCTAACGCAGCAGAAGTATAATAGCATTGTTGATAATTATTTTCGATCAAAATCCTCGGTCATTAGCTGATATGTTAATCCTTAAAGACACGGACGATTAGGACATACATAATGCCAGGGGGTTGGGTACTCAATGTACCATCGGCTTTTAAAGCTTATGTAACAACTTTTAAGGATATATTTGTGTAATGCAATGCCCAGTAGCAGTATAAAAGCAATAAACGTCAAATTGTTAAAAACAGACTAATTTAATTAGAATTAATCACTAAAATTACTATGGGATTCGCGACTAGATTTCATTGAGTGGATCTCTCAATACGCCTCCCATGACTTTAAAAGTTAATTAAAAACCTATCTGGAAAAACGCGGCACGGACCAAGAAGGCGTTGCAACTTTGCGACCTCCTTTCGAAGCGAGCTTAGCACAATACCGCATTTGGTTTTGAACAAGGGTTTTGTTTTAGCTACACTGTAAAAGAAAAGATTATTACTACATTGAATTTAATTTTATGAAATGCCAAATGAAATATGCACTACTTTTATTGTCAGTACCCAATTAAGTGCATCATAAACAGATTAGGATAAGATTAAAAAAAGAGTTATACAGAATAGCAATATTTGATATTTATTTATGCTTCATATCTCTTTGAACTTTTATGGTATATTCATTCATACTTTTCTAGGATATACAGCTATACCCAACCCTACGTTGTATATATTTTTTTTACAAAATCTTATTATTCTTTAAGCAACGATTTTGTTTAATAATACAGTTAATGATTCATATATTTATTATACAGAAAACTCTGAGCGCGAATAACACTAGCACTTGACCGTTTATTTAACGTTTTCCTAGCACACACAGATACTAAAATGTAAGCATTTTCAAATTAAAAAAATTCGGGAATTTAAGGTTAAAACCTACCAAGATAATAACAACGTTCTCCAATTTGCCATTAAATAAATAGAAAGGATTTTTACTTTAATTATTTCTTGTACTTTTGCTTCGTCGAGTTCGTTTGGATTGTTTGATTTTCGGGAGAATGTTTCCCCTTACCTTTTCTTTTCCGGCATAAAAATACCGAATCGATTTCGTGTAAAGAAATGAACCGTATGTTTAACAAAACCATACTCAGTTTCCAAATCATTGCCTTAGTGGTGCTTTGTAATTTTGGCTCAAAGAATAGATTTCTACAAGCTACAACGATGTGTGTCACCAGAGAGAAAAAACACTGTTTTAGGAGAAGAATCTTGCTTGTGGTTCCCTTCAGATATTTCAAAAAGAGAGTTCAATCAATCGGAATGAGTTTCGCCTTTTTATTGTACTGGAATTTGTTATTTCCCGGTCAATAATATTAAATATACATCAGTCCAGGATTAAAAAGGCTCAGAATAAATATCTCGCATGTCTCCATTTTTCTCCTTTTTCTTCCGAATAACAAGAACAAAAAGTCAGGCATTAGATAAAGATTATGAAACATTATCCAGCACTATAAATATATCGTTAAGGGTACTAAAGACCTTCAAATTCATTTTTAGCTCACAGGCCAACAAAGCCTGACAGCTAATGTGCCCGCAGGTTTGTATGTATGTATGTATGTATGTATGTAACGCGATAACTCTTGATAAAAATATCCGATTTGCTTCAAATTTTTTTCTAGGTTCATTCTGATAAGGCGCTTCCCTGATTAGTTTTGGGGTTCATTGGTTAAGTATAAAGGGGGGAACGGAGGGCTAATCCTCCATAACTTAGATAAATGGGTTTTTCATGCAGAATTATCAGATTTGCTTCAAATCTGGCATACCGGTTTATTCTGATAAGGCGCTTCCCTCATTAGATCTGGAGATTCATTAGATAAGTATAAAGGGGGGGGGGGGGACGGGGGCTATTACTCTCTTAATTTAGATAAATGGTTTTTTTCTATCCGATTTGCTTCAAATTTGGTATACCGGTTTATTCTGATAAGATGCTTCCCTGGGGAGATTCGGAGGCTCATTGGTTAAGTATAAAGACGGGAAAGGGGGGCTAATCCCCAAGCCTTAATTTATTTTTCGAGGGGCATTATTCTTTGAAATAAGAGTATAATATACAATTAGTGTGAATAGCCTGTGAGCTAGCTCAATGCAACCAGTTTAACTGGGCACTTGATTTTCATTTATTAATTTTTTTTTAATTTCATTTTAAATACTAATCAAGGTTGCACTATCTGCATTATGGCATATATTTATAACAAAAGAAAAAATAAAAAAATTTTAGGAGAAAAATAAAGAGTTTTCAGTAATATTTTAAGCGTTATAAGGAACTTTTAAAATGTCCATGGGGGTTTCATATTCGTTAAAATCCCCGATATTTTTTATAGCTGTTTGTCATTACACTGTAAAAAAAAAAAAAAAAAAAAAAAAAAAAAAAAAAAAAAAAAAAAACGGATATTCTATTGGCAATCTAGACGCCAGTACTATTTCCGTATTTTTACGGAAATTTTCCCCCATAAATCACAGAAAAATTTCCGTTTTCTGATTAAAAACGAAATTTTTCTGTAATTTAAGGGGGAAATTTTCCGTAAAAATACGGAAATAGTACTGGCGTCTAGATTGCCAGTAGAATCTCCGTTTTTTAGTCCGTTTAATTTTTTTTTTTTTTACAGGGTACATATGTCATAAAACTGTGCATAGATTTTTGAAACTAAAAATAACTGAAAATGTTAAAAGGTAATTGCAGAAACAGGATACAAAAATGTTGAACATTTCATCAAATTTAGAAAATATTTTTTCTTACCTTTATATTGAAATACTGTTCGTTTTCGAACAGCCGCGTCTAAGCACTCTGGGACGATTCTACTATCCAAAGTGGTGTTACGTTGAGATGGGTATTTTCCGAAGTTCTACTTCTGCGTTCTCGTCTGCGTTTGTCACTAAGATTGGTGCTTACTTATTATTTATTTTTTAAAGTTTAAATTTCTGTTAATATCTCGTTTTAATTCAATTTAAAACATATATTTAGTGTTCAAATGGCTAGTGTAGAAATAAATCTTTCAGGAGTGGTAGTAAGATAATTATATATAATGTCATTCAATTTTGTGATCAAGAAGTGGAAAAAAGAGAATTCTGATAGCTCTATAGATGAATTCGATTGCCGCATTATTAGACAAACTGTACACGATTTTTATTTCAAGGAGAAAAGAATTCCGTTTTTGAATAAATTGTTTCCTGTTTTAAAAGAAACGATCAATTTAAAAAATAAAAATTAATTTTGGTTCGAGAAATGCAAAAATGTTGTACAACTTTTAAAAATTTTTAAGCGTTTTCGTTTTTTATAAATATTAACTACAAAAATGTTTTTACATAAATCGATATTATTTCCTCAAAAGTGCATTCTTAAAAAATGCAGCTAACCAAATTCCGCTCACCCCTATTTTGATAAAATCAAAGTAGACCTGACGCATGCGCAATAGCACGGAGGGTTCTGCTATCAGAAAACAAACAGTATATGAAACTTGATGCACAGTTTTATTTGTATAGTCAAAATAAATCTGCATAAAAAATATTGGGGATTTTAATGGATATGAAATGAGCATGGGGCATTTTGAAAAGTTCTTCATAACGCTTAAAATATTCAAGAAAATTCCTTATTTTCCTCCATTTTTTTTTTCTTGCGTGATAAATATATGCCAACATATAGTGTAACCTTGATTAGTATTTAACCCTTCACTGCACCACATGCAATATCTGGCACATACCTAAAAACATTATAATTTTCTTTATGTGCCACGAAGTTGGCTAATAGGATCACTGTAACTGATCAAGGACAATCCAAAGAATGGAATAACACTTATTTTGTCCATGTCAGATGGCTGCGTTATACAGAAAATTAGAATTTGTTCTTAGGAAACAACAACAACAAAAAAAATCGATCCAGCTATTAAGGTAAGATTTACTTTCATTATTTTTACTGAATGCTTAAAAATATTAATATAATAAAATTTGCAGAGTGTCAAGCAGATAAAATGAATACATTTAAGCTCATTTAGTTGCAAAATATAGCAATACAGTATTTTAAAACCCTAAATGTGTACATATGGCACACACCATAAAATATCAAATTTTAGCTTAAATTTTGAATTTTTCCCTTTATCGGAGCGATATATAGATTTTAAAAAAAATCATAAAAATAGAAAAATTCGTGCAGTAAAGGTTTAACCCTTTACTGCACGAATTTTTCTATTTTTATGATTTATTATTATTATTTTTTTAAGTAAGTAAATGTAGAAATAAATCTTTCAGGAGTGGTAGTAAGAAAATTATATAATGTCATTCAATTTTGTGATCAAGAAGCGGAAAAAAGAGAATTCCGATAGGTCATTCTACAAAATGAGCCAGTCAAATTGTCGGGGTTTCTAGTAGTACTATTAAAAAGATTCGCCGAAAAGCAGGAAATGAGCGTAATCCTGTTTTTTGTTCAGCTAAAAAAAGAGTTAAAAAGAATGTCTTTGGAAAAAGCAGGTATAGATGAATTCGATTGCCGCATCATCAGAGAAACTGTACACGATTTTTATGTCAAGGAGAAAAGAATACCGTCTTTGAATAAATGGCTTCCTATTTTAAAAGAAACGATCAATTTAAAAAATAAAAATTAGTTTTGGTTCGCGAAAAGCGAAAATGTTGTATAACTTTTACAAATTTTTAAGCGTTTTCGTTTTTTATAAATATTAACTACAAAAATGTTTTTACATAAATCGATATTATTTCCTCAAAAGTGCATTCTTAAAAAATGCAGTTAAACGAACTCCGCTCACACCTATTTTGATAAAATCAAAGTAGACCTGAAGCATGCGCAATAGTGCGGAGGATTTTGCTATCCGAAAACAAACAGTATATGAAATTCGATGTACAGTTTTATTTGTATAGTCAAAATAAACCTGCATAAAAAATATTGGGGATTTTAATAGATATGGAATGAGCATGGGGAATTTTGAAATATTCCTTATAACGCTTAAAATATTCAAGAAAATTCCTTATTTTTCTACAATTTTTTTTCCTTGCGTGATCAATATGTGCCACAATGCATAGAGTGTGCCCTTGAATAGTATTTAAAGTGAAATAAAAAAATGGATTTGAATGTCCCCTGTGCCCCTTAAGCATTTTTAACCATTTGGAAAAAAGGTTATTGTCCTCGTCAGGGTACGAAATCAAAAGCATATCTGAAGGTTTTTATTAGTTTAATCATCATTTTATTCATTTTCTGATTGGTCTATACAGTAATATGTATTTCCCTTTACTTTGAACAGAGATGGACAACAGAGTGTTGCCACTATGACAAAAAAGTAATAAAAACTACAAAAAAAATTAATAACTCAGAAACAAATTGAGATACAACTTTCAAACAAATTGCATTTAAAAGTACATTTTATTTTTCTCTATACGGCGATATAAAAAGTAATATTGTGGAATGTTTAGAAGTTTAAGAAATAAATTTCATTTAAAATTGGCCGTCAGATTTCTTGGAAATCTGACGATGGAAAAGCCTTTTCCCGAACAGCCAATGGAATGTTTGGATAATACGTAAGTTTCAGGTGGATAATGCGTACGAGTCGCAGGCGATTTCTGTCGCTTGCAATTTTTACGTGTAATACGTGTACCTATTAATGTTTAATTCATGGCGTACGTAATGTAGGATCCACTCCGTGCGATGTTTTATGTCTTAAATTTTAGTCTTTGAAAAAATCATTTTACAAATGGTCGTTGTAATTTGTTAAATTGTATTTTTTTTTCTTTTCCTGCGACGGAATGAGAATGGAAATAATTTCAAAAACCCATAAGGAAGAATAAAGGAATGTTTACCGCCATAGCATTGTAATGTGCACGAATTTTTTCGTGCATCCCTCTACATGATCTATAAAATTTAGACACTAAAATAAGTTCAGTTTAAAAATGCATACCACAACTAACAAGTTAGAAATTCTACGTCAATCGTGGCAAATGGGGTGCGATTGGATGAGAATATATTTCCAATTTTATTATTTAATAGTATTTAAAGTGAAATTAAAAAAAAAGAAATAGATTTAAAGGTCCCCTGTCCCCTTAAGCATTTAAGCCGATCACGATGCGGATATTGATAATATTTAAGCATTGAGCGACAGTCACGTTTCAAATGGCCGCGATTTTTAAACAAGATGGCGGATGAAGCTGGCCAACGAACTCCATCGAGACATTGGTATGTACTATGCATGAAATCAATCTCATCCAGATCGAACTGTAACTCGTTCTATAAATAGACAGATCTGGGTGCAATTGCTGTTGTACTCTTATGCAAAAATGCATAGATACAAAATTGATTACGATTATATAAATTCAATTCAATCATACGGAAATAATAAGACTCCCTATTCAATAGGGCGTCATCACCCTGACAACCTAGAATCTTGACCTCTCATGTGATACCACTGAATTCATGACGTAGGATAGGATTTAATAGAATGAAGAAAACTTTTATCAATATCTTTTTAAGTTTAATTAGATTTTCATAAAATTTGAAAGGACTCGACACAATTCTGCATCGATTCTATCAAATTTCAAAGCATTCGGTTGCGTCGTTTTTGCGTCGTTTCTAAGCGGACAGACAGACGGACGAACAAGACGACCTCTCTAAGTGCTACGTATTTATATAATTACGAACGCACTTTAAAAACGCAATCAGTTCTGTAATCGAATTCTTTTGTCTGTCTCTGTAAATGAACAATATATGCCAGACTGTCCATAAGTATAGAAAACATGTTTTATTGCAATTCAATAGTGCATATAAATGATTTGAAGTAGTGTAATATCATTATAATACTGTGAAAACAATTTTTCTCATATCCGTTTAGACACACAATAGATAAAATCACTTAGAACACTTTAATACTTTTTACTTATGTTTCGTATGTTAAAAAGTAATGTTGTAGGAAGATTTCAATTTATTTCGTTAAAATTATTTCCTTATTATGAAAAATAAGATACAAAAGAAGTGGATGCTGTCAGCGTGTTCAATTTTTTCTCATTTATGCGTAAATATGTAAACACAGAACTTACATATATTTTTCAAAACAACGTTATTCTAAAAATATTCTTTCTTGACATATTTTTCTACCTTTTAAAGAAGACAATACACGGCGTATAAGGACAAATATGGAGATAGAACAGTTATATAATGAAAAAGATATAATAAATACTATAAAAATAAGAAGAATGCAATGGTTAGGCCATCTAATCAGAAGGAGGGATGAGAGAAGCACAAAGAAGATTTATAATGGTAATTTAATTGGGAAAAGAAGTATTAGTAGACCCAGGAAGAGATGGATAGAAGAGGTAGAGAAAGATCTTGCACAAAACCAAATTATAAATTATAAAGTAAAGGCCAGAGATCGGAAGGTCTGGAGAGGTAAATTGAGGGAGGTCAAAATCCTACATGGATTGTAGTACCATTGTGTATGTATGTATGTATGTATGTATGACATATTTTTCTGAAATATAAGGTAAGGTGTTGAAACTAACATAGTCATTCTCTTCATAACGTTTTTCGCAATGTCTGTGCCAATGAAACTGGCGAAATAAGAAAAGGCAATCTATTTAAACATAATGGGGACGGATCCTGTATCACTTAGTTGATGCATTGTTAAGAATATCCCTGTAAAATTATGGGCAGAGGCCGGCAGCAGAGATTCCAGTCATACTTCGTAAAAAAAAAAAAAAAAACATCCACGCCCATCATTTTGTGCAGCCCGTAATTTTACGGGGCAAAGATATAATGCACTTCAAAACACAATAACACTTTACATACTGTTCCGTAGCACGTTAGATAATCATCACAGAATCGCTTTTTTTGGCGGGTTAAAAAATATATTACGGTCGCGGTTAAGTGACATTATTTTTCGAAACATGACTAAAATGAAGAGCTAGAACCCTAGCGAAGGAAAACGTATGGGGTCGTACCGTATTTCTGCTAACAGATGGGATAGAACTGCAAGAATATGTGGAATGCCCTTAATTTTCTAAGTATCTAAAAATATTCCTGTAAAATTACGGGCAGAGACCGGCAGCAGAGATTCCAGTCATACCCCGTAAAAAAAATCCATGCCCATCATTTGTGCAGCCCATAATTTTACGGAGCAAAATTACAGAAAAAAAAAGTTATTTTAAGTCAAGCTCGTGTATTAATAAAAAAAGAATAATGAATTTCAAAATTTTGGGAAGTATGACTGAAATTCGATTTAGAACTTTATTTAACGGCGTGCCAAAGATATCCTTTCCCGTCACAGCCACGGCACGCGTACCATAGGTTCGCCGTCCCTGAACTAGATTATTGTAAAATATTTAATTAAAAAAAATACAGTTATGTTTTAATGACAGTAAAAAATTCTTTCATTCATTTAATTGAAATTAATGTTTTATTTACTTACATTCTTAAACATATAACTGTGATTAACTTTTAATAAATTACAGGTAACACAGGTAATTACAGATGATTACAATTAAGAAAATCACTGTCGGCTCGGACAACAGGCGCCGGTAGATCTCGAAGTTAAGTACTAATTTCACCAACAAAAGCTAAATCATGATTAGAGATATACCCTCTTTAACAATTTTATCTGGCCTCTTTTGACGAGTTTTTAATTTTAATTTTTATATAAGAGCTGTTTTTATCAGAATCATGTTAAGGCAGTATTCAAAAAATATTTTCCATGCTCAAGAACTCGAAATTTTCTGACACTTTTCAGATTCATTTTTAAAAGAGAAAAAACGAAACTTGCTGACGTGATTTTTGAAGAGATACGACCTATAATTATAAAGAAGGAGCTTGGTGCAATGTAATAGAAGCGTAAAAAATACAACGTTAAAAGCGCCAAATTTTTTTTCATTTTAAGCATACCGGTTTCGGTAGTATATAGCACACCTTCTTTAGAACGTTAAAAGCACCAAAAATTTTAAATTTTAAGCATACCGGTTTCGGTAGCATATAGCATACCTTCCTCAGCACTGAGGAAGGTGTGCTATATACTACCGAAACCGGTATGCTTAAAATTTAAAATTTTTGGTGCTTTTAACGTTGTATTTTTACGCTTCTAAGATACGACCTATGTTTTCATTTTTCGTTCAATTAATTGAAACTTTATTTATAAACAATTATTTCCTTAGTAGGACCCTATTTTTCGTTTCCAACACAATCGCTTCGAGAAATTTGGTTCCTAATGCCCACTTCGATTTCCTTTTTTACAATACATTCTGCCTCTATCAAAAAATCGACCATTACGGCATACAATAGAGTTTCTGAATAAGAGAACCTACCAATTAGATGCGTTTGAAAGCAAAAATAAATTTAAAAATGAGTCGCAAAATAAGAAGTTTGGATTTGAGTACATCGTTAATACAGTATTTTTTCTTCAACCTCTATTTTTAATTTGTTTTTGCTGTAAGTATGGGCCCTATCAAAAACTTGCCAATATAAAAGTTGTAGATAATATTCAGGAGATATATAATTAATTCATGCGGATTTGATATATTGTGAATTGACGAAGGTATGGATTTTTTTCTTCTTCAACTCCCCCCCCCCTTTTGGTTTTCGTATTTTTTTTTTGGGGGGGGGGGGGGGTTAAGAATAGGTCCAATCAAAAACCTGTCAATATAAAAATTGTACGTAATACTAAGATAATTTTTAATAAATTTACTTGGACCTGCTTTTAATGCGTTATCATTTAATTCTAACTTGAAAGTTTTTTCTTTTATATTTTCACGGGTAAATAAATTTTTAAATTGAAGGAAATGTTATTCGTTTCGCCGTTATAAATATTGGCAACCATTTAAAATACTACACTTTTCTAAAAGATGTAAAAAATATGTCTCAAAATGCTGAAAATTTGAATTTAAAACGCAAATAAATCCTGAAAAAATGAGTCAAATTAAAATAAATAAATGCAGTCTGCACACCGGGAACTTCTAATGTATAAAATGATCTATAAAGGATTAAATTCGCATGTATAGTTTTTGCTCCTATAAAGCGTTTTTAATGGAATGATTATGACCCACTTTAACATTCAATATCTCTTAAAATAATTCTTCGATTTGAAAACTGTCTGCATCAGCGTGTTTATCAAACATTTCTCTATAATACCACCGATTTTCATATTTTTGTATGCTATATTTTTCTTAATATTAACGAAGAAACACCTCCGGTTACCAAAAATTCAAAACCGGTGGCGGTGACAGGATTAGTTACTTTTTTTTTAGAATAGAGAGAGATTTTTAGCAGTGAAATTACGCCCGAAATTATTGAATATTAAATACTACGTGAATTATCACATTGCTAATCAAGCGTAAATCCATCAGAGTGAAAAATCTGCACTACCATTTGAGCTACGAGGATAATACCCAGCTTGGCATCTCTTATTCACATACGTCATTAAGGCTGCAGTAGCAGCACAAGATAGAAAAATCCTGATGAGATGCAAATACAGTAAAACCTCCCTAAAGCGACTCCGTTCCGTTCCAATAAAAATCGGTCGCTCCGAGAGGCGGTCTCTTAATGGAGGTCATGTTTAAACTAGATTTTAATTGTTGAAAAAATGTAACAATTAATGTTACTAAAATTTATTATTCACATTAGAAAAAAATATAAAATTTAAGCATCAAAACAAAAGTTAATGACATAAGTTAATTACTTCAGAGTTTAAAAAATGAATACAATGACGTTTGCTTTGATTTTACGGTTTTTTCTTTTATAACTTTTATTTCCAAGTCCTTTTGAAGTTCAGTAAATAAATGCAATTTTTTTGGACGGAAATAACTAATAACGATTTTATTAATTTATCTATTTCTTTGAGAGTTTCCTGACAGAATAGAGCAATGGCGTTTATTGACTGTCATTTTTAATTTGTCACCAGAGTTAAATGCATTGCCTAAAAAGGCACAAAGGGTTTTAAACACTTAAAAGGTACCGGAATAATAATAAAAAAATCTAAACTTAGTTTAGAAATTTGAAGAATACTGCGCTCTCCGGAATTATTTTTCTAACAAAATCTTCTTCAAGCGATCAAGAAAAAATGGAATTTGTTTAATTTTCTTCAAAGAAATGGGTTGTTCATAGAGTGAGTTCAACAATGATGGTCTCTGAAGGGAGGTAAAATGAATATTGAGCCTATGGGAATAAATTTCGCTCCATGAGAAATCGGTCGTTCAGGGAGGTGGTCGCTTAATGGAGGTGCTCGCACAGGAGGTTTCATTGTACATCCAAGCATAGGTGAACACAATTTTTTAATTAATTTTCAGCAGTGAAATTACAAACATTATTGAATATTAAATAACATAAATCATGTGATCTTCAAGCTTTATTTGCGTTTCATGTTTAGCCGCAGGGCTGTGTGCTTATGAGGACTTTTCTATCTTTTGCTGTGGTTGCACCCTTACCGACATATGCCAGTGAGAGATACCAGGCTGGGTATCATCCTCGTAACTCAAATGGTAGAGCGTTATTCCAAGGATCCGGGTTCGATTCCCCCCTGGACTTTTTCACTTTGTTGGTTTTACGCTTAGTTAGAAATATGATAATTCGTGTATTCAATATTCGAAAAATAAGATTACAAACAATAATTAATTATTAATGTCACAATTAAAAATTAATAGATAGATTTTGTTAGATTTTTTTTAATTAGTTAAGGAAATGGATTAACCAAAATGTAATTTTTACTTTATTCACATCTGTATGTTATCGAATCCCCATTAATTTATCAACGTAAATAGAAAATCAATACTTAAAATGTAACATTTAGGTTACATACGGGTACATTCGATAATTCTTTAAGAAAACGTAACAAGGAAACCGTATTTTAAGGACCACTATATCTTGTATCTAAAACTTATAACAGTAAACAGTTTCTCTCCAATACTTCAGTGAAAATTGCATTATGTTTTGCTCCAATCGAAACTTAGATTTTTGTTTCTAAATTGAATTATAATGAAAATGTGTATTTACATAACTTTTTTAAACATACTTAACAACTCAGAGTTGGGAATATTTATAGAATCCGATTAATATATTATGTAATTATAATTTTATTGGATATGAGGGATTACAACTTCGATTGTATGTACTGGTAATGATAAATTTGGAATTACATAACAGTTACAATGAAAATAATGAACGTTATAATTATCATCACATTACGCAAAAGGTAATTGAGAAATTTTATTTACAATTATGTGTATTGGTAATCACGGATTTGTAAATATGTGTGCATTCGCATTTCAATGATAATCATACACGGCATAATTATCATGACATCATTGTAATGGTAATTTAAAAATTAGAATTAGAATTATGTGTAATGTTAAACGATAAATTTGCCTATACATTTGCGTTAGCACAAAAATCATAATCCTAAAAGTTATAATTATTATTACGTTATTGTAATAGTAAGTGAGAAATTAAAATTACGTGTAATGGTAATTTTTTTAATTAGATATTCTTATAAGTGTATTTGATAAAATTATAATTATGTGTAATGTTAAACGTTAATTTGCATATATTAGCATTAAAATCGTAAACCTACATGTTATAATTATTATTACGTTATTGGATAGTAAGTCGGAAATTAAAATTAATATTACGTGTACTGGTAACGGCAAAATTTTAAATTAGATAGTATTATAACGGTAATTCATAAAAATATCACTATCATTATACCGGGTGTCCTAAAATGGGCTGTCTGTTTTTAAAATTCAAAACTTGCAAATGGTGACAGCTATTAAAATAATTCTTGCAGGAAGTTTATGCAAGATGTCAGGAGTTTTGCTACTGCAATTCCCGGTTTTAGTTACAAATAGCAGTGATAGATGGAGCTGCATTATCAAAAGCACCCAGCATTGATGTGAAAGAAGTAGGTTAAAAATATGGAGTGTGTCACATTGACAAGAGTCCAGAGTCGAGCCCTAAGAACAAAATTGTGTAGGCGAATGAGACCCACTCCATGTGTTTAAACCTCCTCTGTTCGCATCAATTCAATGAACCCTTGATTAATATAAGAACTTGATTAATAAACAGTTCACTCATAAAAAAAAATATTGAATTAAGTAATGCTTCATAAAAGCCACTAAGTTAATTTATCGTTGATAAATTTATCTATCGATTTATATTAGCGGATCATTCAGATAAATGTGGATTCCTATAAGAAAAGGATTCAATTAACCTTGGATTACTTTAAGCTTTGATTCATATAAGAAGATGAATTAATTAACTATTACTTTAGTTAGATCATCATTTATACAAAAGGATTTTTAAGTTATCTAAGGAGTTTTAATTAATCTTAAATTAAGCAGTTTATTCCATTAACCGTTCAGCCTTAAACAGGGATGATTCAAGTAAACTTTGATACAAATATGCGGTGACTCAGTTTGACTTAATCAACCTTTGAATTATATAAGTGGAGATTCAACTAACCGCTTATTCGTATAAAGAATTAATTCAATGACATGATGATACCTATTACTTCAAACTTCTAAAAATTACGTAGATGAATTGGATGTTCTTTTCGGTATAATAAGCCTTTCACTTTCCATTATCAGAAAGTAATTTTTACAAGAAAATTGGAATACGAAAACGTATATTCATTTTCATCTGAAAAAAACAACTGATCTTACAAGTAAAAATATGGATTATGTCTGAACCGGACTCTTGAAATATCTGATTCAATGTAAATGAAGCCTATATAGAGGATTTTTGAAAAAATAGCTTTCACAATATGGGAAATTACACTAAAAAACTAGATTATTGCAAAATATTTAATTTCAGAAAAAAATACAGTTATCTTTTAATTACAGTCAAAAATTCTTTGATTCCTTTGATTGAAATTAATGTTTTATTTAGTTACATTCTTAAAACCTAACGGTGATTAACTTTTAATAGATTACAGGTAACACAGGTGACACAAGTGATTACAATAAAAAAATTTAATTAGAGTTAGTTGAGGTAAACAATAAATTGATTGAGTTACGTTTTTAACACATTCCAACATAGTTGTAAAGTATTTATGACTTCGGTTAGTCTGTCCCTACTTTAACACTCATTAGTATACGCGGATGCCATGTAATTGATTTGATATATGTTATCGAAGTTTACTTCTCTATTGAAAATGAAAGGTGTTCGTTTAGAGAGACACTCAAAAGAATTCCGTAACATTATGTTCTAAGCGAAAATCGCTTCCAATCTACTTTAATGATGTTACACTATTTCAAAAATTTTGAAATTGATATATATGACTACAAGGTGGATAACATTCATCGTTCATTTAAAGGTCATAAACAGACTTTTATTAAAGAATTGTTTATGAGCCCTAATTCTTGGAATTGCGTTTTCTGTCGTGGTATGCGTTTCTAAATATAATTCATTTTTAGGTACGTTCGTAATTATACGAATACGTAGCAACTATAGTCTTCGTCTGGTCCGTGTCCGCCTATAACAGCAAAAAAACTACCCAACCGAATGGTTTGAAATTTAATATATAGAATCGTTGCAAAATTTTGTCGAGTGAGTTCAAATTTTACGAAAATCGAATCAAAACTTAAAAATCTATTAAAAAAAGTTTTCTTTCTATTCAATCCTATTCTACGTCATTACTCCAATGCTATTTCATGATAGGTCAGGATTCTAGGTTGCCATCGTAATAACGTCCTATTGAGGAGGGAGCCCTATTATTTGCGTATGACTGAATTTAATCAATGGAATCGTAATCAATTTTGTATTCATGCATTTTTTCATAAGAGTGCAACAGCTATTGCACCAAGATCGGACTATTTATAAAACAAGTTATAGTACGAACGCACCTCATTGGTGACGTTTAACATACAATTTCCGACTTGTTTGTATATTACTTGGTGTGTACAAATTCGTTAGATCCTATACAGGTCTGAATTAACCCTTTATGTACTGTATTATGAATTCACGAAAATGTTATCTTCTAAAGCCTTTTTCATGAATTGTTTAAACAACATTAGAAGATTTACATAATCATTTAATCAATTTTAGAAGGATTGAAGGATTTAGAAGGATTCGTTCAATTTGAATTGATAGGGATTTTGTGCACTATTGATAACCCTACACAAATCTTTTATTTTAAATATTTTTCTTGGAGTTTTGTAGAATTAGGATATGTACAAATATAATGTTCTTACAATAGAAATACAGAAATATTTCCGAATTGAAAAATGCCCCCCCCCCCCCCCCCAACGCCAAGAAAGCTGAAAAGAGGCAAAGGCTAAATAAATCATCCTTTTAAAAATATTTTTGTTTTGTGTATCCCATAATACTTTTAGAACAAGATAAAGTAATGTATCTATAACTCATTCTAAACTGTATTACAACTAAACGATGTAGTAAATGAATTTTATAACAAGTTATTTTAATGGTACTTATAAGTACCATCAGTAGATAAAGGGTTAAAGAGATCGAGTAAATATTCTTTTATTGGCTGAAATAGCTGAAGGGAAATTTTCAAATGTGTTGTGCTAAATTTCTACATATTATACAGAATATATAGAAATTATGGATCCTATACAGGGCTGTACAAACGAATTCGGATACATTCCCAACTATAGACAGTCATTGCCGAAATTAGGTTTTCAAATATGCTATGCTCTTTTAAATTGTTTACTTAGATATAATATTTCACCTTATGAAAGGACGAAGTTTTTTTTACAGTATTCAGGATCTGTTGGATATCGCTTCATAATCTATGCCTGAAGCATGGTTTTTCATTTTTTTTATTTGATTTATATTAACTTAACTTACATTACATTTTAACTAAATTACATTATGAACAAACGTAATCGACGTTATCTTGTTATCCATTGCAAAATAATCTAATTATATTTTAAAACATGTAATGAGAATTGCCTTGCAATTCATGACACGTAAACTGGATAATGCGTTTGAAAAACGTTGCCAATTGCATAGTAATGCATTAAACGTTAATCTAATTACGTTTTGAAAGATGCAATTAGAATTGACTTATAATCCATTACATGTTAAATTGTTTATTCAATTAATAAGTGTAATGTTAATTGCCTGATAATGCATTATATGTCAATCGAATTATATTAAGGTGTAATTAAAATTGACTCGTATTCCATTACAAGTTAACCCATATATATCTTTGAAAAACGTAATGAGAATTACATGTCGATTTCTTGGGAGGATGTTATAATTAAACGGTAATGTGTAAGGTACCTGGGCCTAATATGGCCCGGTTCCCAATATGGCCCACGTCGTATATTTCCTTTACTTTCTTTTTAATTCAATAGATGGCAGTATACGTTTGACCCCCAGGACGATAGAAAGTGGAGAAAAAAAAAAAAAAAAAAAAAAAAAAAAAAAAAAACAATAAAGGCGAAGTCGTATCACTTGGACGACGACGCTATTGGCAAAGGAAGTGAAATTTTCAGACAAAATTAGTTTTATTATTTCTTAAAGGTAAGGAATATTTCGTATTATTAATATTTCTTAGCACTTAATACAAAGTAAAAATGAATATAATAATACCGTTAATCTACTTTAAGATACTATCAATAGTTTTATCATTACTTATTAGTACATCCGTTTTTGTTTTTTTCTTTTTTTTTGGGGGGGGGGGGGAATAAAAAATGGCTGAGGTTCCCATTGTGGCGAGGGTGGGTCATATTGGGAACACTTCCGTGTTACATTTGTTTTTTTACTAATTTAGCAGCCTTTTTTTATTATTAGCCATAATTTTGTTTCCCTTATGTTCTTCAATTAAATAAATTTCTTAGTAAAAATAAATATATTTTTGTTTTAATTTTAAATTTTTTGTGATATTTCTGGCTTTCAAAAAATTGCAATTATATTATATATAATATAATATGTATATATATATATATATATTATATAACATATAATTATTTGCAATTTTCTAAAAATGTACAAAGGTAGCCATATTGAGAACGGGGCCTAATATCATCACTTTTAGGTAGCTTTCATTACAAAAAGCTACTTATTGCAGCCGTTCGGAGGAAAACGATTCCGAAAATTTTTGGTATATTTTCACCGATCACGACCCCCAGACCTCGAAACCACCCTCCGTTCAAAATTGATATATATATATATATATATATCCATATATATATATATAACCATTAATTAAACATTACCGACCATCATCAAAAACCGCAATATTGTGAATGAAATGACAATAAAAATGGATACCACAAATCTATATATAGAACTGTATGTATAAAAAGTGCCTTATACTTAATTACAAGAATTAATATGGAAGAAAAAAAAAAGATGGATACCAAAAAAATTGAAAAACTTATTTATTGAATTACGTTTTCAAGAGTACAGAATTCAATGATATAAGCAAATCGGTTGTTTTCTGCGAGAAAAAAAAGGTAAAAGCTGAAATTTTTTTTTTCTCCTGTACTCAAACAACCAATGTGACCAATAAAAAAGTTTCAAGATGAAAGCAGAACATTATCAAATGGCATGAAATGGAAAAAACAATACAACCCTTTAAATATTTAATTTATAGCATAAAAAATAGAAATATTACACAACATACCGAATACAATCCCCGTTGATTTTCAAAATATCCTCCCGCACATGGTATCCAAAAGCAAGATAAGATTAAGGTGAATGTAACAGTTAAGTTAACACAGAAATTAAAACCTATGGATTCAGTTAATTCATTTTGAAATACCGTGATAAATTCATTTAATATAATATAAATAGAAAATAATTTCAGTTTTTAAAAAACCTAAAAACACTTTTAAATTGTTTAATTACTATTTTACAATATTGCCAATATCCAGAGTTCAATACCACCTGGTGTAAAAAATTTAAATTATTACTCAATAGAAGCATTAAAATTTTTTGGTGCTGCCATCTATTATGTTATTTTAAAACTATTATTATTATTCAAACGTCACAAGAATAACCTAATAAAACTAATGAATTTAAAAGATATCAAATGCATTACCACACAAATCCTAATATATAAATAATACCATACTATATATCATTATTAAAAAAAATAATTTAAAAAAAATTAAATAAATTGAATGTTAATAAAATGCTTTTAATATATTCTATTACCTTACACATTTCATCTACACTGAGAAATTAAAGAATTTTATAACATTGATAATATATAGAATATAGCTAAATGCTATAACACAAAATAAATTATATATAATAAAAATATAAAAAACTTTAATAATTACTATTAAATATAAAAAATAATAAATTAATAAAATGAACAGGGGAAAAAATGGATGTTTATAGAAGATTGTCAGATCCTAAAATTCCCAATAGCTTAAAGATCACAAATATAGTGTGTGGGTTATCTTCATATTAGCCATAAAATAGCTAAAAAATATTATTGTGACAGTCAAACACATTAAACCGATAATTAATCATGTAAGTAATACAAAGTTGAAAATAAAACAATATTAAAAAGTATAGAGGAATAATAATAAAAACTAATTACCCAATTTTAATACATACAGTATAACATTAGTTATATCAAATAAACTTATATGCATATTAATCACTATAAAGATGGTATACTATTATTAATTAATATGATATTGTCTTGAGTAGACTAAAATTTAAAATTAAATTAATGTTGAATGTGATTAAATAAGCTAAATAAATATAAATGGGAAAAAAAAGAAATGTCACCAACTACATATAAAACATCAAATCAACATCAACATCCATATAAAATGCGTATTAGAAATGTAGTTATAATACAAAAGCCCCATCACTTTTTAAAAATTAACCATTGCGTATTATCCAGACAACTCCACCCTCCTCCGTACTCTAACATCTACCCACCCAACCATCCTATAGTACTTGTTTATTATTATTTTACAATTTTTAATTTTTTATATAATTATTTTTTTTATTTTATAATATTTTTTGTAATTTTATTTACGCATGTGTTAATTTGTTTGTGTTTTTTTTTTTTTTTTTTTTAGATCATGTAAGTAGTAATTGTATATTAATGAATACGAGGGTTACTCTGAAATTATTGAGATACGCGCAGACGAGAATTTACAAAATAAAAATAACGGTTTAATTTTAAAATACAAAGTATTTTAACACAGCAGACGATTTTTTACTGACTTACTTCAATTTGTTTAGCGTAGAATAAATTTTAAACAAAAGAGAAAATGAAGTTGCTGCGAGAACATTTTCGCTCTATGATTTCCTACGATTTTAAAGCAGGATTAAATCAAGAAGAATGCATTCAACGGTTGAAATTAGCATTTGGTGATGAATCTTCAGCTCGTGCTACTGTATTCAGATGGTTTAAAGAATTTACCAGTGGTCGTAATTTTCTTCAGGATGAAGAACACACAGGAAGGCCGCCGTCGGCAGTAATTCCGGATAATGTGTGTGCCATACGAAAAAGGTTAATGGATGATAATCGCTGTACCTATCAAATGATACAGAAGGAACTTAACATTGGATCCGCAGCCATACACACAATTATTCATGAAGAATTGCATATGCAAAAAGTAGTTTGCTGTTGAGTTCCCCCATAATCTAACTGAGCACCAAAAAGAAGAGCGTGTCAGAATCAGTAAAGAAACTCTTAAATTGTTAAATGATGGTGACCACCGCAACATTTCTAAAATTGTAACGGGTGATGAAACGTACATACGTTTTTTGACGTTCCAACACGTTAAGAAAGCAAAGTATGGGTCTTTGAAGATGATCCAACGCCGACAATGGTGAAAAGACAACGCGCACTGAAAAAAGTGATGTATGCCGTTTGCTTCAGAAGTACGTGATTGGTCAAAGCCATCAAGTTGGAAGGATAGAAGACAGTAACAGATAACTGGTAAACCACTAAATGTCTTCCAGAAATTCTACAAGAAGTGAATGTTAGGGGACTAATGCTTCACCATGACAATGCATCTTCACATACAGCCGGATTAACAGTTGAGTTTCTTAAACAAAAACGAATTAAAGTGATAAAACAACCGCCGTATTCACCTGATCTAGCTATGTGTGACTTTTGGTTATTCTTTAATCTAAAAAAGAACTTACGTGGACGTCGTTTTCATTCAGAAGAAGAGATTGATGTGGCTATAAATGCATTTTTTTCATCCATTCCAAGAAATGAATGGCTTGAGGCATTTAATTTGTGGAAAATTCGTCTACAAAAGTGCATTGATGCTAGAGGAGACTACTTTGAACACACCTAAAATTTTGTAAGTGTAACTTTGAATACCTAGTTGTATCTCAAAAATTTCAGAGCGACCTTCGTATATGAATTTTTTGGAAAACCATGATTTAATGCATCGTAAATTAAGTTTTTTAATATTATTGTTAATTAGATGAGAGGAACATAAACATTTTATTCTATATAAATGATTAAGTATTATATTTCGATATACAGAATGATGAAGACAAGATTTAAAATTTGTAAATGTATTAACTTTGAATTTAAATTCTTTACGTTTATCATATAAATCTGTTATTGTTTTGTTGTCTTTTATTGTAATTTTAAGATCTAAGAAGTTAATTGCATTGTTAGATAAGAGGTTTATCGTTAATTCGAAATTAGTGGGATAATCAACTGGAAATTGAAAAATTTTAGATTGACCAGTGGCAATTAAAATTATGTCATCAATATAACGATATAAATGGAGATTATTATTAGTAAAAGTACGTTCATAGTGATATAAGTATAAGTCTGATAATAAACTGGACGTACAACCACCTTGTAGTATACCGACGTGCTGTAAATATAAATATAATGTGTTATCTTGCAATATATAATTATTATAGATAATGAAGTTTGTTAAAGATTTAAAATAAGCGATTTCTATATTAGATGATAATTCCAGTTTTTTATAATACTTTTTAAATAATGCATTTATAATTTTATGTAAATCTAATAAGTCTATATTATTAAAAAGATCTTTGAAGTCATATGTCGTTATATTATATACAGACTAAAGATTTTTTAAAATAGTGACCAGTTGATAGCTATTTTTTATACAATGTGTATTATCATTGTTTTTAGTAAGTATATATAATTGATTAAGAATTTTTAATAGAAGTTTATTGGCTATATTATTATATGTATTGCAACCAATAGTTACAGTCCTAAATTTAATTGGAGTTATGAAATTTGGGAATAAGAACTAAATAAAGATAATTAAAGTTAGTAGATAGAATATTTAATAGTTTATAATAACTTTGAATTTTACGATTATTTACAATTACATTTTCACTAGTTTTTTTAAAAGATTTATTAGAAGAAATACAGGTTGTAAGAAGTTGGTGATAATAAGATTTACAGATGATTGCATAATTATTAGGAGATTTGTCTACGTATGTAATAACATAGTTTTTTTCTAATTTAACAATTTGTTGGAAAAATTGTTTTGTGTTAATAGAAGCCAAATCAGAAATATTACTTTTTAAAGCCATAGTTAATTTTTCAATTACTAATATTTTCCATTGATTAAAATATGCAATAGGTTTATTGTAATACATTGAAATTTTATATATAAAAATATCTACATCATATGTAAACTGTTTGATAATAGATTTAACAGTAAATTTAGATGGAAGTCTATATTTAGTACCAAAACCCATTAGTTTTTTCAATTTAAAATCATTAACAATATTAAGATTTCCAGTGATTATATGTCCATGATCATTGTTTATATATTTTTTTAGATTGGGGTCATTGCATTTACACGGAAAATTACTTGCAGCAGATGTATTTTTTGAAAATGTATTGTAGTTAAAAATCTTTCTACCAATTGTATTCGGATATTTAAAGGTTTTTGATATATGAAGATTATTAATAGGAAAATAACAGTTTTTATCATTAATTATAGAATTGATATTAATTTTATTAAATGTATGATTTGAAAAAGTTATTATCATTTGAGTATTCGTGTTTTGAATTTTATGTTTTTTTTTTTTTTTTAATTAACATTTAAAAGATTAACCCTAATCATAATGAGATCAAAATAAATATCAGCGAAAAGTTTAGAGAAAGATTTACTTAGAAATACATTTAAATGTTGTACAATCTGCTTCTTTTTAATAGCAAATATGTATTTTCGAATTAATAACCAGTTATAATGCTTTTAATATTTACTTTGAAGATCATTAATTTGCTTAGTGATATATTTTTTCTAAACTACAACTGATGATGAACCCTTTCCACGTTTGTTTAGTGTTGTTTTACAATTTAAATTATGATTAACAGTAGGATAAATTGGAGACTAATCAATAGTGTTATTAATAGATGTGAAGACTTTGACAGGTCTATTAAATATTTCAGTATTAAGTCCATAAGGGAAAATTGTGTTGTAATATTTCATGTATGATGACTCCATATAAATCCGTTCTGATTTATTTTTTAGAATTTGAAGTCATACTGTAACTCTCGTATTTATGAACCGATTTGGATAAAATTTCGTGTGTACATAGTACATACCAATGTCTCGACCGAGTTCGTTGGCCAGCTTCATCCGCCATCTTTTTTCAAAATGGCGGCCATTTAAAATTAAAAAAAAATAAAATTTAAAAGTGAGGTACAAAATAATTAGAAATTGAAAAAGATTTTTTCCTTATGTGTTTGAGCTTGATACAAAGATTACGGAGCATTTTTCGTTTCGTCTATGTCTTAAAAAATGGCTGAGTTATAGCACTTTGAATTTCTAGCATGACTGAAATTTTGAAAGATCTGATTTTTCTCACGCGATAACACGCGTATTTATGAACCGATTAGGATGTGACAAGGCATGTGCATAGTACATAGCAATCTCTCGGCCGAGTTCGTCTGCTAACTTCATCCGCCATCTTGTTTCAAAATGGCGGCCATTTAAAAATTAAAAAAAAATATTAATTTAAAATGAAGTACAAAAAAAATTAGAAATTCAAAAATATTTTTTTTCTTATGTGTTTCAGCTTGTTACAAAGATTCCGGATTATTTTTTGTTTTGCCTTTATCTAAAAAAAAAGCCGAGATATAGCAGTTTGAATTTCGAATGTGTGTGACGGTTTTAAAAATCTGATTTTCTGCCTGCAACAGCACTCGCATATATTATATCAACCGATTTAGATATGAGTGAGCAAGTGCACAGGAATTACCAAGGTCTCGACCAAGTTCATTGATGAGCTTTGTTGCACCCATTATGTTGTTTTAAAATGGCGGGCTATCACCGATAATTCGGGTTACTATAATTATTAATATAATTCGGGATATCACCGAATTTGGCGACAAATATAAATCACTTTAATAAAACCAGCTTTGATAACGCTGACTAATTTCGCGAAATTCTCATTCATATTCAATACTGACAAAAATTAGTATTTAATCTTCTATAATTGGGTTCCACTAATTTGAGCTCCGTGTGTTTGAATAATATAAGCTGGCTTTTAAAAAATAAGGAATATGAAAGCTACCTCTTCCTCCCGGCAGTGGCCGAAAGGACTTTTTACATTTCACCTTATATAATTTTTAATAGTATTACAAGTATAATGTCAATATAATGTCAAATATATAACAAGTATAATGTCAAATATTACAAGTATAATTACAAGTATAAAGTCTTTTCTTTTATTTACCACATTAAGCCCTCTACGCAACAGCATAAATAGTTTCCGGGAAAAATAATATTAACGTGGTAAAAAAGCAAACAAACCTTAGGGTTTATAATGGGGCGAGGTACCTTAGTTTCTTACTCTGTAAACAGATTCTACCCAACTAACTTGCTTAGATTGAAATATAATCATATCGCGAGAATTAGGGAAAATGGCCACACTACACATATAAATTGCTCTGAACTAGACGTTCCATATTTCAAAATATAAATTCAACGACATACGGTGTCATTGACGTAATTACTGTATACTTCCAGCATACACTATATGGCCAAAGGTGACCGGTCACTTGCGATCTAGAAAAATACATGAGGAATTAACCTGAAACTGCAGGTGTGTAAATAGTATAGTATAGGTCATATATTACGGCAAAACTTTTTTCCCGAAACCCCATAGGGCACCGTCAACAAATTGAAAAAGAACGAACATCTTTTGGATAACCCTGTAAAAACTAATGTAGCAAAAGCGTTGAAACTCGAGATTATTAATAAGTGGCTTATTGTAATACACTGTGTTCATTTTTATGAGGATAGCATGTATACTCGTAGAGAAATTAAGGTTTTTATAAAAACAGTCCCATATTTCGTCAAGTTTTTTGCTTATAACTTGCGGAGTTCTTAATATAAAAAAAATTCTTTTCAGAAATTAGGACAAACAACATTGTACGTAACACTCTGCAATCTGCATTAAAAATTAATAAAAATTGGATGAAAAATGAGAAGGTTTACTAAAAAATGTTTTACTGCGCATGCGCGAGAGCAATCAAAATATAATGTGCATAATGTATTAGCTAAGTATATAGAGCAACTTTTGTGAAAGTCTCAAAATCATAGCTTGAAAAGTCTGAAAATTATCGTCGATGGAATAAGCTCGAAATCCGTTGTTCCCTAAAGGAAGCAAGAATATGAGGGGTTGTATCCAAATATAGTAGTAGTACGTGCAATATTGTGTACGCTATCTTGGCACTAATCAACAGATATTTGATACAACCCTCATCTTTTTGCTTCTTTTTGGGATCAACGGATTTCGCGCTTATTCTATTGACGATAATTTTCAGAATTTTCAAGGTATGATTTTAAGACTTTCACAAAAGTTGCTCTATATATTCAGCTAATACATTATGCATATCATATTTTGATTGCATTCGCGCATGCACAGTGAAACATTTTTCAGTAAACCTGCTCATTTTTCATCCAGTTTTTATTATTTTTTAATTCTGATTGTGTATAATGTTGTTTGTCATATTTTCTGAAAAGAGCTTTTTTTTTTTAATTAAGAACTCTTCAAATTATAAGCAAAAAACTTGGCGAAATTTGGGACTGTTTTTATAAAAACCTTAATTTCTCTACTAGTACTCTCTTAAAAAAATTCAGCGATTTTAACTCCGACTGAGTGTATTTTCACTCCTTTCCAGTATTGAAAATGCACTTATCCTATAGGAGTGATTTTCATCCATCTTGCGGAGTGGTTTTTTTCATTCCTTTTTGATAAGCTGTTTTCGCACTTTTTTCGACTAAATTAATAGGCAAAACGAGTGACTGCACTCGTTATTGACAAGTCATTTTTAAACCCCTTTTTTGTCAAATTTAATAGACAAAATAAGTCATTTCCCTCTCATTTTCAGTATTTTTTTTTAAATTTTGTTTTTTAACATATATAACTCCCCAGTTTCCAAAATGTATTATTTTTAAATCTCCATTTTGTTTTATTTTAATCCAGATGCAGAAGAACAGAAGAAATTTTGTTTTTCATTTCCGAAAGATAAATAATAATAAAAGATGGTTCGCGCCATAACAAAACAAGATTTTTTAACTTGTCAATATCCTGAAGTGCGCTGTTTTTACTTTATCTTTCTTATTATGATTTTTTTCTTTTTAATATTTTCACATTGTATATATAATTTTAACGTTATTAGTTTTAATCTGGAAATGTCGATTTCTTTAATTATTTCTGATATTATTATATCGTCTTAATATATTTTGCTTATGAAACAGATAAATAATTATGGAATATAGAATTCATGTGTTACATAACTGCAAACTTTTTTTTAGTTAAACTTTTGAATATGAACAGAGCGAAGTAAAATACAAAAATAAAAATTCACAAAATCATAATTAAAAAAAAAGGTCAAGCTAGTTGTTATAAAATAAATTAATAATGTTTTTTATTAATCTATTATTTTGTGATACTTTTTAAAATTATCATTTACATTTCGTACTATTTATATAATACTGTGTCAATTAAAAAAATAATAAATAAAGTGTAGATGTGTATAACTATCTAAATGAACACAATTTATTAAATACTTGTAGTTACTGAAACATAAAAAAATAGAACATATATTATAAGTTAATAATAATTTAATAATTTTTATAATCATGGGTTGTGTTCCGCAAATATTTCTGAGTGTCATTTGCAAAGTAGTATATTAATAATCAATAGTATAAGCATAAAATGATATATGTTTAATAATGTAAATATCAATTAGCGTAATTTTACACAATTTGAATACGAGAAAACTGCATATCTAAGCGCATTTTATTGATTATAAAAATTATGGAAAATATGCATAAAAAAAAAAAAAAAAAAAAAAAAGGAAAAAAAGTAATTTAAGAAATTAATGTTACTGGTTTAAAAGTAATAACTTTAAATAACGCAAAAAATCATATATACAATGTGAAAATACAACAAGGAATGGCGAAGGAATTACAAGAAAGATGAAGTAAAACAACGTACTTTACCTTAGAATTTTCAGTATTAGTAAAATCCTAGAATCACCGGTAGCCATCTTGGTTTTAGTTGGGAAACGAAAACGAAATTTATTCAGTTCTTTGTGATGATTTCCCCCTCCCCTCCTGCTTTCATGGGCATAATCCATCTATCTTATTGTATACCATTTTTAAAGCAATCAAATTATAATTGTAATATTGTTTTAATCATGTAGGTAACGCTAAACTTTGACGCTTGAAAAAAACAAGCTACTCTCTTTTCAAAACTGTTCTCGGTTCTCCCTCTGCCAAACTATACAGGGTGCAATATGTTATCTATCGCCGACCTTTAATTTCTCAACCGTTGGTCGTAGACATATAGTTCCAATTACAAAAACGTTTCAAATGAGATAAATATCTAAGTTGTGGCATTATTTAAAGAAAAAAATCAATTTAATAAAAATTACGAAATCTAACTTTTTATACGGTCCCCCAGTCCCTATAGTCATATTTAGTAAAAGTTTACACATATCATAATTGATGTAATACAAAAAGTTTGACATCTGTACTACAAAAATTGACACAGTTATTAAATTTCAAAGTTTGAGATTTTTGCACAGGATTTTGTCTTTCATGGAGGGATCAGTTAAAAGATGAATTAAAATAATTCGAGATCAAAATCAGGGTGCAACGCCCTTTTTACAGTGAAGCCACTTTTAGCCGGTATCGTCGGTAATTTTGAATGTTGTTCCACCCATAAAAGTTAGCTCAAACTTTTAGATGAAATAACCCTATTTGGCGATTCCCCGATTTGGTGATACCGGCTAAAGGTGATTTCGCCGTGAAAAGGACATTGCACTCTGATTTTCATCTCGAATTACTTTAATTCATCTTTTAACTGATCCCTTAACGAAAGACAAAATCATAAGCAAAAATCCCAAACTTTGAAATTTAATAACTGGGTCAATTTTTGCAGTACAGATGTCAAACTTTTTGTGTTATACCTATTATGATATGAGTAAACTTTTACTAAATATAACTATAGGGACTGGGGGACCGTATAAAAATTTAGTTTTCGTAATTTTTATAAAATTGATTTTTTTACTTTAAATAATGCCACAACATGAATATTTACCTCATTTGAAACGTTTTTGTAATTGGAACTATATGTCTACGACCAACGGTTGAGAAATTAAAGGTCGGCGATAGATAACATATTGCACCCTGTATATCGCGTTACATGGTTTCAACAAATAGGGAAGCTTCTTAAACAGCTCTTTTAGAGATATTTTTCTGTTCCGATCTGAAATGAGCGGTCCAGGGGATGCTACTCCTAAAAGGGTGATTTGGCAAATCAGTTTTTTGTGGAAAATGTCTCTTTTTGATAAAACAGATACTCAGAAAGAACAAAAACACGCGTAAAACTTTTCGTTCTTTTGTTGAGTTAATAATTCGTTCTTTTGAATTAAGAGTGTATACATGCTATCGCCATAAACATGAACACAGTATATTACAATAAGCTACTTATTAATAATCTCGAGTTTGAACGCTTTTGCTACATTAGTTTTTACAGGGCTATCCAAAAGATATTCGTTCTTTTTCAATTTGTTGACGGTCTTCTATGGGGTTTAGGGAAAACATCTTCGCGGAAACATATGACCTATACTATACTGTTTACACACCTTCAGTTTCAGGTTAATTCCTCATGTATTTTTCTAGATATTTAAAAAAAGTCTAAAATCGCAAGTGACAGGTCACCTTTGGCCATATAGTGTATTTTGGTATTTCATCCCAAAGAAAGGTAAGTCTGATGAAAATTTCGATAAATTATCTTCATAATCAACCTATGTTATAAAGTACAAACGTGTCCGCCCGTAACGCTGACGTCATTTTGCGAATGGCAACAATTGTCGATGAAATATTGGTTTTGAAATTTTCGTTGCTGCAGTTTTTTAAACTTCTAAACATTGCAATTTTTTAATTTTTACACAGTCGTATAGGGAAAAAATGGTACTTTCAAATGCTATTTGTTTGAAAAATACACCTCAATTTACTCATTTATTTCGATTACTAAAATAATCTCCAAACGCGAATTTTTTAAATGTATCTTCATCGAGATCAAGCCCCATTACGGAAGAATAATAACCTACTTTCATTTAAAACAACAAATACTTCAGCATTTGTGTCGGCTAATTTTGCATAACGAAATTAAAACTTCATCAATAAATAAATACAATAAAATAAAATGATACTTTTATGCTAGCCGGGAACAGGTGATAAATGGCCAAATATTATTCCGATACCATATTCATATTCCATTCATTTTTAATATAACCATTTCACTAATTTATGGCGTGCAGCCCAATTACGAAAGATAAATCCGCTTGCACTTAGAACAATATTAATAGTTCAGCGTTTGTTTCCGGATAGTACTGCAGAATGAAATTAAAACTTCATCAATAAAATGATTAAATATATAATATTATATATATATATATAATATATATAATATATATTATATATATATATATATATATATATAATATATATATATAATATATATTATATATATATTATATATATAATATATATATATAATATATATATAATATATATTATATATATATATATATATATATATATAAAATATATATATATATATATATAAAATATATATATATAATATATATAAAATATATATAATATATATATATATATATATAAAACAAATTTAACAGACATGTAATCGAACTACTCACTTAAACCGGTAAAATGGTTAATACGAAAGTATCGCTTTTTAATGGATTTCAAAGCTCTGCTTGAATTCATTATAGAAATTTTTCATATAAAACTGCTTTTTGGTGGTGGGCAATCTAAAAAATATATTAAATATAAAAAATCTGTTAGAGTTAGAAAAAAGTGGTTTTCGTCTATGTTTTGTAATCCGGAAAGTCCCTGTTATTAAAAAAAAGGACGTTTGTCTATGAATTTGCCTGTTTATCTGTTGGGGCGATATCTCGTGAAATTAAACGTAGATGTTTGCAAATTCGTTTTCGGTTACACGAAGACAGATGCACCCGAGGCTCAAAATCTGGATTTTTTTCTTATTTTTTCCTTCAGTTGAAAAATTCGCGTATGTTCTCCATTTTCAAAATTCGCCACCGATTTTGAGCTTCTCATAAAGGCAATCAAAATTCAAACCTTTTTGCGCGATATAGAAAATTCTGTTTCTTTAGAGAGTTTATTTAGAAATTCGAACAGCGACTTTTAAGTTTTCGTGATTTTTTTAAGAACTCCATTTTGCCAAATGAAAGAATTTTTTTTCTTTTTCTAATCAACCAATTTCTGTTTAACCCATTTGTGCCTGAATTTTTGTTTCCTCACATTTGTTGGAAAAATGACTTTAAAATGTTGCAGAATGAACTGAAAAAATTCTAAAAAAAATTAGATTAAAATTTTTTTGTATTTATTTGATAAAATGTAAACGTACTAAATATGGGAATATGCATAATATTTATAATAGTATAATATGTATAATTATATGTTTTGTCTAAATTTATATAAAATAAGCTTTTAAATTGTATATTATATACTATAATTAGTATTTTTATGAACTACTGAAAGATTACATTTATTTCTTTACAAAGATTAATAACATTATAAGTATTATTAATTATAAACATAGAATAATCGTATCTAAGGCTTACAAACAAATTGTTTCATAATCATCTTGAAAAGGACTTTACATAAATAACTGTCCTCTAAAGGGTTAATAAAAATTAACCCATAATAATTTAAATATATAATAATAATAATAAATTAACCCCCAAATAATAACCCATTCGCGCCTTGCGCCCAATATTTTGTACGTTACAAAAATGCATAAAAAAATGTGCTTGAACATATAATTTCACAATTTAAAAATATGCGTATTTCAGAAAAGTCTACAAGCTAACATTATGACTTATTTATTTGGATTCTTGGTTGAAAAAGCACAAATAATCTTGCTTTTACATGCGCCATCATGGAAAATGAAATATCTATAAACTCATTTAAGCATATAAATATCCATCTTATGCTGTCATCTTTCGGTAACAGAGAAATATTATTTATAGATAATTATTTCATACAATTTTCATGTTATAAAAAAGAAGAAAATTATACAAATTTATTAAAATTCGAAGCGTCCCAAAAATCGGACGCTAGGCATAAATGCATACCTTATCCATTCAATCTTTTATTTCATACACCAACAAGGACATTAATACTACATACTTTACATTAATTATGCAACATGAAGTTATGAAATCAAACATCAACTCGTCACCTGAAGATATCAGGACACGTGTGTGATCTAAGTCCAAAATCATAAGATTTAAACACGTAAAGTACGAAAAGAACAAGAAATGACTTGTAATGAACACCTCTTCACCGCCCAAAATCGTATTTATCTCTTTACGCAAAACGCAGGCAAAATCTCTCAGGCGAATGCGTGTGCTTGTTGTTGACTGGTTAACGGCTTGTCTCACCTCGCCATTGTCTTCTGGCTGCTTCCCACATGATTTTAACAATAAATATTTATTAGACAATTGCTGCATAAAATATACCTAAAAACTTTATATTCAAATTAAATACAAATTTCTAAAGGGTACATATAACATTAAAAGTGATATCACAAACACTTTAAAAATCTACGCTTCGAATCGCTTCCATGATCGTCATCAGGATTATCCTCAGGGATTTTAATCCTGATGACGATCGCAGAAGCTATTCGAAACGTGGATTTTTAATGTGTTTGTAATATACCTTTTTTCTTATATGTACCATTTAGCAAGATGTATTTAATTTGAATACGAAGTTTTAAGGTATGATTCCAACATTTTTTGAACTAATTGTTGAAACATTGTCACCGTGTAAAATAAATTAAAATACACTGGACTCCCATAGGAAACAATTAAAATCAAAAACTCGATTAAGAAATTATATAAACATTACACAATTAAAAATATACACAGCATTCATCACAATTAATTAATAACATATTAAAAAACATTTTGTATCTGCTTTCTGCTTCGAGATACATAATGTTAAAAATCTTATTTCGTTGAAATCTCATTATCAATGGGAATGTGGATACAAAATATGGGATTTGGATTTTGTATTGAGTATCTTTCTAACTCTCAAAGAAAGTGCGTGGTAAGAATTGCAGCTGTACAGCTATACACTGCCCATCCAGTCATTGAAAAATTCATTTTTTGTGTTTTCTATTTTTCTACAAAAAATATTTGGCTCGACACTGATACATCCTATCGTAACATTAAATTCTTTGGTAATGACCAATGCTTTGAGTACAACGTCCATTAACCCCCTTGGGTCGAGCAACCAGTATTCGTGCCATGTAAGGTACTCAGAATCAGTTATTCTTCTCACTAGTATATTTTTATTGTAAATTTTGCCTTACTTAATCCGAGCATTTTCCTGATTCAATGAGGCACAAATTTCTGTTTTAAAAAACCGGTGATAAAATATTAAAAATTCTGTAATAGTGTAATAGACGCTCGTCCTGAAGCTGTTAAAAGTCACTGTGCACATACTCTCAGAAATACTTTCTTCAATTCACGGAAATATTCCTGGAAGCACTGCTACCAGTATATATCAGAAAATTGAAGAAATTTCCATTCTTTTTTTTTCGTTCTAGGGCAGAAAATTTCCGTAATCTGAAAAAAGAAGTTTTTTTTTTTTTGCCTCTTTTTCTTTGGTGGATCCACTTTGTTTTGAACACGGGACCGCCCGTTTCAAATCCAGCATCTTAACAAGCGAGCACTTAGTAGAGATCTAGTTTAAAATGAAGATACGGGTTTCTTCTAATCAGGAATTGGTAAGGCTTGTTAAATTTCTTGTTCAGAAAGCTCGGAAACTGAAACATAATTGCAGGGATATTTCCTCTTTATGAAATAATGGTGGATGTTTTATCACTTATGGAATAATAGAGGATGGAAACTATTACATATTAGACATAATTTTAGCAAGATATAATTGATTGTTAGATGTAAAATATGAATATTATATTTTGAATTAAATTCGAGCAGAAATGTTTGCTTTTTTGAATAAAATCGATATTTTTTAACTTGATTGAAGCACTATATATGTTTTAAATGTGTTCGTTTAGAATATATTTTACATGCTAATATTTTTTTAATACTCTAAAAAATAAATTGCGAATAAGTTTACATGAATGAAAAAATAGCTATTTTATTAAATTCGAAAGCATTAATTTTGTTCGTTTTTAAATAAATTAGAAACTTTTTTTATTGAAATTTCGGTTTTTCAAAATAAATTCGAACTTTTGGTATTAATGCAATTAATACTCATGCCTCCAAGGAATAAACGGTATTTCCCCCTCTTTTTCAGACTTTCTGGAAGAATTAACAGAAAAGGCATGTTTTCTAGGAGTACGGCAATTATATTTCAGTAATAGTTTTGAGTTAATGTATTTTTGAGTTCGACGTTATGAAAGCTTTCACACGATATCCTACACCATATACAAAGAAAAGATTTTTTTCCAAGTAACTTAATTATACCCTCTTCAGTTTTCCTAAATATACTTGTGAATGGTTAATAATCTATAAATATGTGGGTGAATAGCCTTTATTACTCCAGCCAATTTGAACTTTCCACTTTGCATAGTTTACGACACAGCAAAGAAAGAAATGGTGGGCCATCAGCTGGAAAAATGATGGCAGCCAGAACTGCCATCAGCGGTAAAGTGCAATGGTGCCATTACTTAAACCAGTACAAAAGTGTCCGTGCGGAATGCAGCTCGCCCACCAGTGACGGCCAACAGCAGGCCAGCATTGGTATGCCATCACATTACTTCAACCCGGCACTTTTCCTGCAGTGCTAGCACCTATCCTACTGCTATTCCTTTGCTGGCCCAGCGCTTTCCCTTACAAAAATTTCTTATAGAATTCTATAAAAAACTTATAGAAAATGGGCCGTTTTTCTATGAGCTAGTTTCACCAAGAGCTATAGATGTGTCTATAATAGAAATGTCTATTTATATATTCGAACTTGCAGCTGTCTCCATGTGGTCACTCTCCCAAGTACTAACCGCGCTAGGTGCTGTTTGGTTTTCGTGATCGGACATGAACAAGTACTTTCAGCGTATTCTACGACCGCTCGTTGTTTTCAAGCTCTCATTACACTATTTCAAGTTTGTTTCTTTTGTGATTTGCGTTCCCAATCATTAAATTTGTATAGAAATTATTGTATTGTATAGAAATCCTATATATTTTAGACGTTGATTCAGTCTCAACGGTGTAAATTACGAAAACCGAAATCTTTTGTAACTTAGTAAAACGAGATTTAAGAAGAAAAAAAAAGTGCGTTGAAATAAAGAATTTATTTATTTATTCTTTACTTATTTATTTTGTTGGTGGCAGTGGTGCTATGTTATTTACAGTTTAAAAAAATAGCTTAACAGCTTAAATTGTGTTAAGATATTCATTTCAGATTTGTGTTCAAATTCATTAATCTGCCGCGGGTGATAAAAATAACTCTTATTTTAACATAGACTTGACAAAATACTTAAAAGTCTAATAAATTATTATTTGTTAAACTTGGAACGTAGTTATTTAAATATTTTTACACTTCAGATTAAAATATTTCAATAAAAAATTACAATTAGTGATTTTTTTTTTAACTTAGATGAATTACGCTACCTAGCGTAAGGGTTTCCAGCAATAATACTGCAAAAGTTCGTGCACTACCATGGTGTGGTGGCCCAGCGCAAGAAGATAAAACGGAGGCCCATCAGAATTTTATCCGATGATTTCCAACAGCAAAGTTGACTGAAGCTGTCCTGCAGTGGTAGACCATTAGCCAGCACTTCTCCATCATTGGCAACACCTATCTTGCTGCTGGCCAGCAATTTCTACTTTGCTGGTCGAGTAAAATGGTTGTGACAGACAGACACAGGATTGATCTTATAATGGTTCCTTTTTTTTTTCTTAAGTACGGAACCCTAAAAATTAAACACAAGACCATGATACATGTAAAAAAAATACGGAATCCTAAAAATGACGAATAATTTAGTGTATAAAGACGAAATTTTCTGACACTGCATATCAATTAACTAGCTGTTTAACAAGTTCTATGCACGGGAGTTCATGAATTTAATTCTAAAACCAAAATTTAAAATAACTATTCGATTTAGTAAAATATTTTTCTACTACTGTGCCTTTTTTTTAATGGAATTTAATTTATCATGTTACTATGGCAGCAGACGACAAAACGATATCTGGAATAAGGGAATAAATAGAATAAAAAGTTTTGTTGATGTTTGTGATAAAATGTGTTTCTTTTTGTTTTAAAAATTTGTAATAATTAAACGCAATTAAATCATTTCTAATTTTTTGCAACGTGGCGTACGTAATATATATATATCTCTAATTATTTGCATGCTAGGTAAAAGAATTATCGTAATACCCGTTTCAGTTTCTTAATATTGCAGCGTGGCGTACGCAATATGCAATGCGTCTTGCAATAGAAAAGTAATTGTTGTGGTAAGAATTTTATTGTGGATTTTTAATTTTTGGCAACTGCTATAACGAAAAATGTTTACATTTGATAGGAAATTGCTGCTAAATGGTTTTTTGTATTAATTAAAATAATTATTTCCATTCCGGATTGCTTTAGTTGCCTCGACCGTGATTTAATACACATGTACGTAACATTTCACAATGCTAGCTTCCAAACTGTGGATTTGTATAGCATTACAGACAGACAGACAAATTTTCATTTCAATCATATTAGATAATAGCTGAATAGGGTCATCTTTCTGGCATAACTTTTAATTCATTTTTGTTCGGAAACGCACGAAACTAGAAGGTGTTGTTATTCAGAAACTATGTCATCGAACTGTTTTTTCCGTTTTCTTGTAAACGCAATAGATCTTTCAGAAAATACTGTCAAATTGGGCATTTTGAACTGAAATTCCGAACGAAAGAAGAAAATCCAGTCAGTAAGGGGAGAAAAATGCCATGCCACGTGATCAAAATCGCTTATAACGCAATAGGTAATTGATTGATTAAAAAATGGAAAACACAGTTCGATTCCAAATCGCTTCCACGATCAGGCTTTCCAATTTTATATCTTTCCGTTAAAAACTGAATGTATAAATGTGTGAAAACATTTTGCGCTTGTTGAGCAGATCAGTTGAGAACAGCCTTAAAGAAATTGATCAAGCCCACACCCATCTGAAGCAAACATATTTACTTCAAAGCATTTCGCTGTTGTACAGGTACGTCTGCGTGCTAGCGTGCTCGCCTCGTAAGGCTAAGATGGCTGGTTCGAATCCAACATCTGCCGCTTTTTACAACTTTCTTCAATTGGCGGATATTTTAACTCCTGTAAAGGAGGGGGGGGGGGGAACCCCAAATGTTCGTGAATGCACGGAAATATGCCGGCAGCACTGCTGCCAGTAGAATTTCCATGAATTGAAGAAAGTTTTTTTGAGAGTGTATAAAAGGTTGCAAAAAAAATATATATATATATATTACTTTCTATGTATGGTAAATGCTGTTATGCATTTTGTAAATTATTTACTTATATAAATATTATTTCACTTTATTAAAGAGTTTAGTTTTGTTACAGTAATTTGGAAGTGCAGAAAAATGTTTCATATTCGGGATTTTTTTCTCGTTAAGTATGTTATCATTACTTATAATCTTTTCTCATTCAGTTTACTTAAAAGAACAATAAAATATCTCAAACATTTAAAATAAGTTAACCTGCTTAGAAGGACAAAGAAAGATTATAGTCTTGCCAAATTAGACAATCAGTGCAAAGTAACTTCATTAGAAGAAACTATTAATCACTAAAAGAACGCTAATAATTCTTTTAATGGTATTATAAGATTAGTTCCGTAATCTAGAATCATCATTCACTGAAGGCTAGAATAGCTTTCTATTATAACAAATTTAATTAAGTATGAATATAACTAAGTATTATTTTGAAAGAATTTCTAAATCTGAGACTTTTTTCTACTGAGCAAAAAACTACTACTCAAAAAAGCAGTTCTGCCTTTAGGATATAGAAGAAAACATTTAAAAATATGTCTCATAATACAAAACCTAAAAGGAAAATGGGATTTATTTTGCAAAATATTTTATTATCATACTATTTCTGTTAAATTTTAATGTTTTATAATGCATAATATGTATCAATGCTAGATATCAGTATTTCTAAAAGGTCATACGCATTTCTCTAGGAACATATGGGGCATTCTCACAATCTTTGACTTTCGGGAATAAAAATATGGTGAAATTAAACTTGCTAAAAGAACATTTAAATCAGATCGACGAATGCCTTAATGATTCAATATAAAGAAAAAAATGGTCAGCAGCGAAAATTTTTTTATTTAACTGAGGTTTAATCTAAACTTGCGAGTTTAATTTTCCTTACCATTTTACAGCTATAACTTTCTATTTTCTTCTAAATTTTTACTTAGAATGAATTTGCATAGTACCCACAGGACATTCAAATGAGAAATAACAACAATGTAGTATTTTTAGTACAAAATTTTAGTATAACATTGTCTTAAAGGGGTGTTAAAGAAGGGACGGTAGGGTAAAAAAAAGGGGGACAGTATAGGAAAAAAGGGACGAAATGGGAAAAAAAAGGAACGGTAAGGAAAATTACAACCTATTTTAGGCAAATCATGTTAAGGCTAAGTGGTAGCCACACTGTTCATTGATTTTTAGAAACAGTTATTTATATTGCATTGAATTAAAAAAAATTAATTTACCTCGATAAGTGCAGGAATAAACCTTGGGGACGATAAGACTAACCAATGAAGCCACGATGCTTGAAATTGACATTTAAATGCCGATTTAAATTCTGCAGTCAATTTTCTGTCAAAGAATTTTAGACATTCTTTCTCTAGCATACTTCTGCATGAGGAAAAAACTTGAAAAAAATTCTGTGGCTGAACCTGAAGTGATTTTCTGTATAATTTTAGAAGAGGGACGGTAAGGAATCTAAAACCCAGATACAGGGTTTAAAAAATAATATCAACCCTAAAAATGTGTGCACGTTAATTTTTTGCTAAATATTTATATATAACAATAGTTCCAGTTTCAGAAAAAAATTACGTCGAATTATTTTTATTGAAACAATTTTATACAGACAACTCCAAACTTAAAAATCAGCATCAGGGACACGGGACGGTATAGGAGTTTTCCTGGTATTTGGACCCCCAACATCGTCACAAACTTGTTTATCTCGTTAATATTGTTATGCAATCATGCAATGGGGTGTTCCCCAGTACATTAAATAGAAAAAACACAAGAATATGTACTAAAGTAATTTTTTTTAATTCAGGGACATAAAAGTCAAAAGATTGTGAGAATGCCCCATATATGAGGACATGGGTTTCAAAACTCGCCTTATCCAAAGAATCAAATTTTGGGAAATCGCGAAAACCTTCTGACGTCGTCCATTGGTTTTCATTGTATCATAAACCAAGATTTTACGATGCCAGAAATACCAGATAAAACTAGTTTTTTCTGCAGATTGTAGCTTTTTCGATGCAAGTTTACCCATAGAATAGATTGATGGAGAAAACTCGATTTTTTTAAATTTTCGATAAGGCAAGTTTGAAAGTCGCGCCCTTATCAGACCGAGAGGCGGCAGCGCAGTCAATCACCTCATCGAGTTAATGGCTGAAATTCAAGAATGAGTTAAATCTCGATTCGCCTATTAAAAGCAAGCGGTCTACCAAGTCCTATCTTGGTGGAATACACCTGAAAACCCGATTTTAGCGGTTGACTCGTAGGTTCACCATTGTGTTTTCCTGCACCCAAAAGGTATTAAAACAGGAATGATTCGCTGACAATCGCTTGAGAGCGTAGGAGGCTTGCGGATTCGACTCCCGCTGGCTCCATTGCACACTCTTTGTGGAGCTCCCGGATGTAAAAATTCTCTGTGTTGTAAATTTCATTGTGCTATCTCGTCCCTGTATATCGACGATGACTTATAAACGGGCCTTGGGGTCAACCACACAAGTCTGATGTATGTGTTCAATAAAAACCAAACCAAAACAGTGAGGACTGGAGTAGGAAAACACAATGGTGAACCCACGAGTCAACCGCTAAAATCGGGTTTTCGGGTGTTTTCCACCAAGATAGGACTTGACAGACCGATTGCGTTTTAATCTACTAATCCACCTCCCGGCCTATATATGACAATAGACTTTCACAAAGACTAAGCTACTTGATTGAAAACGAGGCGGTCGACCCATATCGAAAATGCTGTTGTGAATAAAACGCGTTTAAAATTTATGTTAGTGTTGTTAGTTTACTCTATATGACATGATCTATCTCAAGAGTTCTACAATTGTCTTTTCACTTTTAATAGTAAAATATGATTTTCCTCTGTATAATGAGGATGAGGAAAAAAATAAGAAATTGTAATCCCCTTAAAGTGGTCCTTATAGAAAGTAATTATTTTAAAATGAGCGTATTTTAGGGGCTGTATCTAAATTGATGTTCGGTACTCGATTGTTGACCGAGAGAGCCACCTTCTTGATCAAGGCATCTTAAGCGCCACTCAAGCAGTCATTGAAATCTGCTAGATAACAGGATAGCTTATGAACTTTCAAAATATCTAGTCACTTCTATCATAGCAGTCCTTAAACCACCACTTTGACCCTTTTTTAAGCATAATTTGGAAACTATTTGGAAGAAAAATGTGAAATTTTGGATTTCCATAAAGCAGGACTTAATAAATCTAAACCCACCAAAAAAATTGTAGGTTGCAATTCATAATTTTTTCGAATATTAATTTCATAATCCATATCATAAAATTATGAAAATTGCAAATGGAACGTATTTATGTCCGGAAAAAATTAGCACGCGCATTAGGAGTATTATTTCAGGAGATAATAAAAATATGAAAATGTAATTTAACATTAGAAACCCTAAATGTTGATTGTTTATAATTCAAAAACTTACCATTAAAATGACTTGAAACTGGGTATCTAGTCATAGTTTGAACTGAAGATTTGAAATATTTCGTTAAAATTAGGTATTGACACTGAAAAAAATGAAGTTTGGTTTCGTTTTAATATGTAGATGGCCCTACGCAAATTTTATATACATAATTTAAAAGTTGACTTTATTTCCAATCGTTCGGTACCAGTAACTTTGTTCTACGATAATTTGTTGAGGAGTTAATAGGGGGTGCTTACCTTTTTTCCAAGACTATATTTAAAATTAGAGGTTAATTTTCCTAATTTCACATCTATTGATTTAAATTCCTGATACCATGCTGAGAATCTTTCCAGTAAAAATTCTTAGAAAACTTAACGCTAAATTTACCTGTCTTCTTGAATAACCAGTTTCCTTGGTACCTATTGACCTTCCTATTTTCAATCAGAATGTTGTCGCCAACCTTTCTGATACGGATATTTAGGAAACGCAAAATTCAGTTCTAAAGCTCAACTCTAATTTTGCAATTTCTGAAAAACTTTCTTTACCTCAGTTAATTGCTCCTGTTGAAAAAGCCTTTAAAATTGGTTGCTTAATTGAAGTGCAAAAAGAAAATTTACATCATCTCCCCAAATGCAAAATTCCAAAAACGCAATTTTTCTGAATCTTTTTTAAACATAAAAACATGATATTTACAAGCATGATTATTGAAGGCGACAATCGATTTTCATTTTTCGACAAATGAATTAAATATTGAGGTATAAGTGATTGTTTTCTAGGAACTGCAGTTTTTTCACTTTACTGCGCTGTAGCGTTTGGAAATTCTATTAAAAAAACCAACTTTGACAGCATGATTTGAAAGATCTTCTGTATTTACCGAAAAACAGAAAAACAGTTCGATTACATATTTTATAATTAATTTGCACACTTGACAATTGCTAATACACTTGCCAATTTCATTCGTTTCCGAACAAAAATGAATTAAATAATATATCAGGTAGTAGCCTGTTTGGATTTGAGAAAAGATTTAACAAATGTCCCTGACCTCCACTGAAAAGCAAAATTCTACTCTTACAATGATTATTGAACGTTGAAATAAAGTTAAGTCTGTTCCAAGCAATAATATATATATGTACTATATTTGCCCATTAAAATAGCAGTTGCTGATGTAGCAGTGAGTGAAAAATGGAAAATAAACCTGGTAAAATCAAGAACAGGAATTCGAGTCACGTGATACTTCTCCAGTAATAGGTGATTTTGTGGTAGATTCTTAAACACTATTTTAATAAAACAAAGTAAATGTTTCACTGCTAAAGTAATAAAGCACGATAATCAGGACATTAATCTAGACTACTTGAAAACTGTCTTCGGCATTATAGGTTTAGCTGCAGAAACGCGATATTTTATAGAGATTAAAAGGATATATTTTTCGGAAAATGACATCGCCAGGTTTCATTAATGGAAAGCAGGACATGATATTTATTTAATTAATGTATATATCTCTTGTATCATGATATTTATTTAATTAATGTATATATCTCTTGTATTATAATATTTTCTATTACTTAAAAATCATATTTCATGGTAAAGAGCTCTTTCAATCTATTTTTTGTGTGATTGTATATTTGTCACTACTATATCATATGCACGATATGCACACTATTTATATATATCATATGTCCTACACGTACAGTATGTCTATGTACCGTATGTATGCCGTACACTCAACTCCAAGTTTAAGATTTATAAAATTATATAAAATCAAGTAAAAATGTAAATGCCTTTTCAGAATATGTTGTATGCAATTTCTTAATGCAAAATCTATAGAATATCTTATTGGTTCAGAATTCGCAGAAAGTTCTAAGAACGAATTATGAAAGGAAATTGAATGTCAGTTTTATGCCACACCCACAAACATATTTTTATAGAGCAAACAATATTTATTACAAAGTTTATTATATGCTATATGAAATTCAATTCAGGTCACTATGATCGCACACTGTAAAAAACGGACTAAACTACGGAAATACTACTGGCAAACGAGACGCCAGTACTTTTTCCCTATTTTAACGGCACTTTTTCCCGGTAAATTACAGAAACATTTCTGTTTTTTTTTTTTTTTTTGGCATTTACGGAAGAAAACTTCCGTTAAATTACGAAAATAGTACTGGCGTCTCGATTACCAGTAGTATTTCCATATTTTAGCCCCCCCCCCTTTTTTTTACAGTGCAAGCAAAATCTCAAAACTCACTTGACCACTAGAGTACCCTTATAAATAGTAATATCTAGGAGCTCTATTATGCACTGTACGTAAAAATATGTTAAAGACATTCATGAAAAGAAATTCACATTAAGTGATTAGCTATGCATTAACAAATGAGAAACAGTAAATTAACCTTTGACCAGTGAATTCTAGTTTTTAAAAAAAATCGCAGTATGTGACTATCGTTTAAAGAACCTTTTTAAATTTAGGTAATCTTTCTATTTGAAAAAGGATTTTTTTAAATGACAAACGCTCAAGGTAAAAAAATATATATTAGTACAATAGTACAAATATGAATCTCGAACACAATCCGTTCCAAAGAATTGTTGAAAAACCGGATCAAAACTTACCATAATAAACTAAAACAATATGATTACTTGGGTTCCATCTCTCAACTTTCTGCTTGTATTAATCAGCTTTGCTTTAAACGATAAACTATATACAATATAGTAAAATATAAAAAAAAAAAAAAACACGCTACAGTAGTTACATTTTATGATACAATGATAATTTCATAAAATCTATATTATAATGTAAAAAAAATACCTGCCGGCTCGGCCAACAGCCGCAGGTTGATTTCGAAGTTAAGTTCTAATTTCGCCAACAAAAACTAAATCAAAATTAGAGATAAACCCAGTTTAACAATTTTATCTGTCCACTTTTGACGAGTTTTTAATTTCATTTTTCTGTAAGAGCTGGTTTTATCAGAATCATGTTATACAATAATTTTTTTCTTCAACCGCTATGTATTTCTAAGTTGTTTTTTCTGTAAGAATTAGTATTATGAAAAACTTGTCAATGTAAAAGTTGTAGATAATATTAAGGAGATTTATAATAAATTCAAGCGGATTTGATATCTTGTGAATTGACGAAGTTATGAATCTTTTTTCTTCTTCAACCCTCCTTTTTGTTTTCTTTTTTTTTCGGTAAGAGTTCGTCTTATCAAAAACTGGACAATGTAAATGTTGTAGATAATATAAAGCAGATTTATGATAAATTTAATTGGATTTGATATCTTGAGAATTGACGAAGTTATGTATCTTTTTTCTCTCTAAACCCTATTTTTTTCGCCCCTTGAGCCCATTTTTAATTTTATCAAAAATCTGTCATACATACATTTTTGGCCCTTTTTCTAGAAGTAATAAAAACTTTAAACTGATTATATATGTATTATAATTAAGAAGTTACGTCGGTTTTTCGGTTTTCACAAAATCCCTCCCTATTTCCACCCCCTTGGTCCGAATTTTGCCCATTAACGAACGTGACCGAGATTTTCTGCCCCTTGATTTTCTGTATCAGTTTGAAAGATGCACAGTTTGGAAGTGCAGATCAGTTTGGAAGTGCAAAATTCTGGAAGTTATTGTATTCATTAAAATGTAATATACAGTAGAGCGCCGATTATCCGGACGCCGATTAACTGGATTTTCCCTTTAACCGGACATACTTTTTTCCCCGCCTTCTCCAAAATTTTTGAAGTAAAACTTCTTTAGACGCGGTATGGTAAATTTTGCTGGATGTCACGAAAGTAAACTGTTAAATAACCATTTCTTATTCCTGAAATAATAAAATCGCCAGCAAATGAAAAGAGAATAATACATAAAATCAACTGTTTCTAGAACCTAAGAAGTTTCACTTCTAACGCGCGAGAGTCCTACGCATATATTTTTTTCTTTGGGACCATCCCATTTTACCTACCAATTCTCTGACGGAAGTCGGAAAATTGCTTCTTTTGTCCTTTGCTGTCCTCGGAAAGAGGGACACCTCCCCTATCTCTCCGCTCGCGTTTCTTCATGCATGCAATAATTTCTATGCGTACTAATTATTATATATGTAATATTCTGTGTGTATAAATTTGTACCTATTTTGTAGAAAATAAAATTTTAAAAAGTTCAAAAAAATAACTTCTAAACACGCGATTTGTTAATATACAATTGCCAGTCCTAAGCCTGGAAAAAGTGTGAGGGGAAGTTGCATAAAAAACATTGCCATAGTTGTCCAATTATCCGTATTTTTTATTAACCGGATAGGCTTCGGTCCCGGCAGGTCCGGATAATTGCGCTCTACTGTGTATTAGAGCGCCGATTATCCGGACCTGACGGGACCGAAGCCTATCCGGTTAATAAAAAATACTGATAATTGGACAACTTTAAAAAACGGCTATGGCAATGTTTTTTAGGCAACTTCCCCTCACACTTTTTCCAGGCTTAGGATTGGCAATTGTAGTAGCGCTCATTTCAGCATATTACAAATGGCGTGCTTAAAAGTTATTCGTTTAAAATTTTTAAAATTTTATTTTCTAGAAAATTGGTACAAACACACACAGAATATTACATATATAATAATTAGTACGCATAGAAATTATTGCATGTATGAACGAACGCGAGCGGAGAGAGGGCGGGAGGGGTCCCTGGATGTCACGTATATATATGTATGTATATATATATATATAGATAGATAGATCAAGTTTTTAACTGACGGTGGTTTTGGGTTCTAGGGATCAGGATCGGCGTAGTTCTGAGAAAATTTTCCAGATAGTCCAACATAGAGGAGAATGTTATAGATAGTATTTCTTAGAAAATCTACTTAAAATGTGTCCGTTAGAAATGATGACGATGGTAGTGATATGACCGTAAATTTCGCTTTTACTGCAATTTTTTTTTTTATTTCTAAACATCGCACAATTTTAATTTTTACACCATCTAATGGGGGGGAAATGTACTTTCCTCTGCAATCTGTGTGAAAACTATCTCAGTTTACTAATTTTGTATGAATTTTAAAATAATTTTAAAGCATGAATTTATTTCTATTACTTGCAGCCCTGTTACGGAAAATTGACTCGTTTAAACTTAAAACCATACAAACACATTAGCATTTGTTTTGTGACTAATATTCCATAACGAAATTAAAACTTCATCAGTAACTAAATAAATAAAATAATCGATCTATACATTGTCAAATAGAATAAAATGTACTAATGCAAATTTTTAGAAACTTGTAACTCATTGTAAATATAACATGGACTTAAAAGGTTCATTTCTTATGTAAAAGGCGATATTAAAATAACATAGATGTTTTTAACATCTATGTTGTAACTCTATGATGTAAAACTATGATCTATAATGTAAAACTCTAAAATGCACATTTAATTAAAACCTTCGGTTACGCCTCCAACATTCATCAGGGAGCAAATTTCCTTTACTTACATCCTGTTCATCCAAACGTTTCTCTTCGCTTGAGATGGGGGAGTCAATAATTCCTTGGGTGTTGTAAGAAGTAGTTATCCAGATCCCGAGATTGTATTTGAAAACGTTGAGAAACATGTGTAGGTGAAAAATTACAGTCTGTTTTTCTTTATAATATTTAGGATATTTAACCATAAATTATGTATACTGTGTGAACTTTATCGTTACGTCCTTGACCGTCCTTAATCTAGTCAATCAAAACAGTTAGAAAAAGCAATTTTCACTTTTGAAGTTTTAAACCTGTTAAAAATATCCTTCGTAATATACGATTATTTTATGTAATTTTATAATCGTTCAAAAGTAGAGGTTCTATAATATTGTGAGTAAACATTTTTGTCCTAAAATGTGATAAAACACATGGAATTTCGTACATTTCTTTTTTATAAAGGCTTTTTCTCTTTTCTTTTCTTTTTTTTTTTTTTTTTTTTTTTTTTTTTTTTTTTGGTAAAGGCTGAAAAAGACGCTTTATATTTTAGCGCCTATTGTAGTATATTCCCTTAAAGTGAAGAGATTTTTTTAAAACCTCGATGTTTAAATTTAGTGTGAAAAGCCTACACATTGTTTACGCTATTATATATATTTAATTAAAGATTACTGTAATTTTACGCCCTGAAAAAGAAGAGAAAAAATGTTTTCAGTTGCCTTAAGTGTTAATTAATTTTTATTTAATCTGTTTCCTAAAGCAAACAGCTTCAAGGCCTTAGTTTAGATTTTTGTTTTCAAAGTAAAATTTGATTTACTTTTTGCATAGCTGGAGTGCTTTTTTATAAATTAGATTTTCAAGTTCAGTAATTACTTCTAGATATCTAGTTATCATGCAGTATGATGCGTTAAAAAACTAAGCATGACTTGATTTTAAATTTTATACTTTTTCGTTGAGTAAAAGTATATTTCTTATCCATTTTTTCATCCTAGTAAACAACGCCATACAAAATTTGAAATTAATTGGATATCTTTTAAAATTGAAAAAAAATGTAGCATACATAATTTCAGTAATAGAAAATATTAATCTAATTAATGCTCATGAAGTTTTTTAAATGACGCCAAAGTGAACATTCCTAGACTTGTTTTTAAAGGAAATCTGTATTATCTTAAATTTATTATATATTATTATATTTATTATACATTATTATGAACATTATGAACATTCTATATATTATTGGCGCATCTAAGTATACAGCGCAATGTTGCACTGTAAAAAAAAATTCCGTTAAAATACGGAAATTGTACTGGCAATCGAGACGCCAGTACGATTTCCGTATTTTAACGGATATATTTTTCCGTAAATTTCAGAAAACATTCCATTTTTTTTTTCAGATTTCCATATTTAAAACTGTCCGTCTCAAAGACAAAATATAATAATTTTTTAGGGAGAAACTTACATATTAATGAATTTGACACTTCGCTTCTCAAGGACACGTTTACATCAAGGTCAGAAAATAACAATTTATTTCAAACAACACTAACCCCGACGGGATTCGAACTAGGGAACTGTCCCCTTCCTGATTAGTGCCCTTACCGATCACGCCACGACTTCACAAACTACGTGTTTAAATATCGTTACTTATTTCAGAAGAGTTTTTAACGTTGCCTTTAAATTTAAATTTACATCATTCTCGGCTAAGTAGCAAATTAATAATTAAATTTCATTATTATATTTCAGATACGTGTGGTATCTGTTAAAGTGAATAGATAAATATTAAAATCGAACATTAATTGAATTATTATTTATTTTAATATATTTATTGAATTATCGAAAATATTAATAAAAAAATATTAAAATTAAATATAGATTTTTTCTTTTTAAAACATCATAGCAGGAACTTAAAAAAATATTAACAGCTTGCTACAAATAAGTCAAACATTATTTTAAAATCATAATGAAAAATAAGCTTAACATTTTCTTTTTAATGGTCTCAAATTTAAAAAGGTATTAATAAGATTTCTATTTTTTTTTAATATCGTAAAAATGCGTTAGCTTTTTATATATAAAAAAGAAAAAATATTATAGCGAGTTGTTTAAAAATGCATATTATAGATTGCGTCATAAATGTTATCGGTTTTACTAGAAAACTCATGTAAAACATACTATTTAGCCATTATTGGAAAATCATTGAATATATTTTCAATATAGAGCCATATTTAGCCAATAATGGGATTTCAATAAAAATAACATCACAGCAAGACAAGTATACACAACAATTAATTACTTTGCTTTCCAAACAAAAGCAACTATTTCAAAACATCATTTGCGGAACTTGTACTCTTTTAAAAGCAATGCAGTAATATTCCGTAAATTTTCGGAAAAACTTACTGGATTAATACTGATTTATAATCTCAAAATGTCAGTTACGGAAGTTGTACAGTTTTCTTAGAAAAACTATTCCGTATATTGACATTTTTTTTTTTTTTTTTTTTTTTTACAGTGTGTGGAAATATTTCAGGTCAATATAAATAACTGACCCAGCATTGTTTTTTTACTAAGGCAATATTCCATCTCATCTTTGACAATACTCTCAAATTTTAGCTAAAAAATACTTATACACCTGTATTTGAAATGCGGTATTTTTAATGAGAAAATAAAACCTACTTTATCTTTAACCTACTTAACCCTTTCAGAGTCAAATTAATTTTATTGCTAAAGTGTTGCAATGATTGACTGCCGCCATAATTTACGAACAAATTAATTTAAAAAATATCGAAATAATTTTTTCTTCGAGTGCACTATAAGAATAAAATTTTACCCAACACTTCTGGTAACATCTGACAGCTTGAAATTAAAATTAAGTTGTATGTACTATTTACCACCAACATTCAAAGGGTTAATACTGATTTTTACCAATATTGCTCATTTTGACGCAAAGTAGGAGATTCTGTATAAAAATGTTCGACGAGCCCCTTTAAAAAAAATTACAGAACAGGGCTACTATTTCAAAATTTTAAATAGCGCTCTGTTTCTCAACAAACTAATCTAATTTCGTAACAATTGATAAACTATTGTCAAGTCAGCCAATTAAAATAAAAAATAACATGAAAACATACATAAAGATAAACATTCATCATTTTTGCATCCTAATGAAATCTCTACGGGATCCAGTAAAATGGAAATTTCAAAATCGGAGCATCTGTTCAAAAAAATTCGTTAATACACTCATATATATAAGTTTAAAAACCTCATATATATATATATATATATATATATATATATAGCACATTATGTATTAAATGCATTTGTCAGACCCAGAATCCTGCACCATAAATAAACTAAGATTAACCATAAAATATCCAAAAAATTTAAACAGATATAACCTGGACAAGAATAAACGGTCAAGTGCGAGTATTACTCGTGCACAGAGGGTTCCGTACAATAAATATATGAATTAATAATTGTATTATTAAAAAAAAAAACGTTGCTAAAAGAATACTAACACTTTGTAAAACATTATGAAAAGTAGGGTTGGGTATGACAGTATATACTAGAAAAATGTAAATGGATATACCATGAAAGTTCAAAGAGATGTGGAACCTAAAAAGTATCAAATACAGCTATTCTGCATAACTCATTTTTACTTTCTTATATCTTTACAGGAAGAAAGTATTGGATTCGTGAAAATTTTTGAATTCCGGTTTTCGACGGATGTATACGTTTTAGGGTACAGAGGTAATTAAAAACATGTTTTTACAAAGTGTCTGTCTGTGAGTCTGTCTATCTGTGTTTGACACAAATATTGTAGGCGCTCTGTCTTAAGAACTATTGAACAGTATTAAATAAAACTTTAGATTGATTTAGTCCCTGATATAAATTGGTGCTGATTACTTTTTGGTGTAAATCGCCCAACAGGTAGCGATACTATGCTGCAATTTTCCCGATTTCCGCAATAGCTGTATCTCAAGAACTAATGCATGAATTTTCATAAAACTTTAGATTCAGTTAGTCCCTGATATGAACTGATCCTGATAAGTTTTTGGTGTAAATTGCCCAAGAGGTGCCACTGTAACTCAGAACTTTTCACGATTTCCGTAATAGCTCTATCTCAAAACTAATGCACGAATTTTCACCAAACTTCAAATTCAATTAGAAGTTCACGAAAGTTGTCTCTGATTAGATTTCGGTATAAATCGCCTAACCGGTGGCGTTGCTGTGCTGCATTTATCAAGAAGTATTGACATGTATGAGATAGAAGAAAGTTTTGGGATTGATACATCCGAGTAGTTTAACATTATTTTAATATCTTTATAATGAACTTAATTCGGTACTGACAATAAAAGAAATGCATATTTAAACTTCATTTGTCATTTCATAAAACTTAATTCATCATAGTAATAACCTTTCTTTCTAAAGTGCAGCTAAAACAAAACATTCGTTCAAAGTTCACATTTGGCATTGTGCTAAGCAAGCTTCGAAAGGAGGTCACAAAAATGTGCAACGCCGCACAGTGGGGCCAAATCCCGAAAAGCTGACCAAAATATGAAAATGTTGTTCAAATTGCACGAAACTTCGTAAACGGGTGTTTTTCAGGATGTTGATTACGATTCTAAAGTTAAAATTCTAAAAAACAAAATGGCGGATCCAATATGGCGAATCCAATATGGCGGACTAAAAATTAAAATGCTTTGAAAGTTACTCAATTTCTATGAAATTTCATACACAGGTGCTTCTGAGGATACTAAGTACGATTCAAAAGTTAAATTTTAAAAAAAATGGCGAATTAATAATAAAAACATTTAGATTTAAATAAAATGTGAAGTTTTGAGACTAAACGTTACAAAGAATTTTCAAGGAACTAAGATAGTTTAATCGAAATTACACGTTGAATTTTTATTTATGAAACACAATTAAGTACATCAGGGGTGTCAAACTGTGGCCCGCTAAATACCACTAAAATTTTAAAGAAATTGTCTACAAGTTGAATCGCAGAAATTCGACGATTAGATAAGGCAAAGATAACTATAAAATTTTAGTGGTATCCGGCGGGCCACAGTTTGACACCCCTGAAGTACATTAACGGAAAATAAAATGTTAAAAGGTTTAATTTTTATATTATTAAAATAAAACGAAAGGATATTCTGAAATTCGTCTTCTGAATCATCTATAGTATAATAAGTAGATTCTTGAGAATGGGAGTTGCCGAAATGTTTTGCAGCACTTGTTAGGCCTCTAAGAACATGGATCTTAATTTCTTCTACGGTAATTTATGTAATATTTAAATGATGGGATCTGATGACATTCAAAGCCGAAAAAAGCCCCATCTTCCATTGTTTTCGTCCTACTGCATTTTAGCGAGGAATCTTCTTGGTACCATTTGATCAATATGTTGCACGATTCTTGAGCGTCTTCCGACATTTTCCCAATTGGTAATATTGAGGAAGCTATTATTTCTTTGCCATGAATAAGTATTCTGGGCACTGAAGTTGGCATATAGAACTAGGAATACAATTCAAGGAGTTTACAAGCTGTTTGTGAGCAATAATCCACGAAATGGATCAAATGAATGTTAAGAAATCACTTGTAATATGACGTGGAATTGTTTGATCAAATCTTCGTCTAATCTCTTTATGGAAGCAGAAATATTTGCGTTTTCAAAGAATCGACGAGCTGTACTGTCATCATTTGTGCTTCCAACTCCGGCTTATCGACGAGAACTCCTAATTGTAAACGAAATCCTTTTTGCAAATTTTGTTTTGCAATTTATTTATTTTTCTTTTCGTCAGGAGTGTACGCTTGCCATTCCTTTATATCCTGTTTGTATGCCAAATGCAAGCTACACTCAAAACGTCTTATATAGGCATGAACGTGGTCATCCAGAATCGTAAATGACCTCCATTCACTTTCAGTTTGAAAATGTCATCAAGGTTATTAAACTGTCTTGAAGTTTCCTGACATAGTTACCAACGTTAAGTTGACAAATTACTAGTAAAGGCATTAAACATTTTGCAATCAATCATACTTAAATCTAGTTTGTAATTAACGCCTACTTATTTTCTATTAAAGATTGCTTTAAAAGGAATAAGTTTACTCTCCTGATCTGTAATATAATCCATTTCACTGACAGTAGCTTCCGTATTTTCGTGAAAAAAATTGATTCTGATGGGCCTAAAAAAATCTAGGAGATAAAGGTCTCGAATTTTTCCAGATAACGATTTCTGAATTATTCGACACACTTAAAATTTCTAGTGGCACTAGAAAAGTGAAAAAGGCATTTGAACCTGCTTTCTACCATCATCATTGCTAAATTTTTGTTTAAAGGTACTTTGACCATAGATGTGCCATCACATCCCCACTTGAAAATCAAATTCAGATTGCTAATGTTCTGGAAAGTCAGATTCTTAATAATTTCTTTTTCCATTAATAAAATACGTTGAGCAGTATGATCTAGCAAAGATTGCAATTAACAAGATATTTATTCTAATTACATTATTAATAAACAGAATTTTTAGATATAAAGATAAGATAATGTATTTTTATCGGATCGAAGATGGAGATTTATTTATTTATTTTTTTTTTTTTTTTACTAATATTGCTTATGAAATTCATTTATGCTTATGATTATAATACTTATTTGTAATATAATACATAATAATCTATCACAAAATTGATTAATCTAAAAGTTTCAAAAATGTTTGCTAACTAAATTACTGTGACAAGCAATAAATTTCAGAGTTTTTGAAGCGACTAAAAAAGTGACATTTTTACTTGTGGTTGCAAAAACCAGCACGAAATGCAGAATGGCAGTTTATGGCAGCTGGTTTTCCACTATACATTAGATAATAGTTCAGGCTACTATTTCCATTATATGTAGTTGCGGAACACTGTGGAACTTTTAAACTTTTTGATGTTTGAAAACAAAAATATAAGATATTTTTTCAAAATTTTTATCAAAAATAATCATGAAATTATTAATTTTTATATGCTTAATAAAAATTTTTGCAACACGCGCAAATAATTTACACTCTATCATCGTGTGAATCCATTTTAAAGCATTAAAATCGGATGATATGGAAAAATGTAGCACGCGTTTAGAGGAACCATTGTTTAGCTCTTTTTGTTCACCTCAGATGATGATCCTCCAAGCGTCACATTTGAAATGATACAGGTTGTCAAGGCAAAGCGAAAACCTTTTTATAAATATAGATTCTGATCCTCCAAACATTATTCTAGCCATCTGTATAGTCAAAATTCCCTAAATAGTAACTTTATTTTTCGACTTTTGGCCAGCTTTTGGGGATTTTGCCCCACTGTGCGCCGCCTTGGTCCTTGCCGCGTTTTCCAGATAGGTTTTTAATTAACTTTTAAAGCCACTGGAGGCGTATTGAAAGAGCAATTGAATGCAAATTGTCGGAATCCCATAGTATTTAAGTAATTCATTTTAATTAAGGGGTCTCGGGATCTCAAAAATTGGAAAAAATGAAAAAAGAGACCATATTCAACATTTAACATCTTAAAATGTATATGATTTTAGAACACAATTTTTATTGAGATGAAAGATAAGTACGTTGTTTCATTTTATGTATTTAAAAATTGCAAGATGAAGAATTAGCATTTACAGGGTGCTCCAAACAGTCAGACATTTGATAAGCAGAATATTGGTATAACAGCTTACGCGCACGATTAGAAAATAAATATTGTAACTAGAATAAAAATTTTGGCACCTACTTATACTTCAGATTATAGTTATTACCATGAACCTAAATAAATTTGTATTTAAAGCATTTTTATATTTTTAATACAAAGTTGTATTTAGCTAATAGAAAATTTTGAAAATTTGAACAATATAATTACTTAAAAAATATTTTTTGAACAATAAAAAGGAAATTTTAGGTTCAGTTTATACAGATTTATATAAAATGTATGTTTTGAAAATTTCATGAAAAAATATTCAAAAGTTTTTGAGATATCGTGCGCGTTATGCCAAAAAAAGTCAATTGGAGAAAAATGACTTAAAAAATTCGAAAAGGCCGCTTAAGCTATCGAGCGGGTATAATTATAAAAGCCTAAATATTCTGTTCTAACGAGAATTTGAAGGAAACAATTATATTAAAATGTTCAGAAAAGATGAAAGATTAACATCTGAAACATTTTGAAGTTTTAAGAGTCCTGAGACCCCTTGAATTTGTCTGTTTTAACAATTTGACTTTTTTTGCTTTTATACTGTTACTGGCCATTGCATTCCACACATATATCATTAAAAGTTGTTAGCTAGGCTTTAAAAGCCAATGGTACGTAGAGTACGTCGCCCCTGTCATTATGTATGTCCAAACTGTCCATATTTTTAAGGGTTTATATCTCGGCTAATTACCAATGATTTTTTTCGAAAATCATGATCAACAATGCTTTTATACTTCTGCTACGATAGATACCTCCAGCGCTGCTCAACAGTTTTGCTGAATGCCCGTAAATCGAAAATTGTGTGTAACGGAAAAATGCGATTTTCTCAAAAACTATGTGATCTAGATAATCGCTATAATTTTTCTGCAAGGTTTAAATTAACGTCTACTCCCTCTAATTTTTTCATAATTTTAGCTTCAGTAGATTCGGAATTAGATGGTGGGGGGAACATATTTTTGCGCTACATTTCGATTATATCTTTGAAAACGTAATACCTAAAATTAAAAGAAATGTATTTTTGAATTCAGCGTTACGAAAGCTTTCACACGATACCCCACACAATATACAAAGAAAATATTTTTTTTCAAGCAACTGAATTTGCCCCTATACATTTTTACTAAATATATTTATAAATGTTTAATAATCTGAAAATATGTGGGTCAACATTCTTTATTACTTCCCTGAATTTGAACTTTCCACGTTCCACAGTTTACGAATAAAATGGCTGTGACAGACAGACAGACACAAGAGTGATCTTACAATGGTTCCGTTTTTACTTTTTAAGTACGGAACCCTAGAAAACCAAGAAACAATAACAAAAGGCTTTTTCCTCTTTAGCGGTGGGCATTTAAAAAAGCACAGTAATGTTTCAGACTAATTACAATTTACAACAAACTATTACTCAGTAGTGGCGGTGGGTTTCGTCCGGAGTGTCGCAAAGCATAAATCAAATGCATAAAAACAATTGCAAAACCCACCGTCACTACTGAATAATAGTTTGTTGTAAATTGTAATTAGTCTAAAACATTGTTGTGCTTTTTAAAATACCCAGCGCTGAAGAGGCCACAGCCTTTTGTTGTTTTTTCTTGGGTTTTTCTTGTTCAGGTTATATCTGTTTAAATTTTGTTGTTGTTTTATGGCTATTCTTACAAGGAGAGGGCCAACCTTGTTAATCACAGATTTTGATTATTTTAATATATGTTGTAGGGAAGAGACCCCTTAGTGTCAGGTTCAACGGATTTTATCCAACGCTCCTTAGTTCTTGAGAAACCGGGGGGGGGGGTCTAATAATAGTACACAACTTAAATTCTTACTTTGCAACCGCAATGATTGGCTGGCCGTAGCTCAGTTGGTATGGCGTTTGCCGGCTGATCCACGGGCCCGATTACGATACCTGGATGCGCTACATTTGTTTTTCTCATTTTTTGTTTTATAAATATACTTGTAAGTATAATTAATAATCTCATTGCCAATTAAAATTTATAATATTGTATATCAGTTATAATTTTAACCTATTTATTTTTTTACTTTTAACTAAATAGTTGTACAAAACATCATAAAACTGTTAATTTTTTAAAAATCACTTTTAAAATGTATTTCATATATTCTTTATCGATGCAATTGTATTGAGCAATTGTGTCAATTCGTGATTATAAAGAAACATCATTTACGCATTGCTTTAACAAAGGAAATCAATGCGATAATTCTATTATTCTGTTTTTAAAGTAACAAGCATAATTATATTAAAAGTTAGCATCAGAATTAAATTACAACCGATTTTTTGCATATTAAAGATTTTTAAATTTGTAATACGTATGCTCGCGCTTTCAAATATTTTGCTTTCACCTTTATTTTCTATCTGCTTTTATTTTTATTTTATTTGAATATTCTTTTATTTTATCATAACTAGATGGCACCACAATAGATTTTGTCACGATTTTGGAATTTTTATCATTCAATAATAGATCCAATTTCTTTTTAAACCTCTTTAAAGGATGAAAAATAGTAGTTTAAAAATAAAAAACATGATAAATTTAAGTTTGTTAACATTATAATTAATGTATGATATTAAAATTTGTAATTGAAATTATTAAATTATAATTACAAGTATATTTATAAAACAAAAAAATAAGAAAAACAAATGTAGCGCGCGTTCGGGTACCGAACCCGGGCCCGCAGATCAGACAGCGAACGCCGTACCAACTGAGCTACGACCAACCTATCATTGCTGTTGTAATGTAAGTATTTAAGTTGTGTACTATTATTAGGCCCGCCGGTTTCTCAAGAACTAAGGAGCGTTGGATAAAATACGTTGAACCTGACACTCCATAAAAACGAAAATTAAAAAGTTTAAAAAAAAATCTACAATTTTTGGAAAAAAATTTATCATTTAGCTCTTTTTAGAAAACAACTAAAAATCAGCTCAGTCTATTGCCGATATCTATCTGAATTTTCACGATATGACACTAAGGAGTCTTTACCCTACAACATATATTAAAATAATCAAAATCTGTGATTAACAAGGTTGGTCCTCTCCTTGTTAGTTTATTTATGGTGCAGGATTCTGGGTCTGACAAATGCATTTAATACATAATGTGCTATACAGGGTGCATAGGAAAGTCCCTTTAACCTGAAAATACTTGCGAACGAAGAGAGATACAGCTATGCAAGTGAGGTAACGGTATAGTAAAGCGACTACGCCCGACTTAATGCAATTACAGAAGCGCCCCCTAGTGGAGAAATTTGGAAGATAGCCGTTGCAAATCAAAAAGGAAAAGAGATACAGTAAAATTTCCAATTAGAAAGTTTCAGAGCATCAATTAATTAGTACGAAACGACATTTGGTTTACACAAATCTTCGCCTGTATACCCAAAATGTCCGAAATCGATGCACTCCATTTTGTGTAAACGTTTGAATGAAATAGCCAGAAGTATCAAGAAATACACACAATTTATTGCTAAATGCGTACTTACCTCGATACATTTTGATATCATCACAGAAAAAAACAGAAAAGGCAAACTGTCTCATAGTGATAAAAAGTTAATATTCAGTATGTTCGAAAAGTTAGCCATTGCTCACGATACTCGTTACTCGTTTGTATTCGTGAGAGTAATTCTGCATGCATATTTCTCAGCATGGAACGTCTATTGCAAGACTCTTCAATACGACGACATAGATTTAAGCCTTTCAAGGGCGGTGGCTAGACGGTCTAGTCACCAAATTTTAATTCCAAAACTGACAAATGGCACCATGAATATTTTAATAAAATTTTTCTTTTGTAATGAAAGTGCAAATAAGCGTGTTTTTATTTTTTAAGAAATTCGTTTGAATATTCTGGTGTCAGTCAATGATTTCATCATTTTACGTACAGAATTTTTCTGCCCCTGAAAGGGTTAAACTAAAATTTTAAATCCACTGGAAATTAATTTTTTACAAGCATTATAGTACAGTACAACGTCATAATTTGCAATTGCGCACCGCTACATTTCCGAAATGTGAATATGGAAAATAGAATCGTCTCTCATCGATTTTGGACATTTTAGTGTATTCAGGTGAGGATTTATCTTATCCGTGTGAACGAAATGTCGTTTCGTACTAATTAATTGATGCTCTAAAACTTTCTAATTGAAAATTTTAACCTATCTCTTTTCATTTTCGCCTTGCTATGGCTATCTTCCAAATTTCACCACTAGGGGCGCTGCTGTCGCTTGCATTAGGTCGGGCGTTGTCACTTTACTATACCATTACCTCACTTGCATAGCTGTTGCTCTCTCCGTTTAAATGTATTTTCAGGTTAAAGGGACTTTCCTATGCACCCTGTATATAATCTGTGTGGTTATTTGCAGCTGTAGCGTTTATTGCATAGATTTTATTTTTATTTTTTATCTTTACTTTTACTTTTAACCTTTTTGAGCTTTTATATATATATATATATATATAACTAGTAGGAATGGTACGTTGAATATACGTTTTTCTATGTTTATTTTGGTCCTTGTGAGGTTGCTGTCCTTTGTACTGTATAAAAATATTTAAATTAAATTAATTTACATCATTTTAATTTACTATTATTGATATATTTCAATATATTTTGCTTCGTAATGATATACACTTATACAGTGTATGATATATTTATTTATAAATTTGAGAAATGTTCTAATCTGTTGGTATATTACTCCCCCCCCCCCCCCGCCCAAATCACCAATGATACATTAATTTTATTAGTGATTAATATAAACAAAATTTTATATTATTAATAAAGTTACTTATTCGAAATTATTATTTATTTGCTTAATTTTAACGTAAATAATAAAAATAAAATAATTATAACCAATTATAAAACATTATATTAAAGATGTTAATTGATTATTATCAATATTCTGATGCGCTGTTTTAGAATAATATAGTTGTGCCGTCTAAAAGTGATTTTATAGGTTAAAATATTAGTAATTAAAAAAAATGCAATTTTTCTGCCGTTATATTCGGTAATTTACAATAGATGGCATCAGTAAACATTATAGCTTATGATTTTAGTCCTGAACTTATTCATATATAGACTATCTTAATTTTAATTTCATGTAGTACAGCTAGATGGCGCATTAAATAATTATTTATTTTGTTCTAATATAATAAGGTTGCCATGGACTATTGTATTAGATATTGTCTCTTAATTATTAATAGTTTAATTTTAAACAAATACTTCTTATTGTATTTTTAGTATTAATTTATTCCAGGATCATTCTTATAGCATGTAATAATAATTATTATATGGACTATATGTTAATTTTCATTGTTATATTTTACGTTTGTGAATATTTCCTGCGGAAACCGTGGGATATACTTTTAACTGTGCAAGTTATATGGGCGGGATTTCCGATATGCTAAAATCCGTTAAATGTTTGTGTCATGGTCAGTATGTCATGGCTGTTCTCTCCCTGGATATGTATTTGATATAATTTGTTTCATTTTTAATGTTGTTCATTGGTGCGGATATTACATTGATTAATAATTTTTTTTAATTCAATTTATTTTACATGGTGCTTTTATAATTTCTGGTGTTTAGCCGATTGGGTACATAATAGAATTCAATTTTTGCTTATTGCTGGATTCCATTACAGAAATCGACTATGTTTTTTGCTTTTAAATGTATTTTATGTACCCTTGAAAAAGTGAAATACTTTAAAAGCTTCCGGCATCATTCATACATTTGATCTATTGTATGTTTATGATACGGCTTTTTCTGGTTCAACATTATTTAGCTGGATATTGTACCTTTTGTCTTTAATAGGATTTTATCAAAATTGGGAGGTTTTTTTCATATGTTTTATATGGATTTATCGCCTGCAATGTGTTAGTGAATTAGTGGAATTTAGCATGTTTCTGTATTACTAGTTACAGGTTCCATCTTTATTTTGTATAATGTCAGTGTTATGAATTGTAGCTAATTTATTAATTTAATTTTAGTAATTGGAAATCGATGATGATTTGTAATTATATAATGGTTATATATATATATATATATATATATTTAAAAAAGTGGCTGGGGATTCATGCATTTTACATTATCAATTTTCATAAATGTTTAACATATTGACACTTAATACAAGGTTATATTTTACTATCCGAAAATAATTATTATTTCTAAAGATGATTCATTTACTCATTTTTTATTATTTTTTTATAATAAGTGTTTTATAATAATCAATTTAATCAATAGTTTTTTCAACTCTTACTTAGTTCTTCATTTTAAGCTTTTCATATATATTTTTTATTTTTAAATAAATTTAAAGTTATTTCATATATTTCATTCCATTTTTGATAATTATCAATTAGAGTTTATTAGTTAATTCTTCTCAATAGATAGAAAAACCAAATTTTGTTAAAAACTTCTTTCATACTATCCTTTTTCACATCAGAGGGCAGCAGTATATGTATATTTATAAAATGTCTGCTTTTATAATAGTTAAATTACAGCCACGTGTTTATAAATATCTCAAATCCATTTACATCTTTGCACCTTCTCCATTAGTAACTAAAACTTATTGTATCATAGATTTTTATCTATCATTGAAGCGTTTTCTTCTCTTCATATACTTATCTATTCATATTTTATGTGTAATTTTTGGTTTATTTTGGAAATGTCTTGATATGTTTAGAAAGGACTAAATTTTGTCATCTTAGGCCTCATGCAGACAAAATTGGATGAAATAACATATCTTCACTATGAATTAAACCTGCAAGCTCCTCTGGTGATTCTGTTGGTTATTCATAGTTTGTTATTATGCATTTCCAGTTTCTCCTGTTCATATTTTGCTCATCTTCAGCATTTTATCAACTTTTTCATATATTGTGATATCATTTCAATTATTAGGATGAGCGAAGCGAATCCGCTACTAGGCTACACAAATTACATTTTGTCGTACACCCAGCAAAGAAAGAAACAGTGGGCCATCAGATGGAAAAAAGATGGCAGCCAGCAGTGCCATCAGCAGTAAAGTGCAAGGGTGCCATTACTTAAACCTGTCGAAAAGTGTCCAAGCCGAATGTAGCTGGCCCATCAGTGATGGCCAACAGCAGGCCAGTATTGGTATGCCATCACATTACTTCAGTCCTGCACTTTTCCTGCAGTGCTAGTACCTATTCCACTGTTATTCCCTTGCTGGCCCAGCACTTTCCCTTACAAAAATTTCATATAGAATACTACAAAAAAACAAAGTATTATATAATTATGGCTCTTTTTCTATAACCTAGTATCACCAAGAGCTACAGAAATATCTGTAGAAGTGTCTATAATAGAAATGTCTATAGAAATATTTGAACTTTCATTGGTTTCCATGCGGTTACCCTCCCAAGTACTAACCGCGCTCGATGCTCCTTGGTTTTCGTGATCGGACATGAACAAGTGCTTTCAGCGTACGCTACGACTGATCGTAGTTTTCAAGCTCTCATTACACTATTTCAACTTTGTTACTTTTGTGATTTACGTTCCCAATCATTAAACTGGTATAGAAATTATTCTATTGTATAGAAATTCTATGTATTTTATACGTTTTTTTTTTTTATTGATTCTGAACTGCGTAAATTATGAAAACCGAAATCATTTGTAACCTAGTAAAACCAGATTTAAGGAGAAAAAAAAAGTGCGCTGAAATAAAGAATTTATTTATTTATCAATTTTCTTATTTATTTTGTTGGTGGCAGTGGTGCTATATTTTTTAGTTTAAAAAAAATTAGTTTCACAGCTTAAATTGTGTTAAGATATTCATTTCAGATTTGTGTTCAAATACTCAATGTCTTCGATATTGGCAGCGCCACCTAGCGTAAGAGTTCCCAGCAGTAATACTGCAAAAGTTCGTGCACTTCCATGTAGTGGTGGGCCAGCGCATGAGATAAAATGGATGCCCACCAGAATTTCATCTGATGATTTCCAACAGCAAAGTTGACTGAAGCTGTCCAGCAGTGGTCATGCCGTGGTAGACCATCAGCCAGCATTTATCCATCATTGCCAGCACCTATCTTGCTGCTGGTCAGCAATTTCCTCTTTGTTGGGACTTTACAAAAAAACTATTCAATATTTTGACTTGAAATTAAACAAAAATAAATTATGATCTGCGGATTGGCACAATATTGTTTTTTTACAGAATAACCTTAAAAAAATTATTATTTTAATTCATTTATTTTACATGTTATTCCATTACGGACGCATTTTTGTAAATAAAAAATGAAACGCGTATATTTTTAGAAGAAAAAATAAATCATAGAGTTTGTCATTATGGATAGAATCATGATTAATTATCGTTTAAAGTTTCACGATTTCTTTTATGAAAATTTTAAAATACATTTTTTATGAAAATTATAGCATATTTTTAATGAATTAAAATTTGTGAAAATTCAATTATTTACATTAAATTTTAAAAGTATTTTTCAGTGTTAATAATTCCAATACACAATTTATTCTTATGTGAAATCATTTACGCAGACGATACTTACGCATTTTAAAAGAATTATATTATGGGATTTTTTTTCTGTAAAGTGGCAACAAAAGAGTTGTAAACAAATAAAATTAATTGTTAAAATCGTTCTATCATAAATAAAAATTCCGAGGAAATTCTTAGTTATTTGGTTGAATTTACATTTCTAAAATTAAAATCCGCAAAAACATAAAATAACGTTTTTGCTTAATAAAGATGCAAAAATAATGTAAAAATATCGTTACTTTCAAATATTTATCTTACTAAATAATGCTTTGCGAATCCAAACAAAGCATGGATTTTTCTAGTATATATATATGTATGTGTGTGTGTGTGTGTGTGTGTGCGCGCGCGTATTTTATAACCTCGTTTGTTAGACGTTGATTAAAAATACCAGGAGATCCAGAAGTCACGAAAGAATTTAACAGGAAATTGTACGTTAAACTTGGCAAATATTATAACTAGTTTTATAAATATTCAGATCATGGTGCCATAACTCTTGCACTCTTATCCAAAAACGAAAGAATACAAAATTGATTACGATTCTATGTATTAAATTCAGTCATACGGAAATAATAGGACTCCTTCTTCGATTGAACGTCATCACCCTGGCAACCTAGAATCATGACCTATCCCAGCAAAGAGGAAATTGCTGGCCAGCAGCAAGATAGGTGCTGGCAATGATGGAGAAGTGCTGGCTGATGGTCTACCACTGCATGACCAATGCTGGACAGCTTCAGTCAACTTTGCTGTTGGAAATCATCAGATAAAATTCTGGTGGGCATCCATTTTATCTCATGCGCTGGCCCACCACTACTTGGAAGTGCACGAACTTTTGCAGTATTATTGCTGGGAACCCTTACGCTAGGTGGCGCTGCGAATATCGAAGACATTGAGTATTTGAACAGAAATCTGAAATGAATATCTGAACACAATTTAAGCTGTGAAGCTAATTTTTTTTTGAAACTGTAAAAAATATAGCACCACTGCCATCAACAAAATAAATAAGTAAATGAATAAATAAATAAATTCTTTATTTCAACGTACTTTTTTTCTCTCCTTAAATCTGGTTTTACTAGGTTACAAAGGATTTCGGTTTTCATAATTTAAGCAGTTCAGATTCAATAATTAAAAAAAACGTATAAAATACATAGGATTTCTATACAATAGAATAATTTCTATACCAGTTTAATGATTGGGAACGTAAATCACAAAAGAAACAAACTTGAAATAGTGTAATGAGAGATTGAAAGCTACGAGCAATCGTAGCGTACGCTGAAAGCACTTGTTCATGTCCGATCACGAAAACCAAGCAGCATCGAGCGCGGTCAGTACTTGGGAGGGTGACCACATGGAGTTCAATTATTTCTATAGACATTTCTATTATAGACACTTCTACATATGTTTCTATACATCTTGGTCAAACAAGCTTATGGAAAAAAGAGCCATTATTATATAATACTTTGTTTTTTTATAGAATTCTATAAGAAATTTTTGTAAGGGAAAGTGCTGGGCCAGCAAAGGAATAGCAGTGGGATAGGTGCTAGCTAGGGTGGAGCGAAAAAAATGAATTTTTTAAAATCAAAAACGGGTAGGTGCCAAAATTTGCCTTTATACTAGTACATCATCTGCGTGCAATATTACCGCTGAAAAAAAAATGGCTTGAGTCTGCGCTTTTGGTCCAAAAGTCGAAATTTTGGGTAAAATTTGACAATTTTCAAAAAATTAAAGAAAATTCTATAGAGATTGTTATTAGTTAGAAGTGTTATTTAAACCTTTATTATTGATGACTTAACATTATTAAACTATAATACTATATCTTTGTTCTGTATAACAGGAGCAAATCTGACAACTTTTGGTGAAAAAAAGGCGTTGCCACTCTGTCGTGTCATACAACTAATTGTTGCTTAGAATACAGCTCTTACCTAGTTGCTTTCAAAACTACCCAGGAGGTACCACGGGAGGTGGTACCATGTGGCATTTCATGTCAAAACAGTGCATAGCTCGACCACCCTACCATTTGAACTCAATGTTTTATTTATACATTGAATTGTGATTTTTTATCAAAGACTGGCATGAGTTTTCTATGTATCAACCTAGTACATCTCTTTGAATGCACAGTCTTTGGGTGCTGCTGCTGTGATCTCCTTTACGTATTTTTCTACTGTTTGTGTAAGAGAAGACAAACTGTGTAATGCAGTGCGGATGATATTAATGTAGTTTATTCAGCCGTCTATTATCTTCACCAAAATTGCACTCAATAAATGTATATTGATTAGAGGTTCTGCTACCACAACACTTTTCCAATGAATTAGATTTATATTATTATCCGCTTCAAAGTTGATTGTCGATATTTCAGATTTGCGTATGACATCATTTACTCTCATTTTTCAACTATTATGTGCTGAGCAGCTAGCTGTTTAATATGATGGCAATCGTCAGAGAGCATTGAAATAAAAATTTCCTCTGCGTATGCAAAGCAACCGTCGTCCTAAATAACCTTTTTTTAGTATTTGTTTTATTCCGTTTTGTGTGTTGTTTAGTATCCGAGTAATTTCCCATAAGTTTTTAGATCCCTTCTTTAGCTGTGGATTATATTTGATTGTAAATTATCCTGGGGCCAAACTTGGATAACATAGTACTTTTTGAGTGAACGTAGAGACTCTGATGGGTATTGAGTGCTCATCGAAGGCGGAAAATTCTGTTAGTCATTGTTATCCACTCTGCGAGGGACATGTTTAGAATGAACCATTACAATTGATCATATGCCGCCTCCAAGACCAGTGAATTTCCTTTGCATCATTTATTAGACAAGATCATTGGTAAAATTAGATTAGCCACAGGATTCGCCGGACTAATAGGAAAATCTTTGTCCACGTGCTTATTCCCTTCTTATTTCAATTTTTGAAGCCATAGCGAGTAATTTTCAAACATTATTTCCTGAATTCGAGAAAAGGGTACTCCGCACATACCAGAAATACCTGCTAGACATTTGCAAAGTTATTTCATCAAGATATTGCTCAGAAGAACTAGCGAATAGGAACTAAGAAACTTGTCCTACGCAAGATGGCTCACAAAGGCGCATAAAATTATTCGCCGTTATATAAGCACTGATTGATCATCAGAGTCTGGTTCACTCACAAAGCATGCCAAGTTTATGCCGCAGGGTGGTTTACACCAAATATAATCAGCATTTAAAAAATTGATGTAAAAACATATGAGAAATTACTCGGCTACTAAACATCACAGAAAACGGCAAAAAAAACAAAAAAAAATTATTTAGGACAATGGTAGCTTTTCACATCGAGAGCAAATTCTTATTGCAATTTTGATAGCGATCGCCATCACATTAAACAACAATCTTATCAGCATATAAAAAATTCAAGAGGTAGAGTAAATGGTGGCATACTCAAAGATGAAATACCTAAATGTTATAAAATGTTGTCGGAACAGAACTCCTAATCACTATGCAGTAACTGGATGCAATTTTGGTGAAGATACTAGAGGGCTGAATAGATTTCATTAATTCCACAGCATTATTCTGCTTACCTTATCATACACAAGCAGTAGAAATATATGTGAAGGAATGTCACAGCAGCATCACCCAACGTCTGTGGATACAGAGAAAAGATGGACTAGGTTGATACATAGAAAACTTATGATAGTCTTTGATAAAAAATCACAATTCAATGTATAAATAAAACATTGTGCTCAGATGGAAGGGTGGTCGAGCTATGCACTGCTGTGTCATGAAATGCACCCACCTCCACGTGATATCTCCTGGGTAGATTTGAAAGCAACTACGTAAGAGCTGTATTCCAAATAACAATTAGTTGTATGACACAACAGAGTGGAAACGCCTTTTTTTCACCAAAAGTTGTCAGTTTTGCTCCCGTTATACAGAACAAAGATATCGTTTTATTGTTTAAATATGTTAAGTCATTAATAACAAAGGTTTAAATAACACTTTTAAATAATAGCCAGCTCTATAGGAAGTTTTTCATTTTTTTGAAAAAATGTCAAATTTTACCCAAAATTTCGACTTTTGGACCAAAAGCGCAGACTCAAGCCATTTTTTTTTTAGCGGTAATATTGCACGCAGATGATGTACTAGTATAAAGACAACTTTTGGCACCTACCCGTTTTTGATTAAAAAAAAATCATTTTTTTCGCTCCACCCTAGTGCTAGCACTGCAGGAAAAGTGCCGGATTGAAGTAATGTGATGGCATACCAATGCTGGCTTGCTGTTGGCCATCACTGATGGGCCGGCTGCATTCGGCTTGGACACTTTTCGACAGGTTTAAGTAATGGCACCCTTGCACTTTACCGCTGATAGCACTGCTGGCTGCCATCTTTTTCCCAGCTGATGGCCCACTGTTTCTTTCTTTGCTGGGATCATGGGATAGCATTAAATTCATGACTTATGATAGGATTTAATAGAAATAAGGAACTTTTATTCATATGTTTTTATGTTTTGTTTCGATTTTCATAACAATTGAAATGACTCGACACAAATCTGCAACGATTCTATAGATTAAACTTCAAACCATTCGGTTGGGTCGTTTGTGCGTTGTACTATGCGGGCAGACGGACAGATCAGACGATGACTGTATGTGTTACGTATTTATATAATTGCGAACGCACCTAAAAATCAACCATTCGAAAAATATGGACAGTGGCAGAATGTGATTTTCACTAAAATGTACAGAAAAACATGGAAAAAATTTTTTATAACAAAAATGATCATTACCAGAATAATGACATATGTTATTAACAAGTAGCGTTTCAGTAGCGGCATCACTTTATACAAAGATGCAGCAGAATTTATAAGGTGACCACAATTACAAATATTGAGAAGGGCGAATTATTGAGAAGGGCGACGACACATAACAGAACCTTGAAAAGAATTTCTTCGCACACAGGAAGGCTTAAGGCTGTTCTCATCTGCTCTGCTCAACAACCGGAAAACGTTTTGATACATTTACAAATTCATTTTTTAACGCAAAGATATAAAATTGGAAAGCCTGACCATGGAAGAGTTTTGGAATCGAACTGTGTTTTCCATTTTTTTATCAATCAATTACCTATTGAGTTATAAGCGATTTTCATCACGTGACACGCCATTTTCCTCCCCTTACTGACTGGATTTTCTTTTTTCGTTTCGAAGTTCAGTTCAAAAGGCCAACTTTTAAGGTATTTTCTGAAACATATATTGTGTTTACAAGAAAACGGAAAAAACAGTTCGATGACATAGTTTCTGAATAGCAACACCTTTCGATTTCTTGCGTTTCCGAACAAAAATGAATTAAAACTTATGTCAGAAAGTTCACCCTTTGGATTTGAGAACAGCCGTAAGGGGATCCGAGACACAAAGGTCTTCAAATTTTCTTTAAAAAAAATATTGCATTAAAAATTTCCCCGTTTTGTCTGCTTAAAATGACGTTTAAATCATGTTTCTATCTTAACTGGAACAGGAAATATTAATTTTTTTCGTTTTCGTTTGTTTTCAAAATCTTGCTTTAAAGCAATGGTTGTCGTGGAAAAGACTTTAGGTGAAGATACGTTTTACTTCATAATGGGTTTCTTCACCATTTCACGTATTTAAATTGTTATAAGTCAAGAACCGATAAAGATAAAGGGAACATGTTTTTTTCAATTGTTTTACTTTAATTTTGATCCAGTAAATTTGAAAAAAATATTTACTTTTGAAAATATGATTTTTTTTAAAGATGATGAATAATTAAATATGAATTTTTTTAATTTAAATAATTTTATTTATTTTTTTAATTTAGATTTTTTAAAATGCTGAATCAAAATTAAAACTTATATATTTCTGTTTATTTAAATGAAAAAAAATTAAATTCTACAAATAATGTTTCGAGTTATAACGATTTTAAACTACCCCACTTAAAAAAAAAAATTTAGATTTTAAATTTAAAAAAAAAAAATTGAGCAATTTTATCATGTGATTTTGTTAACAAATAATATGGTTAACCATCACGAAAAATTTCAAAATTTTACCTGAATAAATAAAAATTATTTTAAAATGTGTCCCGGATCCCCTTAAGGTACCACTAATAAAAACGTGTTATAAAAATTAATTTTGTACATCGATTAGCAGTAGTGCAATTTACAATGAGTTGTAGCTAATTTACATTTTCTTTATTGGTTGCATAAAACAAAAAGGATTTTAAAAGGATGATTTCTCTTTTATTTGCATCTGTTCAGATTTCTTGGTGTTGGATGATTGCGGGCGGAAAGTTTCAGTTTTTATTGTAAGGGCATTCTATTTATACATTTCTTAATTCTAAAAAACACATTAAAAAGATTTGAGGGGAGTTATAAATATTCGACAAAATCCCTATCAATAAATATTTCGTTGATTCATTTTAATTCGCAATATCCTTCTAAAATTTATTAAGGGACCTTCTACATTAGGAGACCTAAAAAAAAAAACTCCTTTTTCATGATTTTTTTTTGTAAAAAAAAACTGCATGATGGATCTTTTTGAAATCTTGACAGTTTATTGTACATATCTTAATGTATACACAAGAATTTTTTTATTAGATTTTGTTGCTTCTACTCTAAGTTATGAACAAATAGGTTCAACTGCTTTGGAAAATTTCGTCTGGACGGTGGGCATGATAGCGTTTAATAGAATTATCTGAAACACAAAAATATTTTTTTTTCGTAAACTTCGTGTGTACATCTTCTAGTTAAATTAAAGGAACCCATAAATTATTTTAAAAAATTATGTAATGGCTGATTTAAAAAAAAAATTGTTACAAAAATTCCTTCTTATTTGTTAATAACTTTTTATTTAAATAATTTTAGTAAAAGCTTTAATTCATATCGAAGGCAATTAAACAAGCTTTAATTTAAAAAAAAAATCAAGATCATTCATTTAGTTTTTTTTTTTAAATCTTGCCCACCGTGTCAAGAAATGTGGTGGAACATACTTGTTTATAACTTAGATTAGAAGCAACAAAATCAAATAAAAAAATTCTTGTGTATACCTTAAGATATGTACAATAAACTGTTAAAATTTCAAAAAGATCCATCATGCAGTTTTCTTACAAAAAAATCATAAAAAAGTGCTTTTTCTTTCGGTCTCCTAATGCAGAAGGTCCTCTTAATTAATTGTGTCAGTCTTCTAATACATTTTCAAAAAATCCGGAAAAAAGAACTTTCGAAGATGAAATTTTCATTATTTCATAATTTGAGGCATTAAAGGGTTCAATAGCGACAAGCAGATATTTTAGGACGGCTACAATGCTAACAATCGGTAACAAAGGTTGCTATTTCTGAACATTTTTTTTTCTAGCAAAAAGGTCCTATGTATTTCTTCGTATTTATCTAAAAGCGATAGAGTGCAAATGTTTATGATATTCGAATTATTTAATTTTTATTCCTATTTCAAAAACTCTTTCTTTACATTTTGATATCCACAGATATTATTTAAAATTCGGATAATCTATACACATTCATTTTCTACAGTGATAAATATAAAAGTAAAAATATATATAATTTAAAACTATGCTTTTATAAGCATTCGTTGTTTACCTTAACAAGTTGGAAATTGCGCGTCAAACGTGGCAAATGAAAAGCGTTCTTACTATAACTAGTTTTATGAATATTTTTTGCACCGCATATTCTACTGAATGTATATGTTAGTGCACTTCATAAGTGCCTATCCATTTCATTCTGTTCGAAAGGCTGTCACATCATTAAAATGCACTTGAAATAATTTTTTACCATGGGCCGTAATGTAACGAAAAACTTTTGACTGTCCCTGTCTTTAAACTATACATCCGATTTTCATAAAATTTAAAATGACTCGACAAAATTTTGCATCATTTATATATTTAAAATTTCAGACCATTCGGTTCGGTAGTTTTCCCTCTGTTATACGCGGGCGGACGGACGGACAGACAGACGGACCGAACGAAAACTCTACGTGCTACGTATTTATATAACTACGACCGCAAATAAAAATCGCGTCCTGTCATGACCACAATTCATGTTCTTCCAAAATGTTTCCGCTACAATAGGTGAATTAGGCGTTGACTCCGATTACGGAAAATTCTCCGATTTTATTTATGCTTGATAGAAAGTGAGAATGAGTGAATTTATTTAAAAAAAAAATTCTTTAACCAGTTTTTTAAACATATTTCAACAAAGTTGGAAAGTGTTTATGCATTCGGTTTGTCTGTCCGTCTGACCCCGCTCTGACTCACGTTCATGTATACCCAAATGTTTCCGTTGTATTTTTTTTTCATGCAATTGAAAAATGTTAGTGATGTTAACATGGCATGTTCTGTATTGTATATGAAGCGTGTAGGATTAATAGCGTATTGACAGGTGCACTCAAAAGAATTCCGTTACATTATGATATATGGAGAAAAATCGTTTGCAGAGTATTTTAATGGCGTTATGCTATTTCAAATGTATTTCAACTTATATAAATCACTGCATTTCACTACAAGATAATTACGATAGCATAGGGAATTCATAGCATTGGTTGTTTATTCACAGGGACACACAAAGGAAATTGGTTATAATAGTGTCTTCGAGCAATAATAGCCGGAAGTGAATTTTCATATTCAGTATGCGTTTAAAAATTTAGTATTTTTTTGCATGTTAATCTTTGTATATAAATTCTATACCTGGTCTACAGGGCTGCACAAAAGAATTCACATACCATTCTCCTTATTAGCCGAAACTGCTGAAGGGGAATTTTCAACTGAGGTATGTATTTTTAAATGAACTCAATTTTTGCATGCATGTAGTTAATAGATACATTAATTATGTCAACAGAATTGGTTACAATGTAACAATAGAAATGGTTGATTTAGACATAATATTGGAACTTACTAAACGGTGTAGTTTAGTTACATTATTCTAAATGTGTTGAACAGTGTTTCATAATCTATGCTTGGCGCATGATTTTTTCTTTCTTGTTTAGATTTATCAATAGGAAAGAAATAAAGCAATATTTAGGATTTCTAAGTTGTTTTCGCAACGTATAATCATAATGTAATTAATATCAATCTTTTAATTGCTAATTAATTTATGAAAAATTGTATTGTCATTGGGAACATAGGCAATTGTACATCATTTCTAGAAATCTTACACATCAAGATGTGTGTGAAAAATTAATTAACAATTTCATCTGTGCACATATGAAGTTAAATAGAAGCGCATAAAAATAAGGAGTGACCCCATTTAAGTTGTCCCCACGGTGCTCTAAACTTCAATTTGCATCTATCATTCACTCCAGTAAATAGATCCACTATCACGCACAAAAAAATACACGGTGAAAACACTTGAAAGGGAAAATTTTGGCGTGGATTAATTTCTTAATGAAGCACTTTCCCTCTCGATAAAAGGAATATGAAAGTTTCGATTTCTATTCTAATATATGTAAATTTTCCTCCTTTGTCCTTGCGCGTGATTGCTTATAAAACAGCATTAAAGTTTGGGGAGAAGTGGATGAGTGCTTAGATAATGACTGGTGTTTGCTGATCGTGCTACCTCTTGTCCACAACGCGTCGTGATGAAGGTCCTTCTAATACCTTCAATGGCTGCTGCTTAAAAGCTTCTGGTTCGGTTGGATCATTATCGGATTACAAACTTCAATTAGAAGGTTCCGGGTGCCACATTCTTGTCACGTAGGACCATTACTCGAAGATTTTGCTTTTCTTTCAAATTGAGACGTTTCTTCTTTCCTCCCGTCGCATGTAAATGAGATTGAGATTTTAGTATTCTCGTGAAGTGATCCGATTATTTCTTCGAAATGTTATAATTGTTGTTGAGTAAACTTCTTTCAATTAGCAACATTTATCACTCAGAAAGATCTCACTTAAACCTCAGATGAGGGGAATAAATGAATAGGCCTTAATGAACAACTTGAAATTATTCTAAGTGCTTTCTGCTAATTATCGGTAAACATTTCAAATGTTCCCTTTACAACGCAATCACTTAACAGACTCCGAAGGCCGCTTTTTATTACGAAAAAAACGCTTATTTAATCACTTAAAATGTGTTTCATTTCATCGCATTTAACAAGTCCCATGTGCATTTCATCTTATATCTAAACTCTTTAGATTTATTTAAATAAATGAATGCTACAATTTCATTTTTCTAAATGATTAACATTTAAAAAAATATAGGATATGGATTGTAGTTTTTTCCCACTTCATTTTAGTTTTAAGCAGGATGTATATTGAGTACAGTTTGCATTGCTGATAATATATATCTAGCGATAAACTTAATTGCTTCTTGAGCTTTATCCCTTCTAAATGAGTATGGCAAACACCCATGTATGTTGGGCAACGATCATTTTTATTTAAATTAAGCTGTATTATTATCAATGCATTCGGATCATAAAAATGGTTGGAATATTATATTATTAAACACATAGAAGTTTTAAGTTTACAGATTAACACTAGAAAGCTTGCGAGCAGACATTTTGACTGCTACCAAATGAATATATCTCGGTTCGAACCAGAATTTTAGATAGCTTTCATTACAAAAAGCTACCTATTGCAACCGTTCGGAGGTAAGCGATTTCAAAAAATTTTGGTATATTTTCATCGATCACGACCCCCGGAACCCGAAAACACCGTCTGTTCAAAGATTGATTTACATATATCTGATATTTGTCACACTGTAACTCTCGTATTTATGAACCGATTTGGATGAAACTCGATGTGTACATAGTACATACCAATGTCTCGACCGAGTTCGTTGGCCAGCTTCATCCGCTATTTTGTTTCAAAATGGCGGCCATTTAATTTTTTTTTTTTTAATTTAAAATTTAAAATGTGGTACCAAAAAATTCAAAATGGAAAAACATTTTTTTCTTATGTATTTGATCTTTATACACAGATTCCGGAGCAGTGTTTGTTTCGTCTATATCTTAAAAAATGGCTGAGTCCTTTGAGCATTTTGAATTTCTAGCGTGGCTGACATTTTGAAACGTCCTGATTTTTGTCACGCGATAACAGGCGTATTCATGAACCGATATGGATGTACCTTAGTGTGTACAAAGTACACACCAATGTCTCGACCGAGTTCGTTGGCCAGCTTCCTCCGCCATCTAGTTTCAAAATGGCGGTCATTTAAAAAATTTAAAAATTTAAAATGAGGCGCAAAAAATTATAAATTGAAAAAAGATTTTTTTCTTATGTGTTTGAGTTTGCTACAAAGATTCCGGAGCATTTTTTTTCGTCTAGATCTTAAAAAATGGCTGAGTTATAGCACTTTGAATTTCTAGCATGGCTGACATTTTGAAACGATCTTAATTTTGTCACGCGATAATACGCGTATTTATATACCGATTTGGATGTGACAAGGCATGTGCAGAGTACATAGCAATGTCTTGACCGAGTTCGTTGGCCAACTTCATCCACCATTTGTTTCAAAATGGCGGCCGTTTAAAAAATTTTAAAAAATTTAAAATTTAAAATGAGGTACAAAAAAAAATTAAAAATTGAAAAGATTTTTTCTTGTGTGTTTGAGCTTGATACAGAGATTCCGGAGCATTTTTTGTTTCGTCTATATGTTAAAAAACGGTTGAGTTATAGCACTTTGAAGTTCTAGTGTGGCTGACATTTTGAAACGATCTGATATTTGTCATGCGATAACACGCGTATTTATAAACGTATTTTGATATAACTTGGTGTGTATATAGTACATTAGGTAAGTCTCGATCGAGTATGTTTGCGAACTTCATCCGTCATCTTGTTTCAAAATGGAGGCCATTTAAAAATTTAAAAAAAATTAAATTCTTATGTGTTTGACCTTGATACAAAGATTACGGAGCTGTTTTCGTTTCGTCTATATCTTAAAAAATGGCTGAGTTATAGCACTTTTAAATTCTAGCATGGCTGAAATTTTGAAACGATATGATTTTTGTCACGCGATAACATGCGTATTTATGAACCGATTAGGATGTGACAAGGCATGTGCATAGTACATAGAAATCTCTCGGTCGAGTTTTTTTGCTAACTTCATCCGCCATCTTGTTTCAAAATGGCGACCGTTTAAAAATTAAAAAAAAAAACAATTAAATTTAAAATGAGGTATAAAAAAATTAGAAATTGAAAAAGATTTTTTTCTTATGTGTTTGAGCTTGTTACAAAGACTCTGGAGCATTTTTTTTTCTTTGTCTAAAAAAATAGCTGAGATATAGCAGTTTGAATTTCTAATGTGGGTGGCATTTTAAAAAATCTGATTTTTTGCCTGCAACAGCACTCGTACATATCAATCGATTTAGATGTGAGTGAGCATGTGTACAGGAATTATTAAGGTCTCGACCAAGTTCATTGGTTAGCTTTGTTGCAGCCATTATGTTGTTTTAAAATGGCGGGCAGTTCAAGATATCACACAATTTCGCGACTAAATTACTTTAAATAAAACCAGCTTTGATAACGCTGACTAATTTCGCGAAATTCTCATTCATATTCAGTATTGACAAAAATTAGTATTTAATCTTCTATAATCGGGTTCCACTAATTTGAGCTCCGTGTGTTTGAATAATATAAGCTGGCTTTTAAAAAATAAGGAATATGAAAGCTACCTCTTCCTCTCGGCACTAGCTGGATTTACTTTTGTTTATAAAACTAGTTTAAAAGATACAAAGAAAAAAAAGTAGTTAAATGAATAAATTAATAATTTAAAATAAAAATTCTTGTGTGAAATATTTTTCTAAAATTTGAATAAAATTCTCGGTCTTTTTAGTGTTAAACGATCGTAAAATCTGTCCGATCGATCGTAGTCCTTCTGGAGATTCATTTTCACTCCAGAAATTTGCATTTGGCGTTAGAATGAAATGTAAAATTTCTGTTTGTTTATCAATACCTTACACTTTATATATTTTCAGATAAACTTATCTTCTCTTTAAAAAAAAATAAAAATAAATGTGGCGAGAATTAATATTAACCTTTAAAGATGCGGACGGCGTATTGAGTGCCCACTCCGTTAAAAGACAGTTCGAATCCTAAAATAATTACGTGATTAAAATTCGTGCTACAATTACACTCTTGCCAAAGACAAAACAATGTTCAACTAATGTTTCAACTTGAAGTTCACAATTGTTTCTGCTCTTTTTCATTATTTTTATTGGTAATTCGTCAATGGTGCACGGTATTCCGTACACCAGTGACGACTTACCGATAAAAATATGCCATACTACTTACTAGACATCAGACGATATTCTTTTACCCGAGTGCCAAGAAGGGTTATGTGTTTCACGCTGTAACGGAGCCGATGTCGTAAGGTGGTGTGGTAGCGGGCAACTTCAACGGCCTGGTCTTATCAATATCGAAAAAATATTTTATTGTATCACAAACAATTAAATAAGAATTTCTTGATTAAATAATTCATAATTACAACATTTTTCATATAAGGGTTCAAGTTCAGCTGTCAATAATATATTTATAGAATCAAGTCCAGTCCTCGAATAATAGATCGCTTTCAGTGTAGTCAGTCTCTTATTTATTCAATGTCCACTATTTTCGCGATGCTCGACAGGAATGTCGCACTTTTTGTAGATGTTTAACCGAGGTTTAGGAACCTCCGATCTTCAACTCCGTGATGGAGATATCTTAACAGCCACACCTGGCTTTCGCTTTTCTGTGCTTCGGAATATGTCCCGAAGCCGTCGACCCGTGACAGATTTCCACTCTGCTCGGCCAGAAACACTTTGAAGTCTCAACTTCAACAGAAGGGAAAATTAAGCTCTCGAGAATGCTCTTGCATCCTTTTTTATCAGTTTCGTTTTTCCGTCTAGGACCAAAGCCACTCCCATTAGCCACTCACCATCCGTGGCCCATGATCTCATAGACCAGCCCTTTTCTCTATAGGCTGCAGTCAGGAACCTTGGCATCGGGTTTAATATCTGGTTTCACTTTCTACTTTCGCACGGGAACGAGACCCTGGTGAACATCAAAAGAATATTTCTCTCGCTAGATAAAAGAGTTCCTTTCACCCTAGTGTCCTCTGCAAAGATTGATTGAAATTGAAGTATTTGTTTCATCTCTAGCGACATTTTCTAGGACTCTGAAGAAATTTGGAGGCTAGGTGAAAATACATTAGTTTCCCTATGCTGGCTTCTACCTCGTAAATTGAGAGTTTCAATGTGAGATATCGTCGAATTCTCACAACGCGTATCTGGGTATGTGGATTTCTTTATACCCTCGAAACATCCCAACGGCTGGATGGATTGATTTTAATGAATGAGGTCTCTATCGATTCGTCTTAACCGTCTGATGGTTATAGGCTAGGTTTTGTTTTTATAAATTCAAATTGGCGGTCGTAAAATAAAAAATGGCGGTAGAGACGAAAAATAGTTTTTACGCACCCTATTGAATGGCCTACCATTGGGTAGGTCTTTCAAAATGAAGACGATGCTACATTGATTATTTTACAGTCAGAAGCTCCGTTTAAATATTACACAACCTGGAAGTTGTGTAGGTAGGATCTCTAGCTTGACTGTAACTCTAACCATCATAGACATCTATAGGCCTCATCAAAACAGTATTTATAGACAGGAACTAACCATTAAACACAACTTAAATGTCATCCATACAAGTAAATAAAAAAAAAAATAGATAAGTAATATAAAAAATAGTTTCCCATTGATGAGACATAATTAATTAGTTCGCTTTTTACGTAGTCGGGTTTTTTGATTTTTTAAATTTAATTTTTACTTGTTTAGCATCGAAGTTTATATTTGGGCTTTAACCCTTTATATCCTGAATTTGGAATACAAAAATTGCTTCACCTGAATAATTATTTACGTTAATGTTTAAGATATCCAGAACAACATATATAATAATAATAGATTAATTTTAACACCGTTATTCTATTTGGTAAATAAATCATAACAGATGTAAATTTCCAACTGAGCGAAGAATGCCCCGACCAGGATTCGAACCAGGGATCTCTTGGCTGAAGCCGCTAATGCGCTACCATCCGAGCTATCCCGGAAGAATCCAGCCTAGCATTTTCACCCAGCTAACCTTTTTGATTACAGCATTTGGTCTGAAATCTGGTTCAGCTCAACAGAATAAATCGCAGGTAATGGAACTCTAGAAATCGTTGGATATGCAATTACACTAGATTAATTTTAACAAAATTATTCTAATTGGTAAATAAATCATAACAGATCTGTTATGATTGTAATAATACAATGATTTTTAGATAAATTTTAATTAAAACTGATTTAATAAATCGGTCGTTCAAAATATTACAAATACTATAGTTGCAAATTATTTACAGGAATAAATAGATTAATTTACAAAAAATATTGTTATGGAAATCTCACAATTCTTATAAGAACAGTATCAATAAATGTAGTGTGATCCTATCTGTAACAGAAAAGTGTTTTGTAGTTGCAAAATTTTCGTATAACACATTAAAATAGGATAATTTTAATAGGATAAAAGCTACACCTAGGTAAATAGTTGAGAAAATAACCCCATTAAAAAATATTCAGCTTCGACTTTCGAAGTGTTACTGTGTTTTATAAATCGGATTGAGCCAATTATTTTGTATGAAAAGTGCAATCTACTTTTATTAAAAGGCGAATTAAATATATTTTACATGGAGTTTTCTTTAATATTTACAGGAATAATTATATTAATTTACAAAAAATATTGTTATGGAAATTTATTATTTATAAAATATTTATATATAAATATTTTATGGAAATTATAAGAACAATGTCAATAAATGTAGTGTGATCCTATCTGTAACAGAAAAGTGTTACTTAAAAGTGTTACTTAAAACTTAAACTTAAAAATTAAAAGTACCGTCAGGATATAAAGGGTTAAAAGGCGTTGATGCATGGAGCACGTTGCCCGTGTATAATCTAGTTTACGAAAATCCCGCTTTATATTAATATTAATAAAATTAGTGTCTTTAACAATTTGTTGCTTATTAATTTTATACTACTAGACATTACAATAAACAAGTATATTAATAAAACTTGTTATTTAGGCTTTAAAAGCCCCCCGCCTCTTTAAAGGTTTAATTATTTTCATTTTTTAGCATCTTCATACCCCTCACGCCTGTCTTGCTATTTTTGATCATTTTAGGAAAGGAAATTGATAGAAGCTTGGAGTTGGTTGAAGCTTGTTTTTGGCCCCTCAATAGAATAAAAAAGGTAATTCCTTTTTAGAAGATGTTTGGCTGTTTTCCTAGAATTTAGAATCTGTATTGACCGCCTATAGAGTCCGGGAGCCGGGGACATCGAAAGCCCCGTGATCGCAGAATTGCAAAATTTTTATGCAAATCGATAGCAAAAAGTCATACGAACAAAACTCGCTAGGTAGGACTAGGTTTATCAAGCCGAAGATATGTTTCATTAATTATTATTAAAAAGCTATAATGTTTTACCGTTATCGCGGATATGGATCACTCTTAGAGAATTTTATAGAAAATTTTGCTCTATTAGAAAAACTTGGTATGACAAACTTTATTCTGCCAGAGAAGTCTGTCATGCCTATTTTAAGAACGGGGTCGGTGATAAAATTTCACAGCTATTTTGCTTTGAATTTTTAATGGTTGTGTCTTTATTTCGCGCCTGGGCGCTGGTCAAGTATCGGTTTTCCGCGAAAACTGTAAATCATTGTAGCTTCTAGTCATACCTAGCTCATTTTGTTCGTATGAGTTTTTACGATCACTTTACACAAAATGCCAGATATAATTCTGTTGTTTTACATTTTTTTTTTTTCAGCGATTACTCTATTTCAGATGAAAAACAAATTTCAAATTAATTGCTTAAAAAGGCACAAAGGCCAACCCTGTGAAAAAGATTACATGCCGGGATTTGAACCCGGGCCATTAGTATAGCGCACCAAGATCCTACCGACTAAACCACATGGAATGATACCCAGCCTGGAACTTCTCACTATTACAGGTTGGCAAGGCTACAAACGCAGCACAAGATGGAATATTTTTCCCGTGAGCCACCGACACGGAGCAAACACAAAACTCAATTAAATTCAGCATCGATTAAAACTATATTAATACTAGAAGATTTTTCCAGAGAGAAACATTCGCCTTGTATACAATATTTCAAATGGAAATAATGAAATTTTTTTTTTATTTGAAATATTGTATGCAAGGCGAATGTTTCTCTTTGGAAACATTTCCAAGTTTTAATAACGATTACTCTTCCAATATTTCGCGGGTAACTTCCATTTATAGATTCTGTTCCGACTTGAAGATAACCGAAGTTACAGCGTGAAAAACCACTCTAAGCAAGCATGACGCAATATCATATATTTTAGATCTTACGATAGTACGTGGGATAGACAATGAAGATAAATTTTAAAGTGCCTTGCAAATCTTGCACTGTACAGTAGCTTTTGTAAAGATTCGTTGTATAATATGTTCATTTCCTCATAATTCATCGTCATTTATTACTGTTATTTTCTTTAATTTATTAAGACTCTAGATACTACACGTTCATTTGTAACTTCATTTTGCTTACAGTTAGCAAAATGTTACGACTCTCTTTCAGTGAGGTAGCAACTTTTCTGTAAAATGATGGATAATATGCTTGCACGACATTCACGTAAGTCGGCTTATGGTACACTGTAAAAAAAACCTGTAAAACTGACAGAAAATAAACAGCTGATATAATAATAAATTGTATAGTTCGCAGAAACACTTTTATGTTTTATTAATAAAAAGAGTATATGGCTGTTGCAAAACAAAGCTCGTAAAAAGGAACAGATTTTTTTTTCGCAGAATTAACTGATAATTATATATATCCCAGGTTATAATGTTTTCTTTCAGTTTCACAGCATGTTATTTAAAATGTATTACCTTTTAGATCCTTCCAGGAAATTTTTCCTCGACAACTGTACGTTATTTGGAAAATTTGTTTATAAGAAACTAATTGAATAAGCAACCAAAAATCTCTGCTAAAAATCATTCAGTTGCTTTTATAAATAGTCGGATGTGCCAATACCAAAAGTTTCTTCTTTCTCATACATGTTAATATTTCAAAAAGTTGTTACACATGTTAATACTTCAATGTTATTACTTCAATTTGCATCAACTTTGATTTCCTTTTTAAATTTTCTGCTTCACTTTTCTAATCGAAGTAAAAACGAGTTAACTCATTTGCACTTTAATTTTTGTTTTCTCAAATTTGTTGGTAAAAACACTTTCAAATGTTGCAAAATGAACTGGAAAAATACTAAAAACAATTACGCAATTTTTTTTCTATTTATTTGATAAAATGTAAACGTACTAAATATGGGAATATGCGTCATATTTGCAATAGTATAATATGCATAAATATATGTTTTATCTAAATTTACATAAAATAAGCTTTTAAATTGTATATTATAATTAGTATTTTTATGAATTACTGAAAAAATGTTTTTTTTTTTTTTTTTTTTTTTTTTTTTTTTTTTTTTTAACAGAGACTAATAACATTGTAAGTATTAGTAACAATAAAGTAAGAATAATCCTATTTAAAGCTTAAAAGCAATTTGTTTCATAATTATCTTGAAAAGGACAATACATAAATAACTGTCCCCTAAATGGCTAATAAAAACAGGTACCCATTCGTGCCTAGCGCCCTGTATTTTGTAAGTTACAAAAATGCATAAAAAATAGGCTTGAACACAATTTCACAATTTAAAAAAATACGTATTTCAAAGAATTCTACAAGCTAAGATTATGACATATTTATTTGGATAATTGGTAGAAAAAATACAAATAAACTTACTTTTTACATATCGCCCTCTTGAAAAATGAATGATCTATAAGCTCCGAAAAAGCCTTCATTTAAGCAAATAAATATCCATCTTATGCTGTCATCTTTTGGTAACAGATAAAGACAGTTATAGACAATTATTTCATACAATTTTCATGTTATAAAGTAGAAGAAAATTATTCAAATTTATTAAAATTCAAAGCGTCCCAAAAATGCGACGCCAGGCATAAATGGATTAATATCAATCATAATGTTTAATAAAATCAATATTTTTCGTTATTCTATTGTACATCATGTGCTTGAGAATCGCCTGGTTATCTGAATTCAAATGGCCAGTCGCTGCATGAACAGTCGATGTAAAATAGAACTATAAAAAATCGAAAAAAATCGTATTACAGAGACCCCTTTCGATGGATTATTACGCAATTCACATGGAACCTGCTGGAGATAGCCAAAAACATACACATGAAATTTGGTTCAATTCTATAAATAACTTCATACACTTTTCGATGGTACAATAATGAAAAGGGCACAAAAATAGCTATTACAGTTCCCTCTTCCGACGGAAACATTTCCAATTCAAGGAGGACCAAAAAACACACGCGAAAAATGTGGTTCCATTCTATACATAAATTCATACACTTTTCGATGATACAATGAGGACACACGGACAGACAAGCAGACATTTTGTTTAAACATGTATTTCGAGATCTCTGACTCCTAAAACACGTAAATCCATCCAAAATTGGAAATGAAAAAAAAAATTCGCTTGCAATACTTTCTTCCTTTAGAAAGAGGAAGGTATAAATATTACACACTTTTAAATATATTATTAATAAAATAAAGATTTTCTGTTTCATTTTAAAAAAATTATCAATTTTCTTAATATTTTTAAATTTCTATGATTCAGATTTGAAATCGATTTAAATCCTATATTATTTTATATTTAATTCTAAAATCAAAATAAAAACATATTTTACAATTTGAGGTTCTCTTTTATCACTTAAAATGTACCTAAGCTGATAAAAATTACCATCATTATTCATCCATTCGTTTTAAAATGTTCTTATTTGGTTTTCCTTGCAGAAAAAAGAAACCCAGAATTTATTAAATTACTGAAACTTTACCAAAAATTTCGATTTTCCCATCACATAAATTCTCCATATCTTCTCTGCTTAAAAAATAAGCTAGTTAGAATAAAATTTTTTGATTGTAGAAAATTTTCCCCCTTTTTCTAATCAGAAATACGGAGAAGAGATAATTTGAAAAGAATTACCTTGCTGTAAAATTGCATGCTAAACCCAAATAACATGAAATGATGAATATTTCAGTGATAGTAAAATGAAAATTTCCTCGATGGTAAGTTCATATATATTATTTAATCCATTTATCATAAAAATGATATGCTGCTCACCATAAGTATAGTGAAAAGATTTTTACTTCGTGCGGTTAACAATTTTCATTGATTTCAGCTTTTTATATGAATGTTATTTTCAAATTATTGTTTCCTCTACATGTAAAAAATGACGTTTTAGTCTTTTTATACATAAAAATTACTTTTATTACTAATGTATTGCTTAAATGTTTTTTTTTTAAACATCGGTGTCTTCAAGATATTATTAAAACTATGATTTGTTTAACTCATTTTCGATAGCAAAAAACATAACAGAATTGAAAATAATAACGAAATAGATATAAAGGGAAGTATAAAATAGAATGTTAAAAGTCTAAAACTAAAAATTTAGTAAATTTTAGTAAAATAAAGACAGAGATTGTTAATGACTTTTCCATTTATAGATACAGGAGAGAGCAAAACTAATTTTGTTTTAAATTAAATTCTATTTATAATTATTTCTATACAATATGTAGTTCACAAGATGAATTGTATTTACAAATTTATTTTGACAATTAAATTTTGCAAAACAAAAACATATTGTTGCCACAATTTCATATATCCCAAGTTTACAAGTCACTAAGCGAAGGCTAAAAAATCTGTATAATTAATCTGACAAGCCACATACTTACCTATAAGGAGGAATGGGACAAAAAGAGAACAAATTATTTGTGGTATGAAGAATTTTTTTTTTTTTTTTTTTTTCGAAATCAGCAATGTTAATTTTTACTTCATAATATTAAACCCGTGAGAATAATGTGGATATTTTGCAAAAGTTATCATTTCATATGATTTAAGAGGATCGTGGACCTTTAGTTGAGCGAAAATCGCCCCCAAAATCAAAAATTAGCTTTGTGCATATAAGTGTTCTCCAGTTTGTTCTGAGCCATTTGCCAAACACCGCATGTAGACGCGATTATTCTTAGCAAAGTTACATGCGTTTGAATTTTGTAGAAAACTATTTTTTGGCCTTTTAATATACTTTAAATCTGTTTTTCTCAAAACTGTTTTTTCAACGTTTTTAGATTTTTGAAATGCTCCATGCGTCTTAATTTTTGGTCAAAATTAATTAAATTGATAAGGAAGAATCCTGATATTATTTACAAAAAAACTGTGCATGCATTTTAAAATTCGATTTCATTAAGATAATTAAATTTGATTTTTAACTTATTAAAAGGCAAAATTTTGATGAAAATCGTGGAATTCAGAAAAAAATCTCTAAAAAATCAGCTATTCAATGGATTAAAAAATCGATACACAGATATGTTTGTAATAGAGTTTTAAGTGATTAAAATGCAAAATCGACGAACTATCTCAAAAATTAAGACGCATGGAGAATTTTAAAAGTATAAATATTTTTTACAAGTGATCCGTACATTAACAACGCATATTATAGTAAATTATGTATTAGATGGAAAAGGCATAACAAAGTTGAAAACGCATTTTCAGCAATCCGGAAATTATTCAGATGCCTTTTGGGCCCTTTATTATCTAGTAGCTGACCCGCCTGGTTCGTCGACTGGTCCGACCGTCAGTGTCTGTCCGTATATAATAGTGCAAAAATAACCCAACCGATTGCCACGTTCCAGGCACAATTTCCGACTCTTTTTTTGTTGTTGTTCCAACTGTGCCTTCAGAATAACGTTCTGAAAAACCATAAAAACTATAATCAACTCCTCACTGATCTATTATAGAAATCTTGTGCCGTAAAAATCAGCACGTTCTTAGCATATCATTCTAAAGGCTTGATTAATATGTACTGAAGCAGCAAAACCACTGAATTTAACGAATTTTTGGCACTTTACCCTATTCAGATTTCGCTTGAAACGAGACACTCTGCATTTTTAACTAAATAAGCGCCCGTTTGAATGTTTTGTTTGTTCACGCCTTCTCAGAAAGCCTTTCTTCAATTCACGGAAATTTTCCTGGCAGAAGTGCTACCGGGATTTTTCCGATAATAGACGAATATCTGTTTCATTTTTTCTCCGTTACAGGAGGTAAAATATACGTCGATTGAAGAAAATGGGGATAAAATAAAAGTTGCTGACTTTGGGATAGAACCAGCTACCTTAGTGTTACCAGTGCTCTAACCACTCGACTAGAGTTTTATAGTAGTGATGAAATAGCTTGAAATAAATATGTTTGCCTCAGGTGGATCTTACGGAAACTACCCCAATAGTGTAATATTGAAAAAATTCTAAATAAGTAGCAATTGAAAGGGCATATTGAAACGGGTTTTAGACGCATAAAATTTTTGCCCTCGTTTCCTCGTTATCGAGATATAAAGTTTTAAAATTGGCAAAATAAAACATCTAGTGTTAAAAAGGGAAGGCTCCACTCCAGCCAGTGAGCGAAACTGTTCATGATGTAAAGCAATAGTAGCTTTCCCTCTTTCAATTAGAAGTTCTTTGGGCAAATAATCATTGCCACGTGACTTTATTCAGCTTCGAAACCAGATTTTGAATATAAAACCCAGTAAGACATCCCATTCTCGTTTTAGGCTCTGTGTGAAGCGCGTGTCATACTGAAAATATGTTCTTAATAAGCACTGATTCATTAAAATACTAAATAATGCAGCACTTATGCATCATTTAGCATTATTTTGTGATGGATTATTTAGTGTTTTAATCCATTAGTGCTGCATTAACACTAAACGTACAGATATTTTATTTAATACCTATTCCTACCGGAAGGGATCAAATGACCCCTATATAAAAAGTTATCTATTTTACGATGATTTGCGAAAAATATACCAGTTGATACACTTTGTTGTATGAATAAAACTTTTTTTTTTTCAAATAATTATTACAAATTGTTTTTTTATTAAAGTAAAAAAAATTACAATTACGCAAAACTTTAAAGAAAAATTAATTATTTCAAGAAATTCGAAAATTTAATAAACAAACATTGTGCAAATTTCTTTTATGTGCACCACATATTTTAAAGATTATTTCGTTCTCGATATAACCTGAAAAGTTCAAACTAGAATCTCACTCTGAGATTCTAGTTCGAACTCGTCAATTTCTAATTATACCATCACACAGTAACCCTTTCGAGGGCGGTGTCCTTAAAAAAGGACACCTAATTGTAATTCCAAAATGGACAATCGGCACCAAGAATATTTATTTAAAATTTTCCTTTCATACTGTACGTGAAAATGAGTCAGTTAGTATTTTCCAATAAATTCTGGCGTCAGTCCGTTATTTCATCAGTTTATAAACAGAATGACTCCGCGCCGGAAAGGGGTAACAAAAATGATTTAATACTGTAGAATAAATTATGTAATAGTAAAAATACGCAATTTACTAATGTTCTTACAAAATAAAACATTTATATCTTTATGATTTCACATAAATTTATTCAGGTGTCAAATGACCCCTCGCGGTAGTTAAGCCTAAAATATGTTTTTCTTGGCAAAAAAAAAGTAGTTTGCAGACGATGCATTTTAAGGAATATTATGATCCTATATTTTAATAAAAGTCGGGAAATATAAAGAAATTTCGTAATGTTTTAGTTTAAGAAATTCAAAAAGGGTCATTTGACCCCTCGCGGTAGCTTTAGTGTTAAGAATCGTTGCCTGTGTAAAACCTGCCAAATGTGTGGAACGAACTTGATTAAAGATTTTGTGTTAGTCGTGTTACGAAAAGTTTGCACACCAAACATTTGTAACTGAAATAAAACTTGGAATGATCCTCTTTATTTTCATATATCACTTATTATAATATGTGTAATAGTTTTGAAAATATAAATTTTCAAAATTCGGTCATTCATTTGTGCTAAACCTGTATATCTCGATAACGCGGAGACGAGGGCAAATAATTTATGCGTGAACAAAAGTGTTTCAATATGCGCTTTCAATTGCTGCTTAGTTAGATTTTTTTCATTTTTACACTAAGGTGTAGTTTCCTGGTTAGATGAGACCTCGATTAATTTCTTTAAAATCTTTGTATTTTGAAGTTCATTTCGGGAGATTTCGTCTTTAATGAGATTTTTGCTGGGGTTTTAATACTTTACAATTAAAATAAGATAAAAATATGAATTAGGAATATTTTTATGTAGGCTGCTAGACGTAAAATATGAATATTCTATTTTTATGCGAGAATTTTTTTTTTCTTTTCAGTAAAATCAATTTTTTTTCCATTTAATATTTTAATTAAATTATCTATTTTAAATTTTCTATTTTCTATTTATCTATCTATTTAAAATATATTTTAAATGCGAATATTTTTTATAACTTTAAAAAATATAGTGTGAATATATTTAAATGAATGAGAAATTTAATTGCTATTTATCTTTAAATTCGAAAACATTTCTTTTCTTTTCTTTTTTTTTTTTTTTTTGATTTAGTTTTATTTATTTATTTATTTATTTTAATTAAATTAGAAATCTTAATGTATAGAATTTTTCGTTTTTCGTTTTTAAAATGAATTCGGATTTTAGTATTAACAGGGCCAATACGCATGCGTTCTAGGAATGAACGAAATTCTCCCTCTGTTTTCAGAATTTCGCGGAGAATTCATGAATAAAGCATGTTTTCTAGGAATACCTAGAAGTACCGAAATGATTTGTTAAACAAGTGGGTAAGTGTGTCAGTGGCGTATTCAGGCGATGGGCTTATGGGGCTCTAGCCCCCTCCGAAATTTATAGAAAATATCAAACGAATGTTTTGCAAAATGTAAGGAAACATGCTAAGATAAAATTCAAAAGCAAGCAGAAAAATATTCCTTTTTAGACAGGTTTTCATCTTAGAAAGTGTGGTATTTCGCAGAGACTACAAAATAGCTATTTCAGCCAAGCTTCCGTTATACACATACTCTCTTTAGACGCGTTTTATTATGTAAAACGTGACATGTGGTGATTAAAAGTGCATTATTACTTTTAATTTTAATTAATTTATATAACATTAATAAAAAGCCTACTCTTGCTATTTATAATTGAAAATCAGTGATTTAAGGTAATGCTCAGACTGAGACATCCAGTATGAACTGCAAAGCCTTGAACCTTTTTTTTTTACCCGACTGAAAAGAAGAGCTATTTCACGCGTATCTGGGTATGCGGATTTCTTTATAACCTCGAAACATCCCAACGGCTGGATGGATTTTAATGAATGAGGTCTCTATCGATTCGTCTTAACCGTCCGATTGTTAAAGGCTAAGTTTTGTTTTTATAAATTCAAAATGGCGGCCGTAAAATACAAAATGGCGGCAGATACGAAAAATAAATTTACGCACCCTATTGATTGGCCTATCATTGGATAGGTCTTTCAAAATGAAGATGGTGTTTCATTGAATATTTTACAGTCAGAAGCTCCGTTTAAATATGACACAACCTGGAAGTTGAGTAGGTAGGATCTCTAGCTTGACTGCAACTCAAACCATCATAGACATCTATAGGCCTCATCAAAACAGTGTTTATAGATAGGAACTAACAATTAAACGGAACTTAAAAGTCATCAATACAAGTAAATAAAAAAAATAGGTATGTAATATTAAACAACAACAAAAAAATTCACATTGATGAGAAATAATTAATTAGTTCGCCTTTTACGCAGTCGGGTTTTTTGATTTTTTAAACTTAATTAAAAATTATTTATGTAAATGCTTGTTACGTTATAGTCTTGTTAATCAGCTCGTTACAGCGCTGTGACGTGTTATTTTATTTCCATAAGATTTTTGTATGCAAATATTTTGTATACAAAATATTGACAAAAAAGTTTTTTCTATGGCTTTTTGACTAGAAATAAGCTTTATTTACATTTTAAATACATCATAAATCTAATGGAGCGATTCTGAATCTCCAATACACAAAAGCGTCCTACCAACCACAATAAATGATTAAAAAGAATTCAGAAAATGCTGTCAAATTTGGCAGTTTAAGCCGATTTTCGAGCTGTGGTAATCTGTGAAAAGTTATCGCCAGAGAGCTGCTATTCCAAATATATTTCATTTATGAGAAAATGGAAAACGCTATTCAATATTCAAGTATTACAAATGTCATGTATGTATGCTTCGAAATGAGTCATAGAAAGTGTTAAAGGAGGTAGGGAAGAGCTAGAGTGAGAACGCTGTTAAATAGTTTTAAATTTGATGTTTACTTCGGTTTAATTTACTATTTATTGAGATACCTTTTAATAGATAATTCGCAGTACTGCGTTAAAAAAAAAAAAGTGTTATAACCATATAATTATACTTCTAAAGACGAAAACCTGCCTAAAATGAACATTTTCACTCTCCCATTCGATTTCATCTTAGCAGGTTTAATTGTATAATAGATTATAGAAAAAGAGTAAACACTGCTCGGTTTCTTTCTGTCAGAATAACAATACATGGCAATCATATCTACTTACAAATGGAAGTAACTTCGCAAATGTGCAGAGCAGAGCCTTAGCATGGGCAGCGTTCATGATACAAAATAAATAGAAAATCACTAACGTGATTTTTATAGTCTTACGCAACAGAAGACAAAAAACCTCAAGCAGATGCTCGTTGGCTAAAAAAAGAAATTATTCTTTTCAGGTTAGATATCTAAATAATAATAATAATAATAATAATAAAACAATTAAAAATTATCCTACTGTCACACAAAAAATAAAACTGAAAGCAAATTCATTGTTCAGTCAATTGCGTATCAATTCGTTGCCGACATAAATTTGCAAATACTATCGCTAGAATAGAAAAACACGATTTCTGTTTTCCCTTCATTCTGATCAAAATAGCATTAAAATGATTTGAAATAGAATATAATACGTAATTTCGAAAAAGGATTTTTTTTTATATACATGAATAAATACAATTTTGAATATAAGACAGCTTGAGCTCGAATCAGTCTAAGCCCAAAACCTGATATATAAATTGAGTCCGTTTTATTTCCATGTTAATGTGTGCGGCACATTACGTCACACATAAGTATTTTGATAAAAAAGAATGCAACAACTTGGAGATGGGAGGGAAAGGAAATTGCAATTTAGGCTTCGGTTTTTTCGGAAGCGCTATTGCACTGGGCTCCGGCGCCCTGTAAATATGAGCTCCGGTGTTTTCCGACAAATATTTAAATATTTGCTAAAAACAGAGAAGGTAGCGCAGACAGCCTAACAAAGAGGGCATAATTCGTGAGCTCCGGAGGGCTCTGGCGCAAATAAGCTCTGTGTAACACCTTTCTTAAGTAATTAAATTTTTTTGAATTTTTAATGTTTAAAACATATTTAAAATGCTCAAATAATTCTGAAAAAATTCATATTAATTCTTTCCCTTTCCAAACACTCACTAGATGGTGCTAAAAAAATATGTTAACATTTATTAAAATTTGGAAAATAGCCCTTCTATCCTAAATTATGCTTACAATGATAACTTGAAAACATTGTCCATAGAAGTCTTATTTCAAAAAATGGCAGCAGCAAACAAAAATATTTATTGTAGATGATTCCAATATTTATTCCTTGGTATTCGATGAATTAATAAAAATGAGGAATTTTTTTTATATTAAACATGGATTTGATTAAATCATCTGACATGTTAAATATTGTTACTAAATGTGCATTTAAAAAATGTATATGGGGCATTCTCACAATCTTTTGACTTTTATGTCCCTGACTAATAATTTTTATTTTAATTCATATTCTTGTATTTGTTTTTATTTCATATACTGGGGAACATCATTGCACCATTGCATAATTGCATAACAATATTAACGAGATAAATAAGTTTGTGACGACGTTGGGGGTCCAAATACCAGGAAAACTCCTATACCGTTCCGTGTCCCTGATGCTGATTTTTAAGTTCGGAGCTGCCTGTATAAAATTGTTTCAATAAAAATAATTCGATGTCATTTTTTTCTGAAACTGGATCTATTGTTTTATATAAATATGCAGCAAAAAATTAACCTGCACACATTTTTAGGGTTGTTATTATTTTTAAAACTCTGTCCCTGGGTTTTGGATTCCTTACTGTCCCTCTTTTAAATTATACAGAAAATCACTTCAGATGCAGCCACAGAATTTTTTCAAGTTTTTTCTCATGCAGAAGTATGCTAGAGAGAGAATATTTAAAATTCTTTGACAGGAAATTGACTGCAGAATTTAAATCGGTATTTAAATATCAATTTCAAGCATTGTGGCTTTATTGGTAGTCTTACCTTCCCCAAGGTTTATTCCTGCACTTTTCGAGGTAAATTTTTATTTATTTATTTATTTATTTAATCCAATGTAAATAACTGTTTCTAAAAATCAATGAACATTGTGGCTAACACCTTGTCTTAACATAGACTTACCTAAAATAGGTAGTAATTTTCCTTACCGTTTCATCCTTACCGTCTCCTTTTTTCGCCATTTCGTCCCTTTTCTCCTATACCGTCCCCTTTTTTTACCTTACCGTCCCTTCTTTAACACCCCTTTAAGACAGTGTTATACCAAAATTTTGTACTAAAAATACTACATTGTTATTATTTCTTATTTGAATGACCTGTGGGTACTATGCAAATTCATTATAAATAAAAATTTAGAAGAAAATTGAAAGTTATAGTGGTAAAATGGCAAGGAAAATGAAACTCGCAAGTTTAACTTAAACCTCAGTTAAATAAAAACAATTTTCGCTGCTGACCATTTTTTCTTTATTTTGAACCAGTAAGGCATTCGTCTATAAGATTAAAATGTTCTATTTCACCAGATTTTCATTCCCGAAAGTCAAAAGATTGTGAGAATGCCCCACATATAAGTGAATAATTATCCGATTTTTTTATTGAAATTTCAGATTTTCTCTGTCTGAAATAATAAAAAGATTTTGAAAATTACCGCTGCGCAAAAAATAAAAAAAATTAAATAAAATAAGAATAAAAATAACCTTTAAAATTGCTAAAATAACGGAATTTTTTTTTAATTAAATCCATCTGAAAATGAAGTATACTAATAAAAATCAAAATTTTAAAGTTCCGCCTAACAGATATGAACCCACAATCTACTGTGTGGAAGACGTGCGCTTTACACGCCGCTATCGATGCTCTGCGATATTTGCTGAATTTAAGATTATGTTTTGAGATCGAAAAAGAACGAATTTGTTTAATTAAAATCATGTAAAAATTGTTCATTTTTTTTATTTTGGATATGACAGTGGTATTCAGCTCTATGTAAAAAAAAAAAAAAAAAAAAAAAAAAAAAAATCAAGTCTGTAACTTAAATAGTTTTCGAGTACGAGAGCTGTGACGGACAGACAGAGAAGCGAGAGTATAAGGGTTTCGTGAGATGAACGAAACCCTAAAAATGAGGAATAATTTAGTATATATAGAAGAGTTTTTCTGACAGTGCGTACGTCTGGTTTTTCCCTTTCAGTTAGTTTTAGAATCGCCCCGTATTATATTTGATAACATAGAAATGTTTAAAACAAAACACTTAAACCGTAAAGCAAGAGTAAATTTTTTAATTTGCACAAGAATTCGATTTTTGTATCTTCCAAAATTTTAACTGTTGCATAAAATTAATTTTTTTGTTTAACATTTAATTAATAATAATTTAGATTCGGCTGAACGAACCCTATTTTGCTCTACATTTAAACCTTTAAAGCCACGGTCGGCAACAGGCGGACCGCGGTCCACATCCGGACCGTGGAGGATCGTAGCCTGGACCGCTAAAATTTTTCAATTTGTATAAATAATTTATTAATACAGAATGGTCTGATGTGGCTGCGAAGTTGTTCAGCCTTGAAAAATCTTTACTTCAATGGAGATAATTGACTTGCAAGCGCACCACCTATATATGTGAAACAACTTTCTCCAAAATGAATTTTTTGAAGAACAAATATCGTTCGAGACTAACGGACGCCCACCTTGAAATTACTCTTAGAATTAGCTGTTCCCCACGTAAACCAAACTATAAAAAACTGGCTCAAAACTGCAACTGTATTTTTTTGCATTATTTTTTCAACGAATACTTCCTTTTACAGGTGCGTTCGTAATTATATAAATACGTAGCACCTATAGTCGTCGTTCGGTTCATCCGTCTGTCCGCAAATAAGAGACCAAAAACTACCCAACCGAATGGGCTGAAATTTTAAATATATAATTATTGCAAAATTTTGTCGAGTCATTTCAAATTTTATGAAAATCGGATGTATAGTTTAATGACAGGGACAGTCCAAAGTTTTCCGTTACAGGACGGCTAATGAAAAAAAATTATTTCAAGTACATTTTAATGATGTTACAGGCTTTCGAACGGAATGATACGTACTTATGAAGTTCATTAAAATATACATTCAGTATAATTTGCGGTGCAAACAATATTTATAAACTAGTTATAGTACGAACGCACCACATTTACCACATCGAAATTTTGCAATTTCCAACTTGTCTATTTTATTGTGCATGTTAAAAGTTTTGAGAATGTATACCTGTATATGAAGTATTTTTTCAGAACGAATACCTGACTTTTCTATTTTCTATTATATGTCTGAGTATTTACAAACAAAAATTTAAAAGTAATAAGTACTTATATTACTTATGTGTTTTTTTAGCCTGGACCTCGATAAAATTTTCCAAAAATGTTCGGACCGCACTGAAAAGTACTTCCCGACCCCTGCTTTAAAGCATTCAGTAGTCGATGTTATACTTTAGCGCATCTATCACATAAAGCTTATTTTTTAGTAAATGCTCTTTTATATCCCTTTGTATGCATTCTTTTTTCAATTCGTAGTACAAGAAAGAAGAGCATAGAGTCAGCTTAACACATATAAGATCTTTAAGATTCATTTTCAGAGTCATTAACTACATGAATGATAAATTGTGTATATTTTTACAGAAAAAAGCGTGTTTATACAGAAGATTTTTTCATGAATTAAAATTTTTTGTAGAAAGGATTTAAATCATAAAATGTTTATATACTTTTGTATGAACGAAGGTAATGATGAAAACGTGTTTCTACAGAGTTTTAGTTTTAAAATATTTTTATGAATTAAAATGTTCTGTAAAAATATTAAAAAAGGAGATGTTTATATACTTTCGTACGGACGAAGGTAATGTTGAGAACATGTTTGTACTTGAATAACTAAAAACTATAGTTAAAACTGAAAAATCCATCATTCATTAGTTTTCATGCTTAATGTTAGAAATATATATTATATATACACTGTGTCCGAAAAACATTGACCTCCGCTTTTATTCCTTGAATATTGTTCATAGACACATAATATAAAAAGTTGCGTTAAAAAGTGCAGAATTTTTTGAAATCGATTAAAAATTTTAGGAGATTAAATTTGAAGAAATACAAAAGTTAAATTACAATACGTTTTCCCTAGAAAAATTTTCCCATTGAGTAAAATGTACCCCATACAAAATTACGGTCATGTACAAAATTTCAGCATTTTATCATAAAAAGCCTCAGAGATAGGAAACCACATTTTGATGCCTAGATCTGAATCTTGAAAGGGAAAAATAATGTCGGATGATCACGTTTCGGGTGTCGTACGCAAATTACGAACGAAAACAATGATTGCTCTTTAGCTGTAAACATTTACGTTTTAATTTGTGAATAACCGCTCACCAACTTTGTTTAAAAATATTTCTGTAACTTTTCATGATAAAATGCTGAAATTTTGTACATGACCTTATTAGAGTATGGACGCATTTTTTTCATTAGGAAATTTTTTTGCACGGGGGCCGTATAAAAATTCAAATTATGTTTTTCTTCAAATGTAATCCCCTGAAATTTGTAATCGATTTATAAAATTATATACCCTTTTTTTACGTAACTTTCTAATTTATAATATACGTCTATGATCAATATTTAAGTAATAGTAGCCGAGAAGATCAATGCTTTTAGGACACCCTGTATATATATATATATATATATATATATATATATATATATATATATATATATATATATATATATATATATATATATACAGTGAATTCTCGATAAGTCGAATTCGAAGGGACCGGCAAAAATATTAGAGTTATCATATGTTCGACTTATCGAAAATCTTTAAATACTTACAGAAAATATATGAAAAATGATTCAATCAAATACATAGGAATTGCAATTATATACTGTAATAACGGAGTCGCAAAATGAGTGCTAAAAAAATATATAATTTGATGCTACATATAAAGTACTTACAAACTCCAGTTTTCCGAAAAAACTTGTTAATTATGACTGTTTGAAGAAACTTTTTTGTCTATCACATGTCAGAAAGTATGTAAACAAAGGAAAACAGAAACGTCCAAACCGTCTCTGCTTTCGAGATATTGCTGTAGTGTCGTCATTGCCGCATGTGCTTCTTGAGTGTTTGGAGGTGAAACGCAATTTACTTCCTCAACATCCTCAAACTCAGAATCGTTCTCTACCTTTTTCATTGCTTCAACTATATCTGAAGCACTAATTTCTCCGTAAACTGCGACACTTTCGTCAATATTCAAAAACTCATTATCGTCATCTTCAGAAATAACTTGATCGTGTAGATTTTCATTCACAACACATGAGTGCGCGTTGCTTGCAAAGAAGCCACATCTACTGAAGCAATTTTTTATAGTGATTTGTTTCACGTCGTTGTTCTAGGGACTTGAAATCAGTCTAATTGCTTCTAACACATCATACTTTTGATTTATTCCATTTTCGCCATCTTCGATTGCCTTCCACCCTTTTCTGTAGGAATGTTTTAAACATTTAATTATTCCCTGGTCTGCTAGTTGTAGTTTATAAGTTGTGTTAGAAGGGGAAAATTCTAACTTGATAGATTTCAAGTTCAAAAGTTGATCGTGAACTGTACACGGATCAACGAAGATCATCATTTTACGCTTTTTTTTTTTTTGAATGAAACACTACATCTAAATTTCTGATGTTCTCCTCGAACAATATCAGAGCCTTCCAAACCTTGTTATTGGATCTTCACTCTACCGGAAGTGACTTTTTATGTTTGAAACAGCGAGGATATTTGTATTTAGTGATGACCAGTAAAGGTAATTTTTCTGTTCCAGAAGCATTTGCTCCGACAAGCACATTTAAACGTTCTTTACTTAACTTTCAACCCGAACATGATTACCCCTTAAACTTCATTGTCTTTTTAGGAAAACGTTTGTAAAAATCTCCCATTTCAGCCATATTGTAAACGTCGTCCGCATTAAAGCCTGCAAGAAGTTTGGGTAAAGAAACTGTCTTCCATTCACCACACAGCGTATCAGACACATCTTTTCCTTCAGTGTCTAAGGTCCGAAACACAATGGTGTGTCTGGCTTTAAATATTTCCAGTTTTCCCGTGCTTGCAGGGAATCCTTCCACATTCAATAATTTTGTGAAATCCAAAGCATTCTCATGTAATATCATACCTCTTAAAAGAATTACACTCTCCTGTGTACTGCAAGATGTAAACCACTTCACGAGATCTGTTTCGATATCTTGAAAGGCACACGTATTCATCCTTTTGCACTTTGGGTTGATATTTGACTTACGTCTTTTGAAAATGCGTTCTTTATCTTTGAGTATGGTATATAGAGTGTTGAGAGGGATACTATATTTCAGGGCTAGATCTTTTTCATTAAATTAGAACTGTTTTCAATATCTTTTATCAAATTTACTTTTTGTTCTAAAGTAAGAATTTCTACTTTCCGCTTCGACATTTTAAAAACCCGACTAAAAATGTATCACGATGTGAAAGCAATAAGCACTAAAATGACAAGATTCAATATTAAAACAAAGAAACGGAATGAAATCTCAATAATGGAATCCAAAGATAAAAAATAATCCTTCCATAAAAGCGTGAGAAATTTGGCAAATTAGAATACACTAAGCCACCTGAGAGTTGAAAAAAGAAAATATGTAAAGGAGAAATGAATGGTGGAGGGGGGGGGGGGAATTGCCACCGAAATTGCAAAACTCGCAGACACTTCTCACTGTCCAAGGTGGGAAGTAAAAATAGCATCCTTCAAAGGCCACGAAAGAGTTAAGAAAATTTTTATCTAACAGAAAGTGCCAGCATTTTTGAGCTCTGGCTGAAAAATTAAGAAATTAGTCCAATTACTGTTATTTGTCTTTCTGAAAAAAAAAATCGACTTAAAAGATGTAGACTTCGACAAAACGAGAAAGTTTAACATTGATTTGTAATAAAGGGGTCGGGACTTCGTGTAAACTTCGACTTAAACGAATATTCGACTTATCAGATTTCGACTTATCGAGAATTCACTGTATATAATATGCATTTAAGTGGTAGCTTATTATTTCTACCGCAGAAATTAACCGTTTTTTACTAATGATTTCGTAATATTGCCCTTGAAAACGTGTTACGAATCATTAGTTCCAATTTTATTCATAATTGTTCTCTCATTTTAAGTTCATTTTGTAGTTTTTCTTTTTGAATTAATGAATTTTCGATTTTGAGATCATACATTTCGTGCAAAGGATTTGTTGATGCTGACAATGATTCATTATTCCTGGTCTTTTTTCATTGGTTAAATTGTTTCAGTTATAAATAGCTTTACAAAACATTTCAAATATTTATGATTTCCTATATCTTTATTTATTTGTTCTTTTTATGGATTCGCCTTCCTGTTGATATTTTCCTTTCGCCAATTATGAATGTTTTAATTTTTTAATACTTCATATATTGGTGATTAGGATATAGGTTTATTAAAGGCAAAAGAAATTCATTAATGATTAGTTAAATTAATAATAGTTGATCCAGATTTATTATGTATAATGTCAGTGTAATGCATTGATACTCAATTTATAAATTTTTATTTTTTTAAAAAAAGATGATGAATTGTTATTATATAATGGTTATATATATATATATATATATTTGCTGGGTATGTCTTTAAATTTAAATGTCTCTATATATTCATATTTTTCATTATTACGGATCTTGTATTGATTAATATATTTTTTAATTCAATTTATCTGTCAGGGTAAATTTATGCTTTTTGGTGTGGTCGATTGGGTACATATGGAATCTAATATTTAGCTTAATGCTGGATTCTATTACAGAAATCGACTATGCTTTTGCTTATATTGGTATTTCATGTTCCCTTGAAAAAGTGAAATGCTATATAAGCTACCGGCTACATTCTTCCATTTGATCTATTATTTGTTTACAATACGTCTTTTAATGGTTCAACATTATTTGACTGGCATTTTTATTTCTTATGTCTTTAATAGATTATTTTTCAAAATTTGGTGGTTTTTCATATGTTTATATGGATTAATCGTATGCAATGTGCTAGTCAATTAGTGGATTTTGCTTAATTTGTATTACTTGTATAGGGTTACATCTGTATTTTGTATAATGTTACAGTTATGATTTGATGCTAAATTTGTTAATTTATTGATTTAATTATCGTAATTGGAAACAGATGATGATTTGTAATTATATTATGGTTATATATATATATATATATATATATATATATATATTTATATATAACCATCAAATAAACATTACCGACCACCAACAAAAACTGTGAAATAAATAAAATGACATTATCAAATGCAGTTCCCCCCAACACACACACACACAGATATATATATATATATATATATATATATATACCATTATATAATATTACAAAAATAAAAATTAATAAATTGAGTATTATATATATATATATATATATATATATATATATATCCTTTCAGACATTAAAATGTATTCATGTCTTTTTTTTTTTTTCCAAGTCAAACAATCATGTCTATAAGCGTTAAAAAGACATAGAACGAATCTAAAGTTGAGTAGGTGTTATCTATTTCGTAAGCGTTGATCTCAGCGATTAGTAGTGTCGAAAGGTATTGGCAGCATGACGCTCGTTCAGGTTCATTCTTTGCGCACACGGTCATTCGTCAGTCTAATGGCTTTACGATTAGGGCTTCTCGTGTCCATTATCGTTACGACGTGGCTACGAGGCGCAGCTGTGTTTTGCCACAGGACTCTTTTGCGAGACAACGATCCGGGTATTGGATCAGTTAGTGAGAAGAAATTCGATGAAATAGAAGAGATTTTTCCTACAAATAGAGACAATTATGGGAAAGAGAGGGCATCTATTGAGTCTTTTATTTCTTTTTCTGCTTTTTTAAGACCTTTCACTACAACGCAAAATTTTGTAAATATAAACGCCTTATTTGTAGTTATCGGCATTTCTTATTCTGTGAACAACAAAATCACAAACTCAAAATGAATTTTTACATTAATCAGTTAATATTACATTAATCAGGATATTTCAATATATGTTTAACTAGCAAAAGCCATGCTTTGTTCGTATTCGCGAAGCACTATTTAATAAGATAAATATTTGAAAGTAATAATATTTTTTATACGTATTATTTTTGCATCTTTATTAAGCAAAAACATTATTTTATGTTTTGCCGCATTTTAATTTTAGAAATGTAAATTCAGCCAAATTCCTCAGAAATTTTTATTTATGATATAACGAATTTAACAATTAATTTTATTTGTTTACAATTCTTTTGTTACTCTACAAAAAAAAAAAAAAAAAAAAAAAAAAAAATCTTAATGTAATTTTTTTTAAATGTATAAGTATCACCTGCGTAAATGATTTCACATAATAAGAATAAAATGTGTATTTGAATTCTTAAGCACTGAAAAATCCTTTTATAATTGAATGTAAATAATTGGATTTTCACAAATTTTAATTCACTAAAAAATATGTTATAATTTTCATAAAAAAGGGTATTTTAAAAATTTGATAAAAGAAATCGTGAGACTATTTAATGAATCATGATTCTATCGATAATGACTAATTCCTTGATTTATTTTTCTTCTGAAAATTCACGTGTTTCATTTTTTATTTGCAAAAATGCGTCCGTAATGGAAAAACAAGTAAAATAAATTAATTAAAATAAAAATTTTTTTAAGTATATTCTGTAAAAAAAATATTGTGCAAATCTACAGATCCTAATTTATTTTTATGTTTAATTTCAAGTCAAAATACTGAATAGTTTTTTTTTTTTTAATAAAATGTACGGCAAAATGTAGTTTGTGTAGCCTAGTAGAGGATTCGCTTCGCTCATCCTAATAATCCCAAGATTTTATTTTCAAAGTTTATTTTTCTAAAAATTAGAACTCATACAGGACAATTACTAAAACTTGTGATCGGTTTTGTAAATTATTTTATATCAAGGTTCATTCATCTTTGGTCATAAAGATTTTTCTATTAAGTTAATGAAAAACAAGAACGAAAAATCATGCGTCCAGCATAGATTATGTAACACATTCCAACACATTCAGAATAACCCATTTTCTGCTATTACAATCAATAGTCGGAAAATATCCGGTTTTTTTTTTTTTTTTTTCCGTGCTCATATGTATAGGATCTATGTATTTTTATGTGCTACTTAGCATGCTAAAAGCTAGTTTATTGAAACGATTAGCACAGACAAAAATTTCCATTCAGCACTTCCGTGAATAAATGGAAATGTCCTTGAGAACTTTTGTGCAGTCCTGTATAGGATCTATAGAATTTATCCACACCCAGTAATATTTTTTTTTTTTAATTCAATTTAAGGGCGTCCGGGACACAATTTAAAATAATTTTTATTTATTGAGTTAAAATTTTGAATTTTATTGGGATGGTTAACCATGTTATTTGTAAACAGAATCACATGATAGAACTTCTCTTATATTTAAAAAAAAATTTAAAATTTAAAATCCTTCTAACTCGAAATACTATTTGTAGAATTTCAATTTTTTTTCCTTCAAATAAACAAAACAAAGGTTTTAATTTAGATTCAGCATTTAAAAAAATATTCATTAAAAAAAAATATTTAAAGTAAAAATTTAAAAAAAAAAATGGTGTAACTTAAACAAAAAAAATCATATTTTCAAAAGTAAATATTTTTTTCTAATTTGCTAAATCAAAATTAAAGTAAAACAATTGAAAAAGACATGTTCCAAGTTTGAACCATATATCTTTAACGGTTCTTGACTTATAACGATTTAAATACCAGAAATGGTGAAAAAAGCCATCATGAAGAGCAAGAACATTTCACAAAAAATCTTTTTCATGACAACCATTGCTTGAAAGCTGGATTTTGAAAACAAGCCAAAACAAAAAGTTTAACATTTCCTGTTCTAATTAAGATACAAACATGATTTAAACGTCCTTTTAAGCAGAAAAATACAGAGAGATTTTTAATGCAATAAAAGTGTTTTAGAAAATTTGGAAATTTTTGTGTTCCGGAACATCTTAAAACGCGTACCACAAATGAAAACGCATTTCTAGCAATTATTGTTCATAGGCTTCAGTAGCCAAAATTCTTTTGTGTGTCCCTGTAAATGAACGATATATTCTATGCACACCCTATTCTACAGTAAGCGCCGTGTGGTTCACCTTGGTGATATATATAAATTCCAGTATGTTTAAATTACTGTAACATCATTAAAATACACCGCAAACGATTTACTCCTATAGACCGCAATGTAACAGAACTCTTTTGAGTGCATCTGTCAATGAACCGTAAATGCTATACACTTCATCTTCAATACTGAACATGCCATAGCAATACCAAATAAATCTATCGAGTTTATATCAATCGGGCTCTATTGACACGAGTTACATCACGGACGGACGGACAGACAGACAGACAGACAGACAGACAGATAAACAAACCGAATTCACAAACACTTTTCAACATTTTTGGAAAGTGTTAAAAAGAACAGTGTGGCTCTCGGTAAAAAATACTAATCTGTGGATTCTCAACCAATAATTGAAAGTCAGTAAAAAATTAATCCATAAAATCTTACGATTAAGGCTTCTCTTGTCCATTATCATTACAATGTGGTCTTGAGCTTCTATGACGTGCAGATGTTTTTTTCTTCACAAAAGTCCTTTGCGAGACAACAATCTGGGCATTTGATCATTTATCATTTATTGATGAGAAATTCGATGAAATACATATCTTTGCTACCAACAGAGACGACTGTATACAACAGAGGGTATTTATTTAGTCTGTCTTTCATTACTTTATCCACCCCTTCTTCAAAAAATATTTACCCCATTATGTCCCAACGGTACTTTAAAGTACACTAAAAAAGGTGTGAAATTTATATAATACGTCGAACAATAGAAGTATATTTTATATTACATGTAAAAGTTTTGCTTTCCCTGTTTTAGAAAACGATGAAACGTTTTTAGAAAATTTACGAAACCAAATGTTTTTAAAAACAATTTACATGTAGATTGCTTTTACATTGTTGAAATATATGTAGCGGTTAATTTTACACGCAACAATAGATACACATTATAGTTAAATTCACAAAGCATTTACTTTTATCATTTCTTAATGTTTGAGAGATTTCACAGTAGAATATTATCTGTAAATTAATCCGCGTACGTCAACATAAGGAAACAAATCTTTTCTATATTTTATATTATCACGAGGTGCTATCGGAAAGTTCTCGGACTTCATATGGAAAACCAAGTTTTGTTTGAACTTACATAATTTTCCTGTTATCTCCTTCAAAATTGTCATCTTGTGAACGTATACACCGATCCCAATGCGTTTTCCACTTCTCGAAAGCTGTCAACGACCGTCTCCGATTCTCGTTGAATGTTGGACACAGTTGCAAAACGTCGTCCTTCCAGTTTCATTTTCAATTTTCGAAGTATTGCAAAATCACAGGGGGCTGGATGGTGGACTGAGTGGAGAACAACAACCCTGTTGTTATGAGCTAAAAACAGAGTTGTCTTTAGGGATCGTTTGTCAGAAGTCGTGGGACAAATTTTAGAGCAATGCGCAGCACGATCAAATTCTCCGTCAAAATTGCTTGGCAAACTCGATTCCAATTTTGTTTGCAAGTTCTTGGATAGTTAGGCGACGATCTTCTGTTATGCGTTTTCGTATTTGTTCCACATTTTCATCTGTTTTGCTGCTGTTGGGTCACGAGAGCCATTCAAAAACCGTTGACTGGTTTAAAGTTTCATCACCAAAAGCTGTACCAAGCATTTCAAGAGTTTCGGTTGCAGATTTACTGAGATTTACACAAAATTTGAAGCAGACACCATTGCCAATGTACCATGTTTTAAAAAGATAAAGAGTGCCCCATGAGGTGTTTCCCCAATGATGTTTGTCAAGGTTGGTGATGATGAATTAAAATAAATTCTATACATGTGACGGAAGCAGTCAGTTAAAACGTGATGAAGGCTAAGGTAATCATAATGAAAATGTGGACACATGGGTGCATCATCCCGAAGTAAAAGATGTTTATGAGTTATCTTTGAATGTCCAATTCTCAGACGAGTAAGAAGTATATCCGCTTTCGTTGGATAACTCGAAAGCCAGGTCATGATTGTTCGTTTGATACGGCCAAAACACGAAACAGGAAAAAAAAAATTGTATAAACAAAGTGCATGCTCACACCTTGAAGTCAAGAGGTGAAATGAATAGGGGGGGGGGGTTGTAATATGAACTTGACCTATTTTTGCCTCCTCTTTCACAGATACAGTCGCAATAACAGCAGTGCGGAAACTTTCCGATACCACATCGTAGTATAAATATTTTCCAATCTATCTATCGCTTTTAAATGTGACACTTATTAAGGTTATGTTTTATTTAATAATTTGGGACATAAAGGGTTCAGATGAGACACAAAAACATCAAGTTTCAAAACTGTAATGTTGAAAATTTGTAGGCTTCAAAATACAGTTAAAATAATTTTGTGTTTGGTTTTCTATAATTCATACTTTTTCACACAACAAACTCAGCAATATGAGACAAATCTAAGCCGATATCGAAACAAAAATTTAAAATAATTCTCATCTTTCTATCACAGAATATACTTTTTAGGTGCGTTCGTAATGATTTTAATACGTAGTACCTATAGTCGCCGTCTGGCTCATCCGACTGTCTGTCTGTCCGCATGTAACAAACTACCCAAACAAATACTTTGGAAATGAATATATACAGCAGGGGTCAGCAAGTAATTTTAAGTGTAGTCCGAATACTTTTGAAAAATTTTATCGAGGAGAAGAGAAAAAAAAACCACATAAGTAATATAAGTACTTATTATTTTTAAGTTGTTATTTTTAAATGTACATATGTATAATATAAAATAGAAAAGTCAGGCATTCGTTCTGAAAAATTACTGCAGACACAGTTATACGTTCTGAAAATTTTGACATACACATAATAAAACAGAAAAGGCAGGTATTCGTTGAAAAATTACACTTGCGGTCTTGAGCCAGCTTTTTAAGTTTAGTTCACGTGGTGAACAGCTAATGCGAAGAGTGTCTTCAAGATTGGCGTCTATTAATCTCTAACGATATTTGTTTTTCAAAAAATTCATTTTGGAGAATGTTCTTTCACATACATATGTGGAGCCAAACATAGTAACAGGGTTTATAGCTAATTTTTTGCAATATTCCTGCTTCAAGGGATGCAGTTTTATAGATTTGCAAGGAAATAGCTTCTTCAAGTCAAATATCTTCATTTGAAGTAATATTCACACTTGACCGTTTATTTTATAATCAAAGAATTTTCACAATTATTATCATTACGTATTTATGCAAGTAAGAACTGTTATTAACTTATTTTCCAGGAAAAATATTTAAAAACGGCCGCTAAGAAAAAGGCAAACCAGAAAGTTCCTTGTAAAAAATCAAGCAGATAAAAAGACACAAAAAGATGTAGAAGTAAAGTAGAATTTCAGAAAGGAAAAAAAAATTAAGGCAAAATTAAACAAATAAATCTGATTTATTAACAATAAAAAAGAGAAATATGATATAAAAATATTTAACGGATTGTCAAAGGATCAAATTAAACCATTCCCTAAAATGTCTGTCCATGCACGAAGCTTGAAAGGAAAGAATGGCAAAAGGAATTTGAAGTTAATTTGAACATAATCACATCCTATAAAAATAAAGGTTTTAAATTAAGTCCATAGCACTCAAAGTTGGTCAGAAAATTGACTTCTAAAATGTGATTCCACTTAAAGCACGACCGAAACCAGAATTACTTTTAGGGGTCAGCCAACTTTACATCATTGTTAGCTGCAATAACTTTCTTTTAACCCTTTATCTACTGACGGTACTTATAAGTACCATTAAAATAACTTGTTATAAAATTCATTTAATACAGTAAACTCTGTGTAAGGCGGAATCGATGGGGAGTGAGAAAATTTTCCGTGATAGACAATATTCCGGCTTATGCAAAAAATCCCCCCCCCCCCCCAAAAAAAACCCCTCGAAGATGACGATCTTTTATTGATTCTCTTGACTTGAAAATCGGTTGAAAACTGAAATTCTGAAAGATCCTTTGTCTTTATAGACAAATGAGAAATGCTATTCAATTTCCTAGTACTGCTGTAATACATTCATATTGGAAGTTTACACACACACACGCAATAAATAAATAAATAAATAACAATAAACTTCGAGAATGAGACAGAACGCTATAATTTTGAATTTGAGTACAATCTTAAAGTATAATAATATATTGTACTTTCGAAAATGTATATTTTGATAAATGTTCATTTTACTAGAAATATTAACTTTTAAATGCAATTTTGCATATGAAAAAATGGCATACGTATAAATTCCTTAAAATTTAAAGTTGCTGTTCTTTTGAATAAACTTTTTTAAAGTGTTACGGAATTTTAACTAACATGCTCGACATTGAGTATTTGACTTATCAGTTTTAAAGTTTAATAAACAAAACGCCTTTCATTTTTAAATTATACTTTTTTCCGCCATATGCAAAATTTTGGCTTCGGTGGAACCTTAAAATCATTTCTGTTTCCGCGTTAGACAGATTCCGCCTTATGCAGCATGAATTAAGGTAATTTTCTATGGGTTCGCCGGGACTTGCAAAAATTTCCGTGGTAGACAGATTTCCGGCTTATACAGAGTCCGCCTTAGACAGAATTTACTGTACATCGATAAGTTGTAATGCAGTTTAAAATGAGTCATATATACATTACTTTATCTTGTTCCAAAAGCATTATGGGTTACACAAAACAAAAATAATTTTAAATGGATGATTTCTCTTGCCTTTGCATCTTTTCAGCTTTCATGGCGTTGAGGGTGGGGATGGGATTTTTCAATTCGGAAATATTTCTATATTTTTATTGTAAGAACATTATATTTGTACATTTCCCAATTCTACAAAATACTAAGAAAAATATTTAAAATAAAAGATTTGAGTGGGGTTATAAATATTGCACAAAATCCCTATAAATTCAAATTTAATTAATCCTTCTTAATCCTTCTAAAATTTCTTAAATGATTATGTAAATCTTCTAATGTAGTTTAAACAATTCACGAAAAATGCTTTGGAAGATATAATTTTCATGAATTCAAAATTCAGTACAGAAAGGGTTAAATGAAAGAATATGAATTGACTCTTTTCAAATAATTACGTCCCCCTTTCTGACTTTAAACAAAAGCAACAAAAAAACTAATTTTTGTTAAAATTATATATTTCTCCTACTTTCACTGTCTTTCTCCTTTCATTCCTGATCGTTTTGAGGGCTTTCCTGCATTTTCATAAAAATGCTTAGAAAACTAATGTTAATTTAGATTTTCTTTCTATGTTGGTTTCTTATAAATCCTTTATTTGACACGCCAATTATTTTTGTTACAACTGATTTAAGTTGTTTTAGGAAACGAAAACCACTTAGAGAGTTAAAAAAAATTAATAAAAATGAAAGTATTTGGGCATAAACTTTCCTGTTGGTTATATTTAAGATTCATGCAAGAGTTAGGTTTTTTAAATAATTTTTGTTTGAGTTTTATTTTTGAATATTTGCTTTAAGATTTTGTTTTGTTCTGAGAATTACTGATATATGTGTATGTTTCAGTAAAAAAACTTTTCACATAAACTGTATATATATATTAGATTAATTCTCCTATCATTTTTATCGTCAATGTAGAACATGGAGTTTCTTTTTTAAAAACAGTTACCCTCATTGAGAAATAAAAACAAAACGTTTTTTAAAGTTATTTTTGTAGAATGCTTTCCAGATTTGTTGTTTAATTTTGAAATCGATTTAAAGAAAACAAAAATGTGAAGATGAGAACTTTTTGTTCAGATTGTCCAACCTTCGGAAAATGTTCTTGTTTTAGTTTAAGTTGATGTCTTCCATCTGATCAAATTGGTTTTCTTCCATCAGCAGAACCACATAGGGTGATCTATCTTTTTCTTGGCTTCGATTTTACTTTTCTTCGATTTTTGAACACGTTTTGTGCATTTCGTTTGATTGGTAGACGGATATTCAAAGTAAAAAGGTAAAGGGAAAGTTTGCAAATCGTTTTAAGAAGAGTTTTCCATTGTAAGACATCTCCCTTGAGAGATGAGCACGAAAATCCCAATCGGTGCTTAGCACTCCCTACGGCGTATTTGTAGAATTTAATGGTTACTTTCTTCGGCAGATTTATCGCATTTTTCCTTTTTGTTTTCGGGGCCATCGCATTTCAAATATTTAAGGCACGGCGCTTTTTCAACATTAGTTTCTTTTTAGCTTACAAGCTATCAAAGCCTGAGAGCTAATGTACCCGTAGGTTCTGTATGTACGTATGTATGTATGTAACGCGATAACTCTTGATAGAAATATCCGATTTGCTTCAAATTTTGTTTATAGGTTCATTCTGATAAGGCGCTTCCGCGATTAGTTTTGGGGGTCCATTGGTTAAGTATAAAGAGGGGAAGGAGGCTAAATCCCCTAGCTTAATTTAGATAAATGGGTTTTTCATGTAGAATTATCCGATTTGCTTCAATTTAGTTTATCCTGATAAGGCGCTTCCATGATTATATTCGGAGGTTTATTGGTTAAGTCTAAAGTGGGGAACGGGGAGCTACCCCCTTAATTTAGATAAATGGGTTTTTTTATACGATTTACTTCAAATTTGGTATACCGGTTTATTCTGATAAGGCGCTTCTCTGATGACATTTGGAGGCTCATTGGTAAAGTATAAAGAGGGGAAACGGTCGGGGGCTAATTCCCCCTTAATTTGTTTTTCGAGGGGCATTATTCTTTGAAATATGAGTATAATATACAATTTGTGTGAATAGGCTGTGAGCTCAATGCCACCAGTTTAACTAGGCACTTTCCTTTTTATTCCAATATTTGATTCGTTTACATGTAGGCCACATTCACATTTAGACAATTGTAATTATAATTCAGAGGTGAAAGGGAATCTAGAGACACAGGAGACGGTCATTCATTACAGACGAATTTATTTAACCACCCAAGATCAGCTAATCTGTTCAATTACAAACTTTTGAAACGTGATTATACCTTTTCTTTTTATCCTTTCATTTCTTTTCCTTCTTTTTTTTATACGACAGTCTACTCTGTGCTTTTATTTTACGAACTCATGTTAATTTTCATAGCGAGTAAAAAATTGCTTTGACGTGGATCAAATTGTCCTTAATCAAATAAAAGGAAGTCGGTAACCTGATTTTCATATAATTTATTAGTTCAATCATTTATAGAGAAGACAATTGCCAAGTCAAAATTTCGTAGAATACTTTGAGAAGAAGAATAACCTCTTCCGTCCCTGTGTCCCCATTAGGGGACCTCTGTTCTTTTCCTTATAAAAACTAAAATGTTGATTTTATTACATTTTCACATTACTTCTTAATAGCTGAATGTTTTTTGCGTTCAAAGCAAACGAATAAATGGCAGCCTCTAAGCTTATTCCCACATAAAATAAATGTTATTTCCATCTGAGTTTGCAAAATGCCTGAAAATGCCCAAAAGACAGTATGACCCAGAAAGTGAGAAATTTTCGTTAGTATTTAACTTAAATCTTTTTCAATAAAAAATTTTGAGTATTTATATATTATTTACTTGTTTAAAGCTGTTAAATTTGTGATTGCGTTCATTTAGGTTAATAGTTATTAAATAGATGTTTTTAAGGGGGTTTGTAGTTTTATATCCCTATTTTTGAACCTAAATGACTAAGCGTCTAAAGGATCTATTTCAGAAAAGGTATTTTTTCTGTCATTTACGATGTCATTTTGTTTGGAAAAAACCAATGAAAAAGCATTTGTATTATTATTTTATCTTCGGAAGGGGATAAAGCAATACCCCATAAACATCGCTTCAACATTTTCAGAGTTTCCAAGCTTTAAAAATATAAAGAAGCAGTTTTAGAGTCGGAGAGCTCTGAAATTTCAAAAAATTTGAAGTATCATAACTCGGTCAGTCTCGATCTTAAAAGAACGAGAATTTTTTTATGTCGTTATAAGATGCAGGATTTTTTTCTAAATATAAGTTATAGTAATTGGGTCCGTATAAAAAATTTCTTTCGCATTTTTGTATTTACACAACCAGAAGAAATGTCGTTTCTAGAAGATATACTTGATTTAGATTTTTTTTCTGTAATCGGAGGTATTTTTCTATCAACAGCGATTTAAGAGGAGTGTGGACGATCTTATAAAAGATTTTCTCTATTTATTCAAGGCTGTTTTCAAATCCAAAAGGAGCGACTTTCTGTCACATTCTGAATTCATTTTTGTTCGGAAACGCATGAAAGTGGCAGGTGTTCTTATTCAGAAACTATGTCTACGAATCTTTTTTTCATTTTTTCATTTCTTGGTGAAGGATGAAGATCTGTCAGAAAATACTGTCAAATTGGGCGTTTTGAACCGAATTCCCGACTCGGCAGCGCGAGAAAGAGGAAAATTTTGTCACTTGACAAGAATCGCTTATAATCAGATAAGTCATTTATTTATCAAAAAATTCTATTCGACTTCCAAATCGCTTCAATAGTCAGGCCGGCAATGCTTTTACGTTTAAAACTGAGCCAGAAAAAGTGTCATAAAGGGTTTATTTTTTGAGTTGTAAATTTCCAAGTGGGCGAAGAATATCCGGCCAGGATTCCAATTAGAGATAATATAAGAGAGATTAAATATTCTCACTTGGCTGAAGCCGCCAATACTCTGCCAACTGAGCCATCCCGGACGAATCTGGAGGATCTCATTCACTCAGCTAACCTTAATGATCACAGTACCTGGTCTGATATCTGAATCAGTTCAACAGCATGCATCGCAGGTTATGGAGCTCAAGTAAACTCTGGATGCGTAAATATATTAGATTAATTTTTAAGATAATTATTCAGTTGGTAAATCACATGAGTTGTAAATTTCCAAGTTGGGGAAAAATGTCCGGGCCAGTATTTTGTTGGCCCGAACATTTTCCACCCACTTAAAAATTTAAAAATTTACAAATCATATGATTTATTTACCAATTGAATACTTGTGTTAATAAAAAGAAAAGTGCCCAGTTAAACTGATGGTATTGAGCTCACAGGCTATTCCCACTAATTATATACTATAAAAAATAAATTAAGGGGGATTAGCTCCCTAACCTGTTTCACATCTTTATACTTAACCAACGAGCCTCAAAATCTCATCAAGGAAGCGTCTTATCAGAATTAAGCGGTATACCAAATTTGAATCAAATCTGACCAAATGGGATTTTAAAAAATCTAATTTAAGGGGGGATTAGACCCCCGTACCCCCTTTTATACTTAACCAATGAACCCCCAAAACTAATCAGGGAAGCGCCTTATCAGAATTAACCGGTATACCAAATTTGAATCAAATCTGATAATTCTGCATGAAAAACCCATTTATCTAATTTAAGGGGGGGATTAGCACCCGTACCCCCCTTTATTCTTAACCAATGAGCCCCCAAAACTAATCAGGGAAGCGCCTTATCAGGATTAACCTATAAAAAATTGAAGCAAATGGGATGTATCTATCAAGAGTTATCGCGTTACGTACGTACGTACGTGCATACAGAACCTGCGAGCTCATTAGCTCTGAGGCTTTGATAGCCTGTGAGCTAAAAATTAATCTTATATTCTATAAAGCTGATTCAGATATGAGACCAGATGCTGTGATCGTTAAGGTTTTAGGGTTGAATTAGCTCTTCCAGATTCGTCCGGGATGCTCATTTGGCAGAGTTCTGGCGGCTTCAGCCAAGTCATCCCTAGTTCGAATCCTGCCTCGGACGCATATAAACTAACTTTACTCGATTAAGGACCATAGAGAAGTTTCCGACCTCCTGATTGGTTGGTTTCTTTTATGTGATTTCTTTTAGTGCTATTATTAAAAACGCAAGACATTGATTTTAAAACAATTGCTCAGTAACAGGGTTTTTTTTTCTCTTTTCCCTAAAATGTCTGCCTTTTCGGAAGTTAAATTTTTTGTTTCATTTTTTAATAAAATTGAATCAATATCTTCAAATTTAAGAACTTGTATACTAGAAAATGGAATTCAAGATCATCAAAACCTGGTGTTCAAAGACTAGCTTTCGCGTAAGTATAATATTAGAGATCATTTAAATCAAAAATTGTAATTAAGTTTTTTTTAAATTGGAAATTGTTCTTATTACGGTCGAAATTTATGAAAATGATTCTTAATTAATTATGGCACCTTCTATCTATATAATGAGGAACATAAATTTCTATATGCATTGTTCATGAAAAAAAGTGTATAATTTCAAATTCTTTATGGCTTTGTATGGAGAAAACTGATAAAATTTCATTTAAAAAAATGTGATAAAATTTAAAAAAGAAAATTGTTTTCGCGTTGCTCTTTTGAAATGTGAAATTTGGATAAGCATGTATTTTGTTTTGATTGTGCACAGATCAAAATTTTGATTTTGCGGAAATCTGAATTAATAAGAGTAAGACATCATTGGATAAAAACTGAGTTAGATTAAAATTTTATATGTTAAATTCTGGATTCACTTATGTGTAACAAAAATAAATAAAATAATTGTATGATGGTACATTATTTTACTATTGGAGTCATTAGATCTTTCAAAGGCTTTAAATATATCTGAAATAATGAAAGAGAAACCAACCAATCAGGAGGCCGGAAACTCCTCTGTGGTCTCTAATCGAGTAAAGGTAGTTTTTATGCGCTTCGGACATTTTCAACCCCTTGGAAATGTAAAACTCATATGATTTATTTACTAGTTGAATAATATTGTTGAAAATGAATATAATGATTAATAGTGATAGCTTCTAGAAGTATGGAAGTCTGTGCATTAGTTTTTGATGTACATTGATTATCATTTCAAATTATAACAATTTTTACGCATGTTGGGCAAGCATTTTTGCCCTCAATAGAGTATTCCATTTCTATAACTTTACTTATTAATTTTTGTTTTACAAACAAATGCCAATATTTAAACTAGTTGGATGTGCCAATCCCAAAACTTTCTTCTATCTCATGTATATTAATGTTTCAAAATGTTGTTACAAATACCAGTAATTCATTTTTATTAGTTTTATTAGTATTTTTGTTAGAATTATTCATAACTTCATACACTTTTCGATGGTACAATATTGAAAATGGCACAAAAATCGCTATTACAGCGCCCCATACCGTCGGAATTTTTCCAAATTCATGGAGGACTTTCTTGCTCTGGCTAAAAACATATACAAAAAATTTGGTTCAATTCTATGCATAACTTCATACAGTTTTCGATGGTACAATATTCAAAATGCATAAAAATCGCACAAAACTCGCTATTACAGCGAACTCTACCAGCGGAATGTTTCCAAATTCAGGGAGGATCTTCTTGCCATGGCCAAAAACATACACAAAAAATTTGGTTCAATTCTATGCATAACTTCATACACTTTTCGATGGTACAATATTCAAAATCGCACAAAAATCGCAATTACAGCGCTCCCTACCGGCGGATTTTTTCCAAATTAATGGAGGACCTGCTTGCCATAGCCAAAAACTTAAAGAAAATTTTGGTTCAATTCTATGCATAACTTCATACAATTTTGATGGTACAATGGTGACATACGGACATACGGACACACGGACAGACAGACATTTTCTATAAACATGTTTTTTAGGATCTCTGAACCCTAAAACGTGTAAATCCGTCGAAAAAAATTCCGATTACAATACTTCTACTGAAGAGAGAAGAAAGTAAAAATAAAACCATTAAAATGCTTGAGTAACATAAAAACAATTGGAACAAAATTGGTTCGCATGGGACATATTCATCATTTGTTACAGGAATTTTAAACTGCATACAATTAAAGTCACACTTAAACAACATTTAAACTTTTAACTGCAATTAATTTTAACAATTAAAATTTTAAACTGCATATAATTAAAATCTCGATAGGAATGCAATCAAACTCGGGCTGATTTAAGGTGCATCTTGATGGCTTATCAAAGGAAAATTAAAGCCAAACACTAATTTTTGTAAGCTTTTTTAGGTGTGTTCGTAGTGAGATAAATACGTAGCACCTTAGTCGTCATTTGGTCCATCTGTCTGTCCTTCTGTACGCATAGAGCTGCGGAAAAACGACCCAACCAAATGGTTTGAAAATTATAATATATAGAATCGTTGCATAATTGTGTCGAGTCATTTCAAATTTTATGAAAATCGAATCTTAAAAAGATATTAGTAATAAAATTTTTCTTCATTCTATTCTATCCTATCATACGTCATGAATTCAATCTATCCCATGATAGGTCATGATTCGAGGTTGCCATGGTGATGACCTCCGATTTAAGACAGAGTCCTATTATTTCCCTATGACTGAATTGAATCTATAGAATCGTAATCAATTTTGTATTCATGTATTTTTGCATAAGAGTGCAACAGCTATGCACCAATATCTGAACGTTTATAAAACTAGTTATAGGACAAACGTACCTCATTTTACATGTTTGGTTTTCAACGTCGGTATTTAAAATTATAGAATTTTTTCTTATGCATATTGGGCAAGCATTTTGGCCTTGAATAGTGTATTGGATGACTTTGCTAATTAATCTTGTATTAATCTTCGTTTTACAAACGAATGCCAATATTTGAAAAATAAAACCTTTAAAATGCCTGAGTAACATGCAAATCATTGCAACAAAATAGTTTCGCATAAGACATCTTAGGGGAGAGTGGGGAGGAATGCGACACTTTTTACAAAAATAAGAAAATCAAATTTGTATGATACAAAAACAAAAATTTCAATTTATAGAATACAAAATGAAACACCTTTCTAATGTCCTTGAACAATATAGAAACATAATATGCAGAAACAATATTATAATTAAAGAATTTGTAAGTTTCAAAATGTGTCCCATACTTCCCCACTAACAGGGAGTTATGGGACAGCTATAAAAACAAACTATAAGGTGCGAATAGTCTATTGTCGGCTACATTACAGTATAAGAAAGATTGTAGATTGATAATGTCGTGCGACAATAACAAGGTCCAGAATCTTCATCAATGGAAGGAAAATTCAGGATTTAAAAATAAAAAATATATTACGATTCATCAGTCATACAATTAAAAATTACATAAATACATTTAATACAATTAAAAAGCAAACTTTTCGAGCTAAATTTTAGTCCCTCATCAGTGCAATAAATAACATTCAGATGACCAGAAAACTATATATCATGTTTACAGTTAAAAATTATTAGCAGTTAAAATTAAATAAAGTATAAAAAATATCAAAACAATGTTGTGTATTCAAGTGGAAGTGCACATGATTCATTTATCGGCGAAGTTTGCTTACGAGTGAACACACCTTCCAGAAAAACTCTACTTTTAACATTATTGCAACCGGATCTGATAACTTTTATATTTGCGAAATCTGGGATATGGTCGGTATTTAAAGAATAATTCAGTCTAAAGAATAATTAATTGATTTTTTTCTATTTTATTCATTTTCAAAGCCACCTTCTCTAAGAGATAATCGCCATTATATCTGTTTTGAATCACCCGATATTCCACATCTCTAAAATCTAGACAGTTTTGCCAAAATTAATATTTATGAAACGTTGAGTCGAAGCATTTACAAGTGGTAAAGAGATTATAAGCGCGTGAGTTAATCAGAATAAGGGGAACATGAAAAGAAAGTCGTATTTTAGATGCAATTCAAGTATCGAAAGTGCTATCATAGTAAAACAGTCATTTCAATTTGCACTTAAACCCTTTTATACAAGCTTAAAGAGAAAATAAAGTCATTCACCATCGTCATTTTTATCAAGTATATTTAATTCTTAATTGAGTAGAACATTTTCAATTAAAAGAAACATGCATTTGTCCATAACTTTAATTCTACAAGATTACTTATCTTAGAAATTGAAAAGAATAACGGAACAAAACATTACTTCGGATAAGCATTCGTCTACTTCGAAAAACGCTCAATGCAACATCTTTTAAGCGCATCGGTTCAAAGGATTTTTTACTTTATTTTTTGAATTAGAATTTATTTATCTATTGAAAGAAAAGTAAGAGTGAGCTTACAAGTAAAAGAAAACGTAAAAAATAAATAAGAAATCCTGCCCTTAATAATGAACGATGCTTTCCAAATGTGCTAAATTGAAAATCATATGCCTTAAGATATTTTGGAAAAGCGCCCTTGATGGAAAAAAAAATAAATCATTTTATTTCAATTTTGCAGTTTTTGAGAACACGTCCATACATCAACGAAATAATAAATGTAGCTTTTGTATAATCTTGTAATTTCTTTTTATAAATTACTGAAGTTTCAACCGTTATTTCCTATGCAAACAGGAAAGGATTATTATTACAAAAGTTTATGTTAGACTTTAAAGATGACAGTTGCTTAACTCAGCTGAAAGAAAATTTTCAATTGATAGTGTTTAGTTTCTTTTAGCAACATTTAAATTACCTTATGGTTATCGTCGTATTGACTTAGGTTTTATTTTTATTTATTTTTTATACCGGGAGAATTTAAATTAAGACTATTAAATACTAAAATTTTTTGCATAACTAACAATTTATCTTTCAGATAATTGTTACTTTGGGGCATCTAATAATTGCAGGGACTGTACAAAATTATAAATGAAATCAAAATACTTTTTTCGTAATTATAATTAAATATTTAGGCAAATTGTCACTGTATGGAATGTGTTTTGACTTGTCGAATAACTTTACGAAATTTGTGTCAAGGAAATTTAAACGATATCATTACATCAAGAAAATCATTCTTATGTGCTTTTTATGTTTTATTTTTTCCAATTTGCTTTGTAGTAATTACATTCAAAAGGCTCATTTGCCTATGGGTACTTCACATTTAATATCATACACTACAAATTTGAGTAACAAGTAGTACTGTAAATGATTTCTTGTATAAATAATACTTTCTAAATGATCCTGTCTAAATGATTATATTTCCAGTGATGTTTTGAGAAAGGTATATTAATAAACAATTAAATTTCAGAAATCAAAAAACCCGACTGCGTAAAAAGTGAACTAATTAATTATTTCTCATCAATATGAAGCTATTTTTCAATTCCTACTATTAGATCACACTTTCGCTATATATATCTTGTTCAAATTTTCAATCGTTAATAAAATACTTATTATTCATCCAAGCAAGCTCAAATATTTTTTTTTAAACTTGTAGTGGATGACACTTGTATTAATCTAGTTTTTTTTCAAATATTAATTCATTAATTAAATTAAATTAATTAATTTTCAATAATCGAGAGAGCCCTCTTCTTGATCAAGGCATTTTAAGCGCCACTCAAAAGGAAAGAAGAATGGATGGGAAAAAAATTCTCTTATTGACCTAAGTAGGAATTGACTTAAATTTTTATTATATTACTTGTTTATAGTACATACTATTTTTTTTATTTACTTGTATTGATGACTTTTAAGTTGTGTTTAATTGTTAGTTCCTACCTATAAAAACTGTTTTCATGAGGTCTATAGATGTCTAGGATGGTTAGAGTTGCAGTAAATCTAGAGATCCTACCTACACAACTTCCAGGTTGTATAATATTTTAACAGAGCTTCTGACTGTAAAATAGTCAATGAAACATCATCTTAATTTTGAAAGACCTATCCAATGATATGTCACGCAAAAGGGTGCGTAAATTTTTTTTTCGTCTCTACCGCCATTTTGTATTTTACGGCCGCCATTTTGAATTTATAAAAACAAAACCTAGCCTATAAACATTGGGCCGTTAAGACAAATTGATAGAGACCTCCTTCATTAAAATCCATCCAGCCGTTGGGATGTTTCGAGGGTAGAAAGAAATCCACATACACAGATACGCGTGAAACACATAACCATTCTTTTCAGTCGGGTAAAAATAATAATAATGTGTTAGTTAAGCATAAAGCAATAAAAAGATAAAGAAAACAAACCAAATATTAATTATTTACATTTTCCATTAATTTCCTGAAATTGCAGGATGATTTTATAACGTTGCAAATAAGTCTGAACTAATGCAAACAGGTTATGTTGTTTTCTTTTGCTGAAAATATACTAACTTTTAAAAACAGCCAGTAGTGAAAGATGTTATAATGTTTGCAATTTTTAGGTACGTTCGTCTTTATATAAATACGGACGGAGCACCTAGAGTCGTCGTCTGTCCGCATATAATAGCACAAAAACGGCCCAACCTAATGTTTTGAAATTCAATATATACAATCGTTGCAGAATTTTGTCGAGTCGTCAAATTTTATAAAAATCGACTTAATCGAAAACTTAAAAAGATATTAATAAAAGTTTTCTTCATTCTATTAAATCCTATCATACGTAATTAATTCAATGCTATCCCATGATAAGTCATGATTCTAGCTTGCCAGGGTGATGATGTCCTATTTAAGATGGAGTCGTATTATTTCCGTATTCTGAATTTAATAAATAGAATCGTAATAAATTTTGTATTCATGCATTTTTGAGTATGGGTGCAATAGCTATTGCAACAAGATCTGACTATTTATAAAAGTAGCTATAGTACGAACGCTCCTCATTTACCACGTTTGACGAACTATTTCCGACTTCTTCCCCTCTACGTTTTAAGTTAGAGAAAACTGAACCAATGTAATCGGTAAAGAAAAGTACCATTTTTTCTCAACGATATAGAAACTATTTTCCTTAACTAAAAGATTCCATTAATAAATTAAGGGGATTCCTTTAATTGCAATATTTTCAACATTATTTTACGTATCAAAATTTTCTTCAAATTTCTTCGATTTAAAACTACTCTTCCAAAATTATTCTCTACTGGCTGATTATTATGTCCCATGATCCATTTTATATCAGAAAATAACTAGTTGGATGTGTCAATCCTAAAACTTTCTTCTATCTCATATATTTCAATATTTCAAAATGTTTTTACAAATGTCAATATTTCATTTTTTTAGTTCAATACTATATCAACTTTGACTTTCATCTTAAATTTCTGCTTCAGTCAATTACTCGGCGCAAAAACGATTTAATCTCGATCATCATATTTATTGAAATCAATAGTTTTTCGTTATTTTGTTGTACAGCTATTCGCGAATAGTCGGCTTATTAGGATGGGAATTTCCCGTCGATTCACGAGCCGCCGGTGTACAATAGAGCTACGAAAAATCAAGAAAATTACACAAAAATCGCTATTATAGTGCCCCCTTTCGGCGGAATATTTCCAAATTCAGGGAGGACATTCTTGCCATGGCCAAAAACATACACAAAAAATTTGGTTCAATTCTATGCGTAAATTCAAACACTTTTAGATCGTAAAATATTCAAAATGGCACAAAAATCTCTATTACAGTGCTCCCTACCGGCGGATTTTTTCCAAATTCGGGGATGACTTGGTTCAATTCTATGCATAACGTCATACACTTTTTGATGGTACAATGGCTACGGACACACGGATGTACGGACACATGGACACACAGACAGACATACATTTTCTATAAACATGTTTTGGAGGATCTCTGACCCCTAAAACGTGTAAATTCGTCGAAAACCGGAAGTCGAAAAAAATTTCGATTACAATATTTTCTTCTATTGAAGATAGAAGAAAGCAAAAATTGTATTTATGATACGAACAATATTCACTATTACTTTAGAAAATAATTTTAATACCATTGTTCCGCGCAAATACTAAATTTTAGTTTCAGTTTTGAATTCTTATTAATAGTACATTGTATATAAACCTAGACCTATTGTTTTATAAATATGTTATGAAAATTTTATTTGTTGTGATTGGAGTGCATTTTTGAATGTGGTATATTTTTAATAACATATCATTCTTTACTAAATTATTTTTTTGTAAAATCTTTAAAACCTTTACGTCTAGGTTTATATCTAATCTGTTTACATTGGTAAAACTCAAAAGTGAAACTAATAATTAGCTTTTGTGACTGTAAGGTATCGCGCAACAGTTACACTAAAATCTATTCTTAATAAATTGTGATTATTTTTCGTGTTGTAAATAGAGTTTTTATTCGTTGATATTAAAATATATCTTACAATAACCAGTCTATAAAAAAATAATTTTTGAAAAGTAAAGTTTCAATCTGAAGAAAACTATGATTCAGAAAAATGGTAAAAAGATCCTGAAACAAAGCGTACAAAAAACTGGTGAACCCCTTAATTAAATTTCAATTCAACTGCTATCATTTCAAATAAGCAGATGAAAAAGTTTTTGTTACGACTGTACCTTTCAAGTGGATGATATTAGTCTTAGAAATATTAATCTCTTTAGAGAGACCCATCGTAAGTCTCCTTAATTACTTGTTACATACAATTAACCTCAAAAACATACTAGACTATGGAACAATGTGTGACAGAAACGAAGCTACTACCACTGGTTTAATAAAGAAGTATAATATATATCGGGACAATAATGGATATACGATTTGGTTGACATGAGCAGAAGACCAAAAAGTAAGCGATCTTTCCTTAACTCTTCTATATTTAAGTATTTTTATGCCTAAATCTATCGATACTATTTACCATGATTAGAAGACATGCTTTAATACGCTACTGATTATGTATAATTACGATTTTTTCCATCAGAAGATTATGAGACTCAGTTAGTCTCTAATCTAATAGATTAAATAAATAGCATTCAGCTTCATGTCCCAAAGAAATTATAAAAATGGCCAGTATTAAAGAAATGCAAATTGTTGAAAAATTAAATTCAAGCAGTTTCCCGACTTGGAAGTTTAAATTTTAAATGTTACTGATTAAAGAAGAAATATTTGAGTTTGTAACAGATGAGCTGCCAAATACAATTACAGCTGAATGGCAGAAAAAAGATAAAAAAGCGCGTGCCCTAATCAATCTAAGCATTGGAGATTCTCAAATTGTTCATGTAAAAAATCTAAACACTGCAAAGAAAACTTGGAATACATTAAAAAATATTTACGAAAAACAAATTTCTCGAGTAAATTATACGAAACAAAGCTTCCCGAAAATGGGAATATGATAAATCATATTTCGAATATCTTAGAAATCCTTGATAAGTTATCCGCTATAGGCGAAAACATAAGAGATAATCATATCTCGGCACTATTGTGCTCACTACAACCTTCATATGACACAATCATCACGGCACTTGAAGCTATAGCTGAAGGTGAATTAACCCCAACTTTTATAAAAGTAAATTGGTAGATGAATTTAATCGCAGAAGCGATAGTTCCGAATCATCTTAAAATACCGCTAAAGCATTTACGATTCAGAAGAAATTTAACAATATAGCATATGAAAAAGAACAGAAATACTGTTCAAATTGTAGAATGAAAAACCATTCCACCAAAGAATGCTGACGTGTTAAAAATAAACAAAACAATCCTCCACATAATCCATACTATAAACAAAACCGCAAGAAAAATTTTAACTGTTTTGTTTTTCAATATATATATATATATACATGTGTGTGTGTGTGTGTGTGTGTGTGTGTGCGCGCGTGTTAGACACGATTATGTATTAAATTCGGATCAAAATGCCGTTTGTAATGAGTATGAAAGTAAACAAGATAACAAATACTGTGCGTTTATAATGAAACCTCGGAATAATAGAGCTTGGATCGTTGACAGTGACGGTTCTAGCCACATACCCAGCAAAGAGGAAATTGCTGGCCAGCAGCAAGATAGGTGCTGGCAATGATGGAGAAGTCCTGGCTGATGGTCTACCACTGCATGAACACTGCTGGACAGCTTCAGTCAACTTTGCTGTTGGAAATCATCAGATAAAATTCTGGTGGGCATCCATTTTATCTCATGCGCTGGCCCAGCACTACATGGAAGTGCATGAACTTTTGCAGTATTATTGCTGGGAACCCTTACGCTAGGTGGCACTGCGAATATCGAAGACATTGAGTATTTGAACACAAATCTGAAATGAATATCTTAACACAATTTAAGCTGTGAAGCAAAATTTTTTTAAACTGTAAAAAATATAGCACCACTGCCACCAACAAAATAAATAAGTAAGTGAATAAATAAATAAATTCTTTATTTCAATGCTCTTTTTTTTCTCCTTAAATCTGGTTTTACTAGGTTACAAAGGATTTCGGTTTTCATAATTTACGCAGTTCAGAATCAATAATAAAAAATGCCTATAAAATACATAAGATTTCTATACAATAGAATAATTTCTATACCAGTTTAATGATTGTGTACGTAAATCACAAAAGAAAAAAACTTGAAATAGTGTAATGAGAGCTTGAAAACTACGAGCAATCGTAGCGTACGCTGAAAGCACTTGTTTATGTCCGATCACGAAAACCAAGCAGCATCGAGCGCGGTCTGTACTTCGGAAGGGGACCACATGCAGTTCAAATATTTCTATAGACATTTCTATTATAGACACTTCTACAGATGTTTCTATAGTTCTTGGTGAAACTAGCTTATAGAAAAAAGAGCCATTATTATATAATACTTTGTTTTTTTTTATAGAATTCTATAAGAAATTTTTGTAAGGGAAGGTGCTGGGCCAGCAAAGGAATAGCAGTAGGATAGGTGCTAGCACTGCAGGAAAAGTGCCGGATTGAAATAATGTGATGGCATACCAAAGCTGGCCTGCTGTTGGCCATCACTGATGGGCCAGCTGCATTCGGCTCGGACACTTTTCGATAGGTTTAAGTAATGGCACCCTTGCACATTACCGCTGATAGCACTTCTGGCTGCCATCTTTTTTCCAGCTGATGGCCCACTGTTTCTTTCTTTGCTGCGTAACAAATGGTGAAAATTTATTTACAGAAATTAAATCAAATGAAAAACTAACGTTGTTATTGCAAATGGAAGCAAACTAACTTCTTATGGCTCAGGCAATACACAAATAATAACAAAAACCTTAGAGGGTGAAACACAAAATATAACACTTAAAGATGTATTATTTGTACCAAACATTGAGACAAACCTTTTCTCCGTTAGCAAAGCTACAGAAAATGAATGCGAGATTTTACTCCAAAATGACAGATGTAACATAACATTCAACGCAATAAACCACCTAGAAGCACGAAAGAAAAATAATTTATATGAAATTGAATCATCAAATGAAACCACTAACACAAAATATGCTAATCAAATTTACAGTTGTAATAATAAAAATTGTTTAGAACTATAACACAGAAGATTGGGTCATAAAATATTCGCATCTATCAAACAAATAACAGAAAAACACTTAGCGAAGGGAATACAAATAAATAATTGTAAACACAATTCAGATTGTGAAACTTGCTTCAAAACAAAGCTTACCGATGCACCTTACTCAAAATTAGCAGATTAAAGAGCCACTAAACGATTGGCGTTGATGCACACTGACGTATGTGGCCTTATTTGGACACCTACCATAGACAGAAAAATATACTTCCTAACATTTAGTGAAGATTAGTCCCGATTTAAAACTCAATATTTAGTGTTAAAGAAATCCAAAGTCTATGAAAAACTTAAAGAATTCGTTGCCTTAGTCATAAATTTGGCGAAAAGACGAAAAGCATCAGAACGGATAACGGGGGGGGGCGGGGTGGGGGGGGGGGAATTCAACAATGATATAGTTGACAACTTTCGCCGAGAAACATTAGCATAAAAACATCGCAGTAAAACATCAACATACGCTTTCATACTCTCCGAACCAAAACGGCGTCGCGGAACGCGAAAACAGATCACTAGTTGAGATGACCAGGCTTAGCGAATAAAATTTACCTCAAAAATTCTTGCGTGAAGCAATCTCTACTGCGAATCACCTTGAAAACCGATTAACTATAAACGCTAACGAAAAGACTCCATTTGAACTATGGAATAACAGACCAAATAACTTATACTACCTAAGAGTATTTGCTGCAAAGCTTTTGCATATGTAAATAAAAACAAAAGACAAAAATTAGATGATAAAGCAGTCGAAGGTATTTTTGTCGGCTACGACAATTACTCCAAAGGATACCGTATTTCACAAGCGGTAAAGAAATAATATTTGCCAGAACAGTAGAATTTCTGGAAAGTAAGAACAAACGAGAAAGTAGAAACACAAATTTCAAAGAAAAAGCATTTAACGAAAGTGAAAAAGTACAAAAACCTTATAGAAATCGAAGTCTCAAATACCGAAGATACACCAAGCGAGTCCAAACAATCCACACCAAAATTAAGGCAATCGAACAGAACAAATAAGGGAGTCCCTCCAGACCGATTAATGTACATATTAAAACAGGAACACATTAAAGAACCAGAAAAATTTCATGACACAATGGATATAGAAAATCCAGAAGTAAAACAAATTGGTTAAATGCCACCCAATAAGAGATAGTCTACAAACAAAAACAATACATGGACACTTGTAGACCTCTTTATTAAAAGAGGAACACATTAAAGAACCAGAAAATTTTCATGACACAATGGATATAGAAAATCCAGAAGTAAAACAAATTGGTTAAATGCCACCCAAGAAGAGATAGTCTACAACAAAAACAATACATGGACACTTGTAGACCTCTTTCGCACCCCCCCCTCCCCACACACACACACACACACAAGATAGAAAAATAATTGGTTCCAGGTGGATTTTCTAAACTACATATGACGATAAAGGAAAAATACAGAAATGTAAGGCCAGATTAGTTGTCAAAGGATATTCTCAAAAATATGGCTCTGATTACGAAGAGACATTTGCACCAGTAGTTTCATACACGACACTTACATCATTCATAGCAGCAGCAGCTTACCACAAATTTAAAATTAACCACTTTGATATTAAAACAGCCTTCCTGTACGACAATTTAGATGAATAAATATGTATAACTCACACATAAGGCTATATTATTCCATATCAGGAAAACAAATTTTGATGTACGTTTTCATGCCATCAAATAACTCAAAGAAGATGGAATAATAGAGTTGAAGTACTGTCCATCAACGTACATGATAGAGGATGCATTGACGAAACCTGTAGTCAACTTGAATTACAAAGTGAAATGAAATTGCTAGTTCATTCCTCTGAAGATCTTAGGGGAAATCTTAGAAATATTCATCTCTTCAGAGAGAAAACCATCATAAATCTCCTTAATTACTTGTTTCAATTTTTACACTGTCGAAGAGAGAAAAAATAATGTACTTTCAAATGCAGTTTGTTTGAAAACTGTATCGAAATTTTCTAAATTTTTATTGCTTTAAAAATAATTTTCAAGCATAATTTTTTTTAAATCTATATCTCTGTCACTTGCAGACAGATGATTACAAAATATAAACCTGTTTGCACTGATATTAATATAAATAAAATCGTTCAGCATTTGTTTCTGGCTTATATTCCATAACAAAATTGAAACTTTATCAATCCATAAATAAAATCATAAAAATATAAATAAAAAACATATTTAAGACAGGTCATCAAACCACGCTTAGACCACTGAAATGATCAGAATAAAAAAAGCTAGCGATCTTTTGGATGGATTTCTTCGACTGTTAAATCCTGGCACGAGGCCAATACGAAATGAACGCTTTTAATAAATTTCAAAATCCTATTTGAATGCATAATTGCTATTTTTCATATAAAAATGATTGCTGGTATTATTACTAAAAAATTTATATATCATATATATTATAAAGCAGTAAGATCTAAAAGTTCCGCCCGAATGTTTTCAAAAACTACCCGGTGGATTTTTTTGCAAATAGTGTCATTCGACAGAGAATATTCATGTGGTGGTTTATGAGTAAAATATACAGGGATAACTATGATTTTTGGTAATAAATTTCGCATTTTATTGTTATTTTGAACGAAGAGGTTGCCAGAGGTTATTTTTTGGCGACAAATGAATTGAAATAGCTGTATACGTTTGAAAATAAATGAAAAAATAATTACTGATATTTAATTGTAAAAAAAGAATGAAAAATCCATTTAAATGAGGGATTATGTTAAAAAAAAGAATATATTTAATTTAAGCCTAAAAGAAATGTTTGTAATTTAATTTAAACCTGAAAGAAATATTTGTAATGCTTAAAAATTAATTTAATGAGAAAGATTACAATTGATACGCAATATTTGGCTCACTATCGCTTGCGTTAGATTATAGAAATGAATCTGAAAATTTGATTAGATGAATTTTTAATGACTTTTTTTTTCTTTTTTTTCTTTTATTTTTATCTAAACCCCATCACGTAACTTATAGAAGAAACAAGCAGATGTAATTGTGAGTTACATGTGTAATTATTATTTATTTCTTTACGATTTTTTAATTTACTTTTGTCGCCAAACAATGTGATTTTCAGTCAAAAATGCATAAGTGTGACATTAGCTTGAGGATATTCTCATAAATAGTGTTTTTTTCAAGTGAACGAGATCTTTTTTTGAGTACATTTTTATATTCAATTCAGTGGCGTGGCGTGAAAATTTTCGGTGGTCATCGCAATTATTTAAGTTTGTGGTGAAAAATTATTAACTCTAAAATTCAATGGTTGAATGTTCAAAAAAGAAACTTTAAATCTTACCTTCACTTATACATGAACTCCAAAATGTTCTGCTAAAACTGGATCGTAGAGTTTTAAAAGCTTATTAAGAGTTTTAAAATATTGCTTGGTCATCGCCGCATCCAGCGATGACCGGACGCCACGCCACTGATTCAATTGTAACTTATATAGATATCAGTTACTATTTTAAAAATGGAATCAAATACTTAAATTTTAGTGTGAATTTCTGCCACATATACCTATTGTAAAATAATTTCATATTTTTTTTAAATGTTTTTCACCGTAATTCCGAAAGCATGTGATATTTATAAACTCGAACTCAGATCAATAAATATTAACCATTTTTTAAGCAAATATTATCTATTGTTTATTTCATTTTTTCTTAAGACATATCGCCAATATCATTTATAGGAAAATTCACACCTTCAAAATCTAGGAAATGAAGATAGTTTTTAAGGAAATTTATACAATCATGCGTTATTATTATCGAAAAATTCAACATTTTGAAAAAAAATTGCAAGTCTTTTGTAATTCGTCATTTCTTCTTCGTCTTTCTTCGTAATTTCTCCTCTGTTATGTAATATTTCAAATGATATTGGACTAATTTTCGATCATCAAGTCACCGCCAAATGGCATATCTATATAGTATCGCTAAGAAAGGATTTTCTAAAGTATCACCCCTAACGGCGTTTTTGCAAGGGGAGGGGGAAAAATTCCTTAAAAATCGGATATTATAATTATGCGTCAGATGATAGCATAATTTAATGTATGTTGAATTGTATGCTGAATCGATTGGTGCCAAGTAAATTCTTATAAGCCCAACAGTTCATGACATTTTTCATATTTTCTAATTTGGCGGTGTCTTTGGCGTCTAAACCTCAAAATATCTAACATTACATCCGTTACCCCAGCAACGAAAAAAATTCAAATTAACTCTTTTGGATAAAGAATAAAAACGGCTCTGAGTTTGAAAAAAACAATACGAACATCTTAATTAAAAAAAATGGTACTACTTAGTTATCCCGTTGACCAATTTCGCCAAATTATATCAATCGCCAAATCACTCGCCAAATTACATTAATTGACATAAGTTATATTTTAATAATGAAAGAACAAATAAATTAGTATAACATTAATGAAAATACAAATAAAATGTCGAAATAAAAATAACTTGATGACGTAAGCACATATAACAACCTTGAAGTCAAGTGAATGTGACATTTACGATCCACCGTTAATGGCATTTAATCTTACAATTTGGCGATAGATTTTTGGTCGACGGGATAACTAAGTAGTACCAAAAAAAAAAAAAAAAAAAATAGTGATTTTATGTAAAATAAAAGGAACAATTTTACTAAGAAGTTAGCGTTATAGAACGAAATGGTACTACGTAGATATTCCGTCGACCAAAAATCTATCGCCAAACTATAAGATTAAATGCCAATAATGGTTGATCGTAAATCTCAAATTCACCTGACTTTAAGCAAGTTACACGTGTTTACGTCGCAAAGTGATTTTTATTTCGGCGTTTTATTTGTATTTTTATTAATGTTATAATAATTTATTTGTTCTTTCGTTATTTAAAATAAAAATTATGTCAATTCGTATAATTTGGCGGAATTGGTCGACGGGATAACTAAGTAGTACCAACGAAAATATTTAAATATGAAAGCAATGTTTGTAACGACTTAAAAATTATTTTCAATGAAAGAAATTGGAATCGGAATAATATTTGGCGATTTATAATTTGCTCCTCGATAAGAAGAAAAAATGGGTACATTTATAACAGCCGTTCGCAGATCTCTCCAATAGCATGTTTAAAATTGCCAGTAGCAGTAGTTACATTTTGCGTATGTAAATTAAAAATAATTCTTTGTTTTTAATTATGGAATTATTTCCTGTTATTGTTTATCTTTTCAGTTTTTTAAATGAAATTAGTGTAAGGCATGCATTTTAAATGAAATGAGTGAAAGGTTTGTATCTTAAATGAAAATGATAAATATAAGAATATGGTATGAAAACAATCTTTGTTGATTTATTACCTGCGCCCGGCTAACATAAAAGTATCACAAAAGCCACATATTCACTTTTCTTTGGGCTCATAGGAATCGAAGTTAACCTTCCGTAATCGGACACTTCACATATTGGTGTATTAGCTATAAAGTAGAAAGCATCGTTTATATTTGAAGCAAAAATTTCACGATGAATTCTATTACACAACATCATCATCTACTATATATTTAAAACGGAAATTTGCATTTCATTCCGATTGTTTATAATACTTTGATAGGATATACCACAAATGGCGGTACAGATGTCATATACGCCCCACATTGGCGCGATTTTTTACCGACGCCAATTTGGCGAAAACATGAAACATAAACAGCATTAACACCAACTTCCGGGTTACCATATCAAGCAAAATAACGACACTTTGGCGCCAGTTAAGTATTGTTGCGTATTGCAATGTTTCTGACATTGGCGTCAGAAAAAATTCGCGCCTATATGCGGCATGTATGACATCTGCGCCCAAGTGGTTAGGTAATAATTTTGGAAAGGTTTTAGTGTATACATATTGTTCAACGCTACTTAGTCACAGAGCAAAAAAAAAAGTTTAAAAAAAAGTGAACCGGATTATGAAAGTTTAGTCTTTTTTTTTTAAATCTACAGAACGTATTTTGATACAAGTCGCACTGTTACATGACGTTTCAGGAATGGTGTTAGTATATAACATTTCATTATATGTTGATTAGTTATAGAGCTATTAATTCCTGTTGTCATAACGGTCTCATTACCCTACCAAAAGTGCATTGTTAGTAATCAACTAAAAGAATTACTTCTTAATAGCTAAATTTTGTTCATCGCTTAAGGTAATATTATATCACAATGACGTTCGCATCGTTTTCAGCAATGAGTAAGGTCCAGCTGAAGGTCCATATTGTTTAAAATGCAAGTTCAAATTCACCAATGTTCATTTGGAAAAATGGACCAGCGCAGCGGGCATAGCCTGCTAGTATATAATAAAGATGAAATCACATATATATGAACAAATGGTGAAATTCCAATAGATAAACAAAATATGAACACAGGAAACCAGTATGCAAAACAAAAAACTATGAACAACCTACGGAATCATCAGAGGCGCTTGTTGGTTAATTCATAATGAAGATGCGAGATTCCATCCAACTCCGTCGGCATCAAGCCCGAAATGACAAAATTTAGCACCTAATAGCGCATCATAAAATAAAATAAAATAAAATACCAAGAGATCTAAAGAAAGCTACACCTCACACAGAATATTAAAAATATACACGTGGGTGGTTCAATAATTATTGTCCCTAGTCTATATAAAATATTTGTACTGCGATGGTTGATGTAGAATATCGAAGCCTAATGTCTTAGATGCCTATAGGCTCAATTTCAGAACCGTAGCTGCTATATTAATATAGTTTTGGAGGGAGGGGTGAAGTTTTAAAACCCTATTTTTGAGGGAGTTTTTAAGGAGGGTGTGATGTTGAATATAACATATCATCACATATCATTATTTATCTTCTTTTTAAAATTAAATTCCCCATATTAAAATTTAATTTCTCTTTTCATAATGATAAATTGAATCAAAACGTCCTTTCCTTTCTAAAAAGAATATATCTATTTCTTCTTCTCTTGCGCTTTATTTTTCAGTTACTTAACTTTCCCAAGCTCAGCTAAAGCCGTTAATAAAATAAATCAAAAACAAATCTTTTTTCATCCTAAAATCATTAACTGTTCGAGCATATTTTCCTTCGGTTAACGAATATATATATATAAAGATATTCTTTGACCATATGTCCCAAGTGTAGCAGTTATTTATACACCCAGTGTTAATTTTCAGCTTGATAGTCAATACAACTGTCTTTTCGTCCGCAAATATTATACTCTGTTTATATTAAAATCGGCGCCCTGCATCTCCGATGCTCCTTTTAAATGCATATTTCCCATCACTTAGCTTTGGCATTCATATTTGTACGTTGAAATATTAAAACGCCAATCAACGGTCCTTTTGGCTATTTTTTAATTCAAAGTTGCATTAAGTGATATATCTTTGGGGTTATAATGGTCCAGGGTACCAAGATTTTGGCTCGACACATTGGCAACTATATCTGAAAAATTATTTCATTCCTTCTCTGTACATCCTACTATCAACAGCTAACTGAAAGGGTCCCTCTCTGGCATTTACATTATTCATGTCTTCAGCTAATAAATGCCATTCTGTCTTCAAATCAGAGTTCTTATTTTGCGCCTGTCTTGAATTATTCGAGGATCTACGAACCTAGGTTTCCAGAAAAATGATTATCTTAAAAATGCAATAGTTTTATAAAATGTTTTCGCTACAGATCATGGTCTACAGTATAGAGGGGGGTGAGGGTAAAATGCTGGTTTGGAGCTTGTGAGGCTATATTTGGGACAGTGGATGAGATGTGGCTACATCACTGTGATCCCGAGTCCAAACGACAGTAGTTACGTCTCATCTACTGTCACAAATCTAACCCCATAAGCTAAAAATCAGCCTTTTACCTCCATCCCCCCCCCCTTTCACTCCTCTCTCCAAAACAATGTGAATATAGCAGATACAGTTCTGAAATTGAGCATATACGCATCTAAGACATTAGGCTTCAATATTCCATGACAACCGTCGCAGTACAAATATTTTATATATACTAGGGACAATAATTATTGAATCACTCTCGTATATAACATGTAAAATATCTATTAGAGTTTTGAACTAAAAACCATAAATAATGTATGGTTTTCATCTATATTCTGTAACCTGGGAATCCCGGGTTTGAACTCCTTATTTTTTCTAAAAGTGGATCATATCGTGGGAAAAACTGGATGATCTCTGACACCGTATGTACGTTTAACTGCATTCCGAATTATGGAGCACATAGGTCAATGTTGTTTGAACGCAAATGGCGGTCACTTCCACCACTTCTCGTAATTCCCCAAATTTCACACAAAGAAACTAAATCTATTAATAATACCGTAATAATATCTTCGATAGTTGTCAAAGTGAGAAACGAAAACCCTAAATTTGGCTTGAAATAAGATCTGACTGAAAAGGGGATTGGTTTCCTGTACAAAAATTGTTTTTCTTAAATCATATTATATTATCACCCCTTAAGGCTGTTAGTCACTCAGTTTTCGAATTCCTCTCTGTAATTTTAAGTCTATGGGCGTTGGATGCATTTTTATATTCAAAATATCTCCTCAGGAAATTAATATTTTACACTTCTTTTTTCTGCGTACTCTTCTTAAAGCATGTCTCTTTTTTTCTTAGTTTTGAAAATATTTCTAAAATCTAACGCTTAATTTTATAGGATGTGATAAAATTTTACTCCAAGTTCGTCAGTTTTTAAAAAATAAAACATTAAATTAAGTATAGGTTTTAGAAACATTTTGGCAACTAAGAATATAAGCGGCATCCTTTAAGAAGTGAACGCTGAAAAAAGAAGTTAAGAATATAAATTCTCTGGGGAGATATTTTAAATACAAGAATGCATCAAACGCCTATAGATTTACATGACCGAGGAGAATTGGGAAGCTGAGTGACGAAGATGGTGTCTTAATGGTGGGCCTTAAAGATGGTGTGAAAATTTCAAATCCAAAAATATTTCGCTTAGGCATTATTGCTTTTAACGGTATAATAGGAGCATAAAATGGCAAAAAATATTGTTTTTCAACATATTATTTCGAAACAATCTTCAACATTTTGTTCTGTGTCTCTTCTATTTTCAAACTGAATTTTACATGGACTAACTACCCACGCACATAGAAACATAGGCAAATATCGTACAAAAAACTTTTAACAATGCAAAAAATTGTTTTTTCAAAACCATCTAAAAAATGCAGAAAAAATGGCTTCAATTTCGTCCCCACAAAAAATCCAATACGCCGAGGCTTAACTTATAACTAAATCTAAATTTATTTCTAAATGAGTAAGTAATTCAATTTACATTAAAGTAAGGCACGAAGAAATGTAATAATTATCAGTGGAAGAATAACATAACGAAACATTAGCCAACCAAACATGAGGAAAAAAATTGAAAAAAATGTCATGAAAAAACATTCCTAATTTCGCCCCCAGGACGAAGATAAGAACTGCAAGGGGGACGAAATTGGGACCACGCTACCTCCCAATAGGACGGAGCTTCAATTCCCGTAGGATGAACTGAGCGTCCTAAATCTCACTGTATGCTACCGTCAGCATCTTACCAACGTAAAATACATGCAATGAATAAGAAATAAGTAATTACAGTACAATAAATAACTTTCTACAAACGACGTAATAAAAACTCAGGTCTTCTAAATAGGGAATTCGCCGTCTTTAATTTTGTATGCGTCTTGGCGAACGAAACTTTCAACACTGACCCATTTTACCTTCCTCCCCTGCGCCTTGCGTCATAAGTGGCGCCACTTTCACAGAAGCGGAGAAGTTAAGGGGGACGAAATATGGGCACTTTACCCTACACTAGTCAAGATACATGATGGACAGTATTCATGTGTGACATCACAGTAGGTAAAATGGCGGTGTGATCATTTGTTGCGCTTTGCATTTACCAAGACTTTTTCCGCTATTTCTCTTTATAGTGTTAGTTTATTGTCACACTTATGAGCTTATAAACCTAATTAATGATAATATAAGCATATTCTTTCATTATTTAATTGTTAACCCTTTACTCCACGATTTTTTCTATTTTTATGAAAAGATTATTTGAAATCTATATCGGTCTAATAATGGAAAAAATAGTAAAAAGAAATTAAATTTAAAATTTTCAGCTAAAATTTGATATTTTATGGGTGTGCGCCAAGTGTACACAATTAGGGTTTTAAAATATTGTATTGGTATATTTTGCAACTAAATGAGCTTAAATTAATTAATTTTATCTGCTTAACACTCTGCACTTTTTTTATATTAATATTTTTTAAGTATTCAATAAAAATAATGAAAGTAAATCTTATCTTAATAGCTTGATCGAATTTGTTTTGTTTCTAAACAACAAATTCTAATTTTTTGTCAAATGCAGCCATCTGACATAGACAAAATAAGTGTTATTCCATTCTTTGAACTGTTTTTGATCAGGGACAGAGATCATATTGGCCAAATTCATGGCACATAATGAGAATTATACTGTTTTTTGATATGTGCCAGATATGGTACGTGGTGCAGTGAAGGGTTAAATAATGGAAATAATGATAAAAGCATGATTTGAAGAATTTAAAGAAAAAAAAATTAAACACTAAAAATGAACACTGAAATCATGAAGTAAAAGCATATTTAAGTAAAATATAAGTTTAATTTATATAATTTATAAACAAACCTCAAATTAAACACTCGAAATTTCACTCATTTATACAGGCATTGGCTATAATTTAATTTATTTTAACGTTATATTTCTAATAAATTCGATAATCTACACAAAATCTCAAATTAACCCTTTAAGGCGTAGCTTTGCATATATGCAAAGAACAGTGTTTTGAATTTAATAGATAATTTTTTATTCGTATATTCCTAATTCACACCAGAAAATTTAAATAGCAATATTTGCTTTATTTAATAACAGACATTCTGTATTTAAATACAGCGAAATATACCATTGAAACTTTCTGGTGTAACGTCAGATTCCCTGAACTACGTAATTTCTAGAACGTATTCTATCATGGGAATGAAAGGGTTAAAGGTTAAGTTTTATAAATTAAATAATTATATAAATTAAGGTATTTGGAGACATACTTATTAAAATATTTACTAATTTGCAATATTTTGGCGTAAAACAGCCACACGACAGTAGTTTTTACTTGTATTGCAGATGTGCAACAGAAGAAAAGATTGCCGTATTATATGAAATATGTATCTCTCATATTTTTCATTATTTTTTCTGTGTCATAAACCTTTCAGAGCATCATACATAATTTTTTCGAAACAAAATAAAAAATCGCGCATTTAAGGGTTAAATGAATATTCTTTATATTTTTCAGATCTATTACATACATTTCAATCCTTTCAATAGCGGAATAAAAAGTAAGAGAATTCTTGAAGATCGTAATGTTTTTTAGTGGAGCAATTTTCCAATGTTTTCCCAAACAGCTGTTTTATTACAGCCTCGAACTGAGTGGAAGAATAGGGTCTATTGCGTTTTATACTATGTAAGAGATATAAGGAAAGAAATGCATTGAGATATTTGTAATTTTGGCTGTTGCGCATGCGTATTTCTGCTCTGAGAGCGCCCCCCTACTGAAAACACAAAACAAAAGAATTCGACAAAATGTGGAATAGAGATGACACAGAGAGTCGTCAGCCGTATTGAATGACTTTGGCTCTAATGCCGGCCATATATTTATAGTGGAAACAATCATCCATGTGAATTATTGTTTTCATGTCTCGCCTTGTCTAATTTTTTCTTTGTTATTAAACGTTTGTATCTTAGGAAAGGTCTCTTGAAGAATTAACCAACAACTCAACCCTATAGCCGAAAGTACATTATATTACTCTTTTCGGTTCTTAAAAAATATATTTTTTAAGTTTTGTCCAACAAAATAAAAGATTTTTTACCAAAACAACGTCATAACTCAGTCTTAAACTCTCAAAAAACCACATGCTACAAACCTGCAAATGAAACTTTAATTCAAACTTATTGCGTCAAAGCATGTTAAATAGCAAAAATAACCTCCAAACGATTTTAGTAAGGATCTTGGAATCTATCAAAAAATGACGTTAAAGATTAATATTTAATTAATTACATATTATGACATACTATGTTTAATTTTAAGTCAATAACCTCCCGGAACATATTGATGAGCATGTTTGATACTCATCTTTGTTTTGTTTTTTTCATCTCCCTTTACCTTTCAAATACGGATCATCACTTTCGATCATTAGGAAGACGAAAACAGGCGCATTTAAGAGTGTTGGTCAATGAGATTTGAAATTTACCTCGCTAATATTTAACCTATAGAGGCGTGGAATGCATTCTTATTTTTAAATATGCCATCGGTAAATTATTATTTTAACTTATTTTTTTCTGTATGCTCTTCTCTGGGATGTCCCTTTCTTTTTTAGTTTAAAAAATGTTTCTAAAATATGCAATTAATTTTTTTTAAAGTTATGATTTCTAACTCACAGCGCTTGATGGAAGGGTCATTCCACGTCAACTGGCTATGAGGCAGAGTTGGGTAAATTCGTAATTTCAATTATCTGCAATGTAATTACAGTTTAATTATATGTAATTAATTATAAGTTAAAATTACATGCCGTAAAAAATTCTTGCAGCACTGTAACCGGAACCGCCCCCATCCCATTATTCGACAAAATTTCTGTGTTTGAATGTGTGTAACTAGAATCAATTACATGCAATTAGCCTGTAATTACACTGCGGATAATTGAGATTACAAATTTGCCCAACTCTGCCATGAGGCTCCTGATCGAACCCCTTCAGTTTTGACGTCATTGCTGCATTACATACATGCCGAGGCGAAGATGGGCCTCTACAATCTGTCAGAGCTGGAAGTAGTATAGTCGGGTCACCGGGGAATCTTCTGTAAAGTTCACTATGTCAAACAGTGGCAGAAAAGCGATCCAGTCACCAAGTTAGTCTTCTTACCGCTCATGATACAAGAAACTTTACTTACTGAAAATAGGCGATCTAATACAACTTTTTGAAAGTAAAAAACGTAATAGCAGTATTAAAGATCACAAATCAATACTTTAGTCATGACCTGGCGTCAACGTGAGTTGTACGGCAGGATATATGGCCATTGCGACAGGCCATACGGCCTGTCGCGACGAATTTTACCCTCATTTCGGCTAGTTGTAACTATTGAATAAATTACTTTGTCAGTTTGTAATTATTTTAGTTTGCCAGTTTACTAGTTAGGGGAAGGTGGCCTAAAATGATCCCCTTAAGGCGAAAACTTGTGTAAAATAGCGTTACTGTTTAGATAAAACTTTGGCTCTATGCTAATATGTTTTACACTATATTTTGCATTATAAACATATTTTAATAATCTTATAAAGCGAAATTGAGTAATGAAAAAAATCGATTTTTGAAAAAGTGTCCAAAGGATCATTTTACCCGCACCAAAGGGCAAAATGATCCTTCATTTAAAAATAATTGTAAATTGTTTTTTATCGGCAAAATAAAGGATATAAAAGCAATTATGCCAATACATAATGAAATAAAATAAGTTTTACAATCAAATAGCACACATAATTTATTTTATGTAAATTTTAAAATTAAAAGTGTCACAAATAATTTTGAAAAAACAATAAAATGGAATATTTGAAAATTATGATCCAAAAATAACAGGATAATACGTGGACTCAATCAGAAAGATTTGGGGCAGTCACACATTTGACTCCCATGATGGCTAGGGACCGGTACCGGATTTTCTTCAGCCTATGAAAGGGTAGTAAAACGATCCACATAATGGATCGTCTTACCCGGCAGCATGGCCGGCCATTTTAGGTCATATAACTGGATGACGCCGAAAAACAAACTTAGCAAGTGTAATTCACGTCTAAAAACATACTCTATTAAGTAAATCAAGTCATTTCTGCACATGAAAGACAGTATATTTAAATAAATATGAAAGTTAGTGCTTATCTTATAACAGATGTTATAAAACCCACTTTTTCAAAGAATTCTATTCAGGCGCATAATACTACAATCACTTGAATCCTGCCGTTGCTTCTACTTCACTTGGCATAACTAGTTTATCTGTTACCCTTTAGATAACGTGACCTGTCTGGAAGAAAACATATGTGGACCGTTTTGCCCGCTAGGATAATTTTAGGCCACCTTCCCCTAATTACCTATAATGATGTCATAGAGCTGCTGAATTTACTTAAACCGCTTAAATATTCATTAATTTCATCTTAGAAATCCATTTTTTAAAAATCGCAAATTCATCCATGTTCAGAAGTCCAAATCTCAAACGGGACACTTCTGGTTTGATTACTATTTGTACTACTAAAAAAAAAAAAACACTTTAGTTGGCAAAAACAGTTTTGTTTCATTTTGGGCCTATTCGGTATAAGATAAATTAAGCAAAGTTCAAAGCATCATTTTGTGTGTGATTTGCAACTATAAAAGTCGTAGAAATTGATTCAAAAAATTTCCCTGGAAGACTAAGAAAACTGCTGTAGGGAAATAATAACAAAGATATATAACATAAGTGGGTAATTTCATGTAAAATAGCCTCTGGGGGAGGGCTCTTGGCCGGGTGCAAAGTAATGTCATAGTAAACTCAAATATCTTTTGAAAGGATGTAGCTAGACTAGTGGAACAAGTGTCTACGTATAGTAAAATTACTATGCGCTTTTTTCAGGGAGTGATTGTAACGCCCTCTAATGGCTAAATGTGGAAAAATATCGCCCCTATCTCGAAAACTAGGAGACATAACGGAAAAAAATATCAATTATAAAAGCATCCTCGATTTAGTATAAAATGAAGTTTTACATGTCAAAATAACTGCACTAGAATCTCTAAAGTATCACCTGTAACAAATTCTTAAAATGTCCCAAGCTAGCAAATTTTTCTCCAATCTTTTTCATATTGGAAAATGGCGCTGCTATACTCAAGCACGTTAATGGTTTTATTTCTCAAATAAATTTCCCTTTGTTTGTAAAACAAAGCTTAATTATCAAAATTATAGTAACCACCAATGCAATATCGGAATAACTTGTTAAACATGCGCAAATAAATTGCTATCATTTCAGTAATAATGGATGTATAACAAAACGAATGCACAGTTTTATATACATAGCATGAAATATTAATAGTGTTAAATATGTATGAACAAAGGAAACAGAAGATATTACAAGGGTGAAACTCTTACAACCCTTCAAAGTCGTAAGCAGCATTGTCTAGCACAGAGTTGGGCAAATTTGTAATTTCAATTATCTGCAGTGTAATTACAGTTTAATTTATATAATTAATTACAGTTAAAATTACCTGCCGTAAACAACTATTGCAGCACTGTAACCGGAACCGCCCCAATCCCATTATTTGATAATATTTCTGTGTTTGAATGGGTGTAACTATAATCAATTACATGCAATTAACCTGTAATTACACTGCGGATAATTGAAATTACAAATTTGTCCAACTCTGATCTAGCACCCGTTTTCAGCGTTATGGAAACTTCAGGAAGCCATTCGCAGCACCGGTTTTGTTCATCCTTTGAATGGAGCGGTCTACTGCCTGAAGAATCTCTTATCCCTTCATGTTGGGATGAGATCAAAGTAAATGGAACTTACGTAAATCGCTAGAAACAGCGAGCAAACACATCTGCTATAGTTTGCACTGCATGCGTACGAACGTTACAATAAACAAGACAATAAACGGGTTATGCAGAAAATGTCACCTGTTCTTCCGCAACGCTGCTCGTAGGTGGTGCTCCAGGAAAAAACAACAGTACTGCACATTGGCGGTCTGCCCTAAAGGTACCACATGTGCTAAGATAATTCATTGACTATCGTATACGACAATCTTCAAAGCTCTTACGTTGGTGGATACCTGGCGAACAAGTGATCTCGGTGGAGACCTGTAATGACTCCCATTCATCTGATTGCCCTTTCACTTTTGTCTCATACGATTTCCCTTATGCCTCAACCAGCGTAAATGATGCGTCGTAGGAAAGCGCCTCCTTCGCGTTCATAGAGCTTTAACCCCTTGAAGGGCGGTGGGATATATTTTATACCACTTACGATTAATGAAGATTTGCACCGAAAATATTTTTTTTAATTTTGCTTTTCTAACTTTGTGGAAAATAGTTGAAAAATCGCCTTTCCTTATTTTTCAGAATTTTTTTTCGATTTTTAAGGTGTGAATTCAACATTAGGGGAACGTAACTGCTTGCCCCTCAAAGGGTTAAGCGGGTTGGCGCTGCATCGTATCGTAGCCATTTTGGAATTTTCGTGAGATCGTGAGGGCTTGATGCGACTTTACGCATGCCCAGGCGTTTTTTGAGAGTATAAAGGAGACTCGTATACGCAATCCTGTCTTTATGTGAAACTTAAGAATCATTTGGTTCGGTTACACTTGGTTCTGAACCCGAACATATTTTGCACTGTTTATGCATTTCCGGATGGCCGACCCCGGCCATGCATTTTCTGACATACTTTAGTGTCCATCGTTGAAGGATTTTACTGAGAGTGCTACCGTTTGGCAAGATAATACGGGATCTGTAAACACCCTACAATGTCTTGGAAAGACTGGTGCTCTGTACAGTGTTGCCAGTGGGCTACTTTTTTAAAATTCAGATTTCTTGATTGGCATCACTTTTTTGAAATGGTTAAATTCGCCTTATTTAATGACATATTAATTAAGGCGAAAACAAGGGTAATTTTACCATTTCAAAAAAGTGGTGCCAATCAGGAAATTGGAATTTTCAAAAAGTAGCCCACTGGCTCTGTAGTCCTCTGGCACATTTGATTTTCATCCATGTTCGCTGCTCCTGCTTCGAAAACAACTCTCCAACAATTCAATACAATGAATTACTTCCTACGATAGACCGGCAACTAAGACATGGATGTATTCGTCTTGTTACTCCTCAGGTGTGTGACGTTTCTGGGGAGAGCGCATTTTCTACGAAGTAAGACAGGCATGTGGCGTAGGTATGGTGTAAGCTGCTTTCTTGGATTCTACAACGTGGTGTCGCTACAACACTGTTGTCACAATTAAAGTTCCATCCCTCGTGTTTTTAAGCTGAGTATTAAAGTAGTTGAATCATTTATAAAATATCTGGAGCATTTTAAGTCTTATGCATTAGTTGTTTAATGAAAATTTTTTAATCTAAAATAGTTCAAAACATGTTATATGTATGTAGGAAATGCTCGTTTCATCTCAGTCTTATCTTAAATTACAGACCTTTTAAATAAAAGGAAAAATATCTTATTTTGAACATCCATCATCACCTTAATATTTTACCCAAATATTTCAAGAAAAAAAATGAATGGTGCAGCCTTTTAAAAAAGGAAGCATCTAAATCCGAACTTCTTTCGACATTAAAAAAAGCACTTTACAACAAAACTACTTCTTTAATAACACTGTGTTCTCGAGGCTATGAAACGAAAATACAAGCGATCAATTTGTGAACTTAAAGAGTGTTGAATATGTTAGCATAGATTGAAAATTTTCTGAATTTCTTTCTTTATCAGTTCTCTTATTTATGTATTTTTTTACTTGAGTGCATTTAACCATCAATCAATATTTTAATTTGAATATTTAAGAGAGATAAAAACACGATCCAATTCTCGATATCCTTTTAATCTAGTCATAAATAACAGAATACTGAAACAGAAAGAGAAGATAAGTACATACCGTTATTAATGATGACTGAAAAATGGTAAAATACAAACTTACTTTATTATGTTATTTGGGAAAAATGTTTCATGTTAGGAATAAAAGAAGATGTTTTCCTTTTTTAGCGGGGGAGGGTATGGAATTTTAAATACATTTTAACATGTTTCAGGATCATACAAAAGGATAATATTTATTAATCTGTGTAATGTGAAATATATAATCATTTTACTTTTGTATTGTTGCTGAAACTACAAAGCTTTTAAAAAGATAAAAAATTTACACATCTTTTAGTATTTATTTTTCGAACGATTATTTTTTTTCAACGGATGAGGCAATGAAATATTACAAATTCTTTGTATTATTTGTTTACCTATACATTACGATAATTATTAATTTTTCTCTTTTTGGATCTCAAATACTTACCACTTAAGGCTTGAAACGTTAAATAATAATAAAAGGATTTATTACCATAAATATAAAAAGAAAAAAAAGTAAAAAACCACGTTTTTATAAGCATTTAACCTTTATCTTGAAAATAACATCTAATTTCCCGAGAACAAATCACCTTCTTCCGAAATATGTCCATTACAATACGCAAATTTTACGGGGTCCTGATTATGAAAAATCAGCTCGTTTATTTATGTTTGGTGAAAAGCGCAAACGAGGGAATTTATTTTTAAAAACTCCTTTTTGCTTCAATTTTTTTTAAAGGATAGAAAAAAAGAGGTGTTTTCATATCACTGTAAATGGTAAATTAATGTAACAAATATTTATTCTCCTGTCATGATAAACAATGTAACAAATGTTTATTATTCTGTCATGTCTCTAATAAAGATTTTTTTTTTTTTTTTGCCCTGTTTCTTTTTACGATATGGTAAAAAGAAAGAAAAAAGCGTTATTTAAACTATCCATCCAGTATTTTGAAATTGTTTTCTCAATGTATAATCTTAATACAGTTAATATATAATCTATTAATTGAAAATGAAGTTCAGAAAATTATTACATTTACATTTTATTAAGCTATTGTATTTCCATCGAGAACGCACAACTATAGACAATTCCTAGAATTCTAACGCAACAGGAAGTGGTTGGAAAATTAATTAAAAAATTCGATCTTTACATAAATAAATCAAGTTAATTTAAATAAAAGCGAGTAAGAATATTATTAATTTGAGGATAATTATCCATTTTGCTGTGGACCAGTGCGTATAGAATGTTAAAACAAAGACGTAAATAATAAGCATAAATGCAAATTCGTTTTCTATCATTTTTCCATTATTTATTTATAATTTAGTTAGCTTGACGTACTATAAAATGTATGTTAAATAAAGTTTTAAACGGTAGCCATATACCCAATTCTAAAAGTGACAGAATAAAGCTGCTATCACCAACATTAATTGCTTATGATTTTCTACCCTCCTGTTATTGTGAAATTTTCCTGCGGCAAGGGGTTATATACATATTTATTTTTAACTTTGAAAATCTCAATAAATATCGCAATATTTCTTTATTTCATTCGATTTCACATGCCGCATTTACCACTAAATACAAGTTAACAGCGTGTCTTGAAAAATTCTAGAAATGCGATTTAAAGTAGGATCGTGTTCTATGGCCATATTGAGACGGGATACTTGACATACAGTTAAGTGATATTGCGATTAATGATTCCCCTTACAAAAGATTATATAAAAGTAAAATTATTGAAATACATAATTTTTTGTTTGAATTAAGTCTAAAAGACTAACTTTTATCAATATATTATATCTCACATGTTTATGATTCAAAATTAACGAAAACTTGTATTTCCAACTTAATTTAAATGTACCATAGCTGTTTTAAAAATATGGCAGGGATGTGCAAATTCACCAAAAAAATTAAATTTTTTCAAACGGAGATTCACCTTCTCAAAAATGAGTTTAGTTCGCGCTCAATTTCAAAATTAATAAAACGAATCCGTTCAATTTAAACACATTTTTAAAAAAGTCGGAAATTATACGCCAAACGTGGCAACTGTGTTGCGTTCGTACTATATCTAGTTTTATAAATATTCAGATCTGGGTGCAATAGCTGTTGCACTCTTATGCAAAAATGCAGGGATACAAAAGTTATTACGATTATATAGATTCAATTCAGTCATATGGAAATAATGACTCCATATCTTAAATAAGACGCATTCATCATAGCAACCTAGAATCAGGACCTATGATGGGATATGATTGAATGAATGACGTAGGATAGGATTTAATAGAATAAAGAAAACTTTTATTAATATCTTTTTAAGTTTTCATTCGATTTTCGTAAAATTTGAAAGGCCTCGGTGGAATTCTACAATGATTCTATATATTTTCAAACCGTTCAGTTGGGTAGTTTTTGCGCGGTTATATGCGGCCAGACGGACGGACAGACCAGACGACGACTATAGGTGCGAGCGCACCTGAAAAGATCTAAACTTACTAAGGATTCCTTTTAAAAAAGAAGAAAAACTAATAAATAAGAAAAAGAAGACTGTGAGAAAAGGAGAAAAATTATTTTGCATATACCAGTTGTCCCAAAAATGACTGCTGGATTTTAAAATTCAGTAACTTGCAAACGGTGACAGATATTTAAAAAAATTCCTTCAGGAGTGTTATGTAAAATGTCAGGAGATTTTATGCTATGGTTATCAGTTTTACTTACAAATAGCATCGATAGAGGGCGCTGAAAGCAATAACCTCTCAATCCAGGCTCTATTTTTCGGCCTCTCTCTTCTTCCTTGCGAAAAAAAGGAGATTAAAATGCATTGAATGGATCCCGAAGTACCAAAAATTGGCTCTGGACTGATCTATTGCTCTCAGCACCATCTATTGTTTGAAATTTGAACTAAAATCAAGAATCAGCGTACAAAATCTCCTGACATCATACATAACCCTCCTGCAAGATTTTTTTAAATATCTGTCACCGTTTGCAAGTTATTGAATTTTAAAATCCATCAGCCATTTTTGGGACACCCGGTATGAATTTATTATAATGATGACAAAATCTCTAAGTAATTTAATATTGAAAAATGACATAAGAATATTCGATGTAATCGAAATATTTTAGTTAGTATGATTACATTCTGTCAATTTTTAATTCTAAAAACTCGAGTGGTTTTAGTGTTCAACTCTCAGGGTAATTTTCTTTGCAAAAAATATATACTTCTTTAATGTGATATCATATCTTTCTTATTTTGAGACTAATAAAATTACAAATCGTCCACATCAAAGAAAGTTGTTAAATAGTTTTAAGAAATTCAGACGAACATAATTCATAAACATTTTCAACTATGTCTAAAAGAGTTTAAAATAGGCAATTAGACTAGACAGTAGCGTTTTCACAAAACGTAGATGGGTGTGTGTGTGTGGGGGGGGAGATAAGCTCAATACGAAAATCTCATGGTACGGATCTTCCAAGTAACGCAGTGGGTTACCATTTTCGCAGAGCGTAGTTTCTTTTGCAAGTGCATTATGTCATTTTTGGTATACGCTGCTTTGCTTTTCTACACCCTCTCTAAAAAACAAACATTAACAATACTACTTTTAGACTTCGTATTTTTAAGTATGAGAGCTTTGCTGTTAGACAGAGTATTAAATTTAATTATTAATCAATGTATGCTAAAGTAAAGCTTCGTACGCTCATGAAAAACTCCCGATTTCAAAAAAATATTTTGCAGGTCCTTTCAAACTCCTTACTTTTGATTCACCTCCAGCAAAACTCCTGAATTTCTATTTGCAAGCAAGAACTCCTCTCTATGTCTGCAAAGATTTAGGTTTGGGAACGTTTCATGCTCCGGCAAGTTTCATTTTTTTTTTTTATTTCATCGCCCCCTCCCCCTCTGCACAGCTTTAGCGTATATATTTAAAATCTTAAAAATTTTAAAATTATCAAACTTCTAAAAAAGGCTTTAAGAGGCTTTTTTCTATCTTTAAAAATGCAGCAAAATTCTAGTTTCATACTTGTAATAAAATATGCACTGTTTGGTTCTCTCTAGTAGCAAATAAATAATCAATCATTTAAATTACCTATATCTTGAAATTCCCCTTTGCTCCTTGCATACAAAGTTAAAAATCTTTAAAACAACTTTTACAAAATACCTCTTGCCTTGTTTGTTGCTCTCATAGCAATAATTTCATAATCAGTCAGAAAAATAAAATACTAGAAAATATTGAATTTGTCAAAACAAAAGTAAAGAGAATGGGAATAATTTGGATTTTTATCATGTTTTGCTGCTTTGTTTTTCCATTTCTTTCTTACGAAATTCCGATTATCAAAGTGTTAAGGAAAATTTATTTTCAAGAAGTGTTTAAAAGGCTATTGGGTCATTCCATGGTAATTTACGTTAGATTTAGAGCAATTTTCTGCAGTAATTTTAGTAATATAACACCAAAAAATATTCAAATGTTATATTTAATTATTGTATTGTATAATTTAAACTATTTAAAGTTGGCAAGATTTATTTATTAAAACTATCCAAAGATCAGTATGCAAGAAAATTATCTAAAAAATGAGAATGAAAATTATATTTTTTTATGGTAACTTACGTGCCTTTTCCAGTAGTGTCAGTTACTATAATAAATATAACTATCAGAGTTCAAGAAATAACACTAAAACAAGGTAATTTGCATCTACTCTAGATTAATTTTAGCACAATTATTCTAATTGGTAAATAAATCATATTAGATGTAAATTTCCAAGTGGGCGAAAAATGTCCGGTTCACCCAGTTAACCTTAAGGTTAACTGGATGAAAAAAGTTCCACTAGATTCGTCCGGGATATCTCAGATGGTAGAGCACTGGAGGCTTCAGCCAGGAGATCCCTGGTTCGAATCCTGGTCCGGACATTTTTCGCCCAGTTGGAAATTTACATCTAATATAATTTTCATCTAAACTGAATATTGAACAGGTTTAATTAACAAATTATATCAAATTTGCATTTTTAATATTTTTTGCTATTATAGTATTAAAATTACTGAAGTAAATTGTTCTAAATGTCACGCAAGTTACCATGGAAGGACCTTATTTCCAAACTCAGAAGTATTTTTTAAAGGTACAGTCGTGGGAAAAAAAGTAAACATCCCCTGCTAAGTCTGCAACAAATTATTTTAGAAGAAAGTTACTGGTACCAAACGACTGGAAATAAAACCTACTTTGAAATGATGTACAGTCGTGGAAAAAAAAGTAAACACCTCTAATAACTCCTCAGCAAATTATCGTAGACAAAAGTTACTGGTACCGAATGATTGGAAATAAAGTCTACTTTTAAATGACGTATATAAAATTTGCTTAGAGGGCCATCTACATATTAAAACGAATACAAACTTCATTTTTTTCAATGGCAATACCCAGTTTTAACGATATATTTTAAATCTTTTGTTCAAACTATGCCTAGACACCCAATTTCAAGTCATTTGAATGATAAGTTTTTGAATGATAAACATTCAAAATTTAGAGCTTCTATTGTTAAATTACATTTTCATATTTTTATGTATAACTTCTGAAATTATGACCCTAATGTTTTAATTTTTTGTGTAGCAATAATACTCAATTTTCTGATATGAATTATGAATTATGAAATTAATATTTTAAAAAATTATGAATAGCAACCTGCAACTTTTTTGATCGATTCAGTTTTATTAAATCCTGCATTGTGGAAATCCAAAATTTCACATTTTTCTTCAAGTAGTTTTCAAATCATGCTTAAAAAACGGCAAAATGATGGTTTAAATGATGGTTTTCTAGGATAGGAGTGACTAAATATTTTGAAATTTCTTATGTCATCCTGTAATCTAACAGGCTTAATTCACTGCTTAAGGTGCCTTGATCAAGAAGGGAGTTAACAACTTGGTTAACAATCGAGTACCGAACTTCAATTTGGATACAGCCCTTAATATACGCTCGTTTTAAAATAATTAATTTCTCGGAAACTTATGGTACGAATTGCATAAAAATTTGTTTTTAGACAAATTGAAGGGTGTAGAGTTCATTTATGCTGTCAGAATTGTGTACTGCTATTGAACAGAAACAAAGTTATGGTTCGTTTTAATATGTAGATGGCCGCCTAAGCAAATTTTATAGACATAATTTAAAAGTAGACTTTATTTCCAATCGTTCGGTACACTGTTAAAAACTTTGCAGCATTCTGGCAGGTCATTCGACCGTTTTTTGAAAAAACGGTTTCATAACCATAATTTAACTATATTCTGACCATAAAATGGCCAATAATATTGTCAGAATAGTGTTAAATTACGGTTGTGCAACCGTTTTTGGATAAAACGGTCAAATGACCTGCCAGAATGCTGCAAATTTTTAACAGTGTACTAGTAACTTTCTTCTACGATAATTTGATGAGGAGTTAGAAGGGGGTGTTTACTTTTTTTTCCACGACTATACATAAAATTTGCTTAAAGAACCATCTAAATATCAAAATGAGCTCAAACTTTGTTTTTTTTTTTCAATAGTAATACCCAAGTTTGACACCATAAATGAATTCTGCAGCCTTCAATTAGCCTAAATCCAAATTTTCAGGAAATTCGTACGATTTACTTTCAGAGACATTTCTTGCCAATATGACCATTTCACTCGCTTAATGTGTTTTGACTATTACTAGCCTAAATGTTTCAATAAAATGAATAAAGTATATGTTTTTTTAAATTATGCTTTTTTGCACATCCTAGACCATGATTTTGGCGATTGTTAATAATAATTTGGAAACTACTTGCAAGAAAATATTGAAATTGAGAACTCATATATAGCAGGACATAATAAGTATAAATCTATCAAAAAAATTATAGGTTGCAAATCATATTTTTTTCGAATATTAATTTCAAAATTCATATTATAAAATTTTTAAAGTTACAAATTCAATGCGTTTATGATTGGGTTTATTAGTATTATAACCACACAAAAAAATTATCACATTCAGATTATAATTTCAGGAGATATTAATAAAAATATATGAAAATGTAATTTAACATTAGAAGTTCTAAATTTTGAATGTTTATAATTCGAAAACTTATCACCCAAATAACATGAAATTTTGTTTCTAGGCATACTTTTAACCGGAAATTTAAAATATATCGTCAGAATTAGGCGTTGCCATTAAAAAAACGATGTTTGGTCTGGTTTACATTTGTAGATGGCCCCCCTAAGTAAATTTTATATACATCATTTAAAAGTAGGCTTTATTTCCAATCGTTTGGTACCAGTAACTTCCTTCTACAATAAATTGTTGCAGAGTTAATAGGGGTGTTTACATTTTTTTCCCAAGACTGTACATATACATTAAGACGGACTTGAACACAACTAATACAATAATCCAACAGGAGTAAAAAATTAGCCGGGGCCAGGACTTGAACCAGGATCCACAGCGTACTGTGCTGTTGCTTTACCACTAAGCTTTTAGGTAAAAAAAAAGCAATTTAACAAATTACAACGACCATTTGGAAAATGATTTTTTCAAAGACTAAAATTTAAGACATAAAAAATAGCACGGAGTTGATCATGCATTACGAACTCCATGAATTAAGCATTAATAGTGTTATTACAAGTAAAAATTGCAAGCGACAAAAATTGCCTGCGACTCGTCAGATTTCCTGAAACTTACGTATTATCAAAGCATTTCATTGGCTGTTCGAAAAAAGGCTTTTCCATCGTCAGATTTCCAAGAAATCTGACGACCCATTTTAAATGAAATTTCATTCTTAAACTTCTAAACATCCGACACTATTACTTCGTACAAAGTCGTATAGAGAAAACAAGTGGGTAAGTGTGATCACAGATCGCACAGATGGTTTCGTTTAATATTTCTTTCAAAACACTTTATCCTTTTGAAAAATCTGTTAGTTCCACATTTCGCAACCAGGGGCGCACTCTATTCTAAACAAACCTCTATCCGAACGAAACTCCGTTTTACATACTATCCGTAGATATATTAGTCGAGGGGATTGGGCCCATAGCACCCGAGATAAGTAGGCGCCCTATGGTGCATAATATGAAAGAATGGTCAAAGGGGTGTCGGCAAAAGTTGGAAAGGTGCTCCCCGGTGAAAAGGGCGGAGGTTAGAAAAATTGCTTAAAATACACAAGTTAGAGACCGGAGGAGTAAATAATATAAGACTTTTTGAAAAGTTTGATTTGTCGTGCGGTCTGGGGGGGGGGGGGGGGCATAGGCTATACATATGCAAAAATTCATGTCTCCAACTTAATTAGGGGCTCTCTTAGAAAGAATTGCTTAAAATACATATGTGGTAGCTCAAAGGGTTAAACGTAAGACTTTTTCAAGATTTTATGATTTGTCGCCTGGCCTCAGGTGTTCTGCTATAAGAATGCAAAATTTCAAATCTCCAATCTAATAAAGGGCTCATTTAGAAAGAATTGCTTAAAATACGCATGTGGGAGCCCAAAGGGTTAAATGTACGACTTTTTCAAAATTTTATGATTTGTCGCATGATGGTGTTCAGCTATAAGTATGCAAAATTTCACGCCTCCAACCTAATTAGGAGCTCACTTAGAAAGAATTGTTTAAAACACACATGTGGGAGCCCAAACGGTTAAATGTTCGACTTTTTCAAAATTGTATGGTTTGTAATTTGATGTGAGGGGTTTAACTATAAGTATGCAAAATTTTACGCCTCCAACCTAAATAGGGCCTCACTTAGAAAGGTTTAAAATACACATGTGGGAGCCCAAAGGGTTAAATGTACGACTTTTTGAAAAATTTATGATTTGGCGTTTGATGTGAGTTGTTCAGCTGTAAGTATGCAGAATTGCACGCCTCCAACCTAATTAGGGCACACTCAGAAAGAATTGCTTAAAATACATATGTGTTAGCTCAAAGGGTGAAACGTAAGACTTTTTCAAGATTTTATGATTTGTCGTCTGGTCTCAGGTGTTCTGTTATAAGTATGCAAAATTTCAAATCTCCAATTTAATAAGGGGCTCAGTTAGAAAGAATTGCTTAAAATACGCATGTGGGAGCCCGAAGGGTTAAATGTACGAATTTTTTCAAAATTGTATGATTTGTCGCATGATGGTGTTCAGCTATAAGTATGCAAAATTTCATGCCTCCATACTAATTACGGGCTCACTTAGAAAGGATTTTTTAAAATACACATGTGAGACCCCAAAGGGTTAAATTTACAACTTTTTCAAGATTTTATCATTTTTCGTTTGATGTGAGGTGTTCAGCTATAAGTGTGCAAAATTTCACTCCTCCAACCTAATTAGGGGCTCACTTAGAAAGTATTGTTTAAAATACACACGTGGGAGCCCAAAGGGTTAAATGTACGACTTTTTCAAAATTTTATGATTTGTCGTTTGATGTGAGGTGTTCAGCTATAAGTATTCAAATTTCACGCCTCCAACCTAATTAGAAGCTCACATAGAAAGAATTGTTTAAAATACACATGTAGGAGCCCAAAGGGTTAAATGTACAACTTTTTCAAAATTTTATGATCTCTCGTTTGATCTGAGATGTCCAGCTATAAGTATGCAAAATTTCAAGTCTCCAACATATATAGTTTCTGAGATCGGGCTCTGTGACAGACAGACAGACGGACGGGCAGACAGAGGAGCGAGACGAATAGGGTTTCGTCAGATAAACTAAACCCTAAAAATGTACTTTTAAATGCAATTTGTTTGAAAGCTGTTTCTCAATTTGTTTCTGAGTTATTAATTTTTTTTGTAGTTTTTATTACTTTTTTGTCATAGTGGCAACAGAAGTATCCATCTCTGTTCAAAGTAAAGGGAAATACAGATTACTGTATAGAACAATCAGAAAACGAATAAAATGCGGATTCAACCAATAAAACCCTTCAGATATGTTTTTGATTTCCTACCCCGACAGAGGACAATAACCATTTTTCAAAATGGTTAATAAAAAATTTGTCTTGCTTTCATTAGTACTGTGTATTGCAAAGAAGACAGCCTGTAAAACCTTTTCATGTGCTCAGACGGATGGAACTGGCTGTTCGGGGGAGAAAATTTCTTCAGATGTTGAGTATGAGACACTATACATAAATATGTGGTCGCACATAAGTTTACGACATATGTTTTCTCAGAATTCAACACTGGGCTTCCGCTAATTTGTGGGAACTGGCATTTAAAGAGGGGAAATGTTTTTTTAACGGTCAGAAATTATTTTAGGAATGAGTGAATAAAAACTGAAGGAGTGAGTTGTACGAGGGTCGATCCAGAAATAAGGTTCTCATCAAATTTACAAATAGACAACATTGCTTATTCTCATAGAAATTTACATCGTTCGAAAGAAGAAAGTTTGCTCTATTTCTCTACACAATCGCTATCTTTATCTATGCATTTTTGTAGGCGGTGCTCCACTTTCTGTATCCCAATGTCGTAGAACTCCGGCGCCAACCCAGTGAGGAAGCATATTTCACCTCTTCTTTGACGTCATCGTCGCTCCAGAAGCGTTGGCCACCCAAGTGTTCCTTTAAGGCTGTTCTTAACTGCTCTGCTTAACAAGTGCAAAAAGTTTTGACACATTTACAAATTCATTTTTTAACGGAAAGGTATAAAATTGGAAACCCTGGCCATGGAAGCGATTTGGAATTGAACTGTTTATTCCATTTTTGTATCAATCAATTACCTATTGAGTTATAAGCGAATTTGATCACGCGATAAACACGTTTTTCGCCCGCTCTTGAATGCATTTTCTTCCTTCGCGTGGAAATTTGGTTCAAAACGCCCATTTTGACACTATTTTCTGAAAGATCTATTGCGTTTGCAAAAAAATGGAAAAAACAGCTCTATTACATAGTTTCTGAATAACAACACCTTCTAGTTTCGTGCGTTTCCGAACAAAAATGAATTAAAATTATGTCAGAAAGTTGACCCTTTGGATTTGAGAACAGCCTTAACTTGGGGAACAAGTGATAATCATTAGGTGCGAGGTCCAATAACCGCCTCCGAAACTGATGGTCTTCCACTCCGTTCTTTATCGTCGACTTCCTTCCGACCGGCACGAAGATCCCTGCACCACTTTCGGACGTGTTGAACGGACATACACTTCTCGCCATATACCTCTGCCAACTAACGATGAATATCCACGGCTGGAGTCCCTTTGGTGTGCAAAAAGTGAATTACGGAACGAATCTCGCACTTGGCGGGATCAACAATGGGAACCTCGATCTCGGACGGCTGCTGAGCCAAGAATGAGTGGCGCAGCGAAGTGCGGCCGGGGAAATCGCGAGAGCGGGAACAGCCGTGCACAGCGCTGTTGCGGTATTTCGCCTCGCACTTTCCGTGCGGCTGGAGCTCTTTGGGAACCTTATTTCTGGATCGACTCTCGTAATACTGAATCAAATTCGCGGATCTTTTTCAATTCCTACTATTAGTTCACGCTCTCCCTATATTTATTTATTTATTTATATATACATCTTGTTCAAATTTTCAATCGTTAATAAAATACTTATTATTCATCCTATCAAGTTGAAATAATTTTTTTTAACTTGTACTGGATGACAATTGATGTTAACACAGTTTTTTCAAATATTAATTCATTAATTATATTTTAATTAATTAATTTTAGTTTTACATGGGAGACAAAATGGCGGCCATTGGTTATTGAAGCATTTAATGCATCTTCATATCTATAAGGGGGGTTACCATAGGGGGACCCTGTTCTGTCGCCAAATACCGCCACGTTTGTCGCCAACTTGGGGATATATCGCCAAATTTGGCGACCAAAATGAGTCGCCAAAAGTGATGCCAACTTGGCGATGTCTCTAATATTTCGCCAAATTCCCATAGACTTCCATTGTAAACCTACTTGCTTATAGAAAATCAACAAATTGAGATATTTTAATGCAACAAAAACTAATATTAGCTTAAGGAGATTATATTAAAGTTTCTTTGATGACCTAAGTAGGAATTGACTTTAAAAACAAAATTTTTATATTACTTGTTTTTGTTCAACTTAACTGACGCTCACTTCTCAAAAACTCAATAAAACAGCAAAACTAACAAAAAGTGTGTCATACTAATGAGTTATAATTCAGTGAGTTTGCCTTATGCTCAACGCTTGTATATAGATCATATAATATGACAACATACAATTATAAAGAATTTTATACGAATCAAAACGGTATTTGTTTTCTAATTAATTAGAACTAAAGTTATGGCCATAATTTTTGACGCACTGTACATTTATTTAGCTGATATTAAAAAATGTACTGAACTTCCTCTGTGTTATAATTACTGTATGAAAAACGATAACTTGGATACATGCATAGAATCCTACGTACTTAAAGATAACCTTGTCGATAAATATACAGATTCCCAAACTTTCAGCAAGAAACACAAAATGCTAATTTTCGAAATCAAAACTAAATTGTGAGTATTCAAAAGTAAATTATATAAATGGCAGGGATAGCTAATTTATACTACCCTAACAACACATCGAGTTGATGTGACATCTCATTGACGCCACAAATAATCACAAGTGTTGCAGTCACTAATGGGAGATGAAATGAGATACCTTTCGTTCGTCGCATTATTATTCTCAAGTGACTGTCATTAGGTGACTCCAATGAGAATTCGCAGTAACTATTGGTTTTTGACGAGTCAAAAGCTAACTTGACAATGAAGTCACCTTCTGACTCATTTGGAACCTCTATTATAAAGTCCCCATGATCTCATGCCTTATCACAAAGCAACGCTCATAGTGATTACACAGAAATAGTCTCTAAATGTCTGTTACCTAAGCGTCAGTATGTGAAGTCATTTAAAATTTGCATGTTAAAAATCAATGCAGAAAATAATTAAAGGAATTAGTTTTTTAATGTACAGTAGAACCTCGATTATCCGAAGTAATGGGGACCGAACATCTTTCGGAAAATCGAAATTTTCGGATAACCGAGAATGCTTCAATTTTTAGATTAAGGAGAAATATGTGCAATATTTCTTATTATGGTAACACGTGCTTAATAAAAATAAAGCAATGGCAAAATAGAAAAAAGAGAAAATTACCTGAATTTTAATTTTGAAATTAAGTACTTTTTACATATATCACAAGAGTTTGAAAAAATGTTTATTTATTTATTTATTTATATATTTAATATTTGTCGCAGTTTCGATTGCCTTTGCTTTGAAGCTCTATCACGGAGTTTTTTAATATTATTAGTTCACCAGTATCACAGTCTTTCTGCTGCTCCAGCCATGCCAACCTTTTGCGAAACATTCAAAAGCTTCAGAATTGCTAATTTGTTCGTTTCTTCGTTCCACTCTGCAGCTTACGGGAGCTCAAGTTAAATTCAAGACAACTCTAAGAAAGGGGATCGAAAATATTTATATGTACTCATTGTTTGGTAAAGGTAGCTTGCACACAAGGAATATGATAGTTAAAAAAGAAAAAAAAAAGCTTTTAAAATGGATTTTTCACGCAAGGAATGTGATAGTAAAAAAACTTTCAAAATGGATTTCGGTTAAAAGAGTCTCGGATAAAAGAGGTTCCACTGTATTATATTTTTTTATATGAATTTGAACATTAAAAAATCCTTTATCATTTTCTTTACGGAGGACTACGTTTTACATATTTTCACATTTTTCACTCGAATTTTTCTTATTTTCATGATTATACAGGGTGTCCGTAATTAAACGGCCCTATTTTAAAGTTGTTTACAGACAAAACTGTTGTTCATAAAGTAGTGAAATTTTGGGAAAGGCATAATAAAGGGATGGGAATTTGTTTAAGCTAAAAAAAAATAATAAAAATAGTTTAAAATTTCGCCACCAGAGGGCGATTTTTAATAAATTACATATTTAGCATTAAGATAGTTTAGAAATTTTATTTACAGGATGCTCATAATGAATCGACCGTATTTTAAAGTTGTCTACAGACGAAACTGTTGTTCAGAATGTTGTGAAAATTTTTGGAGGACATAATAAAAGTATGGGAATATGTGTGAGCGAAAAAAAATTAGGAGGCCATTTTTTAACGAATTACACATTACGCATACATTTACGATGCTTTAACATATTTTGCTATAACGAAACATGTTCTACATGATTTTCATCATTTTCAGATACCATCTGGAATCGTAAAATAGCATGTTCCACAGTTGATCACAGTATGTTCAGGGAAAAGCTAGGAAAATGTTGTGAAAAGCTGTCTGTAGAGTAAGGTTAAGTTAATAAATAAAATTTTTAAACTATCGCAATGCTAAATGTGTAATTTATTAAAAAAAAAACCTCTGGTGGTGAAATTTTCAATTACTTTTATTTACATTTTTTTAGCCTATACATATTCCCATCTCTTTACTATGTCTTTCACAAAAATTCACAACTTTATGAACAATAGTTTTGTCTGTAAGCAACTTTAAAGTAGGGTCGTTTAATTATGGACACCCTGTATATTAACTTACATAACACAACAACGAAACTTCCAAAAAATATGTAATTAAACAAAAACGAGTTTATTAAAACATATAAGCAATATAGGAGAACCCGGGGCGGAATCGGCAACCAAGTTGAAAATATGTTTTAAAATACAAAATGGTTAATTAAGAGAGCTGCAAAATTTTCTGCCCCGGGTATGGGGCAGAAAGGAGTGGTAAGGACAAGTAATTATAAAAACATATAACACTAGTAGAAATGCAAAAAGAAAATAAGTTTGCTCTATATTTATTTAGTTTTAAGTGACTATAAAGGTTTAACTGCAGTTTTCATTGATTTTGCCCTCTTCTTAAGCCTGATGACAAAATTCACACACTAGGACAGTCTCATCATCTTCGCTATATATTACCGCATAGGAATTGTGTGCCCATTTTTTGCACACGGAACAAGCGACACAATATTCAACTGACTTTGAATAAAATTCACCGCAATATAAACATTCACAGTCAGAATAAGTTAGTTAATAACATTTTGAGTTCCCCATTCCGCCCTACCCGTCCCATCCCAGAGACACGATTTAGATTAGGGAGGTAAGGCTACTCGAGAAATATACGTGAACTACACTTAACTATACTAAATTAAAGACGATTCAACGTACTTCAAACATGAACCAACTATAGTTGTAATGTAAGCAAGTATGCATGTCTTATCTTACAAGGAGAGGGTCCGAGGTTGGTCTCACGGAATCCAGCGATCCTTTGTACATTGATAGAGTATTGTCAATAGATAAACATATCAATAGGATAAAGGGCAATATTCAGGGGGGCCGTTAAAAACGAGCCCCAAAGTTCACCCAGTTGACTCTTTAGTATATAATCGGATAAATTAAGTTCATTTGCAACAGGCTCGATAGCACAGTTGGCAGCGCGCCAGACTTCTAATTTTCGTTTTTACGGATATCTGCAAGTTCGATCCTCCAATGAGATTTTTTCCCCCCGACAAAATAATGATAAATTATTTTTGAACCACAATTAAAAAAAATATATATAATTATTTAAATGTAAGACAAATATAAATATTGGCGCATTCACACATATTTATTTATTTACAGAGAGAGACAGTTTTATTGCATCCTTATGGATATAATGAAAAAAAAAGCAAGAATCTTATGCAGTATATACGTATTTTTTTTCATTCAACATTTTTGTAAATTTTATATTTAGTTTTATTTCCAATCATTTATATTTATTTTACAATTACTTACATATATTTCACAATGACGTACACTTATTTTACACTTATTTAAACTTATTTTACATTTCTGTCTATACTATGTACTACAAAAATAAATGTGTTCTATTAAAATTGAGGTTCTGATTACGGGCAGGAACCGGGATGATAATTATCATAAAAACATATAAAACAGAAACTTTTGCGACAGCGTGCACGAATAATAAAAGAAGTGTTTTTACAGGAACAAGGCGTTTTAAAAAGATCATTTGGAAAACACACTTCATTGACATTCATAAATATTATTCTTTTATGTGAAAGTTTCGATGCATGCCAGGCGTATTTTATCATGTTACAAGATATAGGTGAAGAGAGTTGATAATGCACAATTGAATGAATTTTTATACAATTTTAGCGAGAATTAATTTCTCTTTTCTGTTCAATTAAACAATTACAATTTCGTAACCGCTTAATCATATTTTTCACCTGCCTATAAAAATAAACGTCGCCTGGTTTTACCAAAGCTATGCTTCAACTATAAGTTTTTCTATCACAAAGTAGTTCTAGATTATTGTGAAAAAGTTCATTCCCAAATAAGCTTGTCTTCACAAGAAATAGCGTCTGAAGACTCCGATGAAATTAAATTATTTTCAGAGAGTAACTTTGCGTAATACACGACTACATCTTTTAAAATCAATTTTGATGATTCGCTATGAATTGTGTATTATGAAATTCGCTTTTCAATATTTGTAAATTTAGAAGCTTCTTCACTAGACACTTTTTACAAAATAACTTTTTTCATTTTAATTATGACACTATAATAAAGAACAACGTCTAATCACTTCAAAACTTTAAAAACAAAATGCCGTACTCATTCGCTCTGCGGCAGATGGGTGCTTAAATTTCAACAAAAGAAAGGTAAACATTTTAAACTCACCCTGTTCATTTCCTATAGCGTACTTGTTTTGCTTAAAAACCACCTGCAAATCTACGTACAAGGTTTTTAACCGAAAACAGTTATTCTAATTCCAAACATGAGATCCCATGATAAAAAATAATTATGTTTTAAAAATTAAAAAAAGAAAAAAAAAGAAAAATTATAACATTTTAAATTGACAAGATAAAAGTAAAATAGCATATTTTAATTTTATGTAGCGTATTTTAATTTACTTCGCTGAAAACAACAGGTATCTATTCATACAAAAGTCTATAAATAAATGTGAATAAAATTAAATTTTGTCGACTGAATAATTCAGTTATTTTCCCTTTTCCCCCCCATTAGATCCATAAAGCGGCAATATCTCTGTAAATTAATAAGCACATAATATATATAAGTGTGTGTGTGCGTGCAGAAGCATATTTTTATGAATATTTGTCTAACTTTAAATAATTAGATATATATTTTTTAATTATGGTTTGAAAATAACTGATCATTATCTGAAAAAAAAAAAAAGCTTTTTGGAGTACCGAACCCGCAGACGTCCCAGAAGGAGAAAATTAAAAGTCTGGCGCGCTGCCAACTGTACTACCGAGCCTCTCGCAAGCGAGTGTAATTTATCCGGTTATATACTAAAGAGTCAATAATGGGTGAACTTTGGGGCTCGTTTTTTACGACCCTCCTGAATATTGCACTTTATCCTGTTGATATGTTTATCTATTAACTATACTCTATCAATGTACAAAGGATCGCTGGATTCCGTGAGACCAACCTCGGACCCTCTCCTTGTTAGTTACAAAATCATCAGAAATTACAATAGAAGAGCAAAAAATCACACAGCGAAATAGTCACGCACCAACGCTCGATAAAACTAGACTAAGATGGCTGCCGAAGTTGAACGACAACAGGTTTTCTCACTTCTGCTTATTGCCGCTAGCTGGCAGCACCTCCTTGACACCGAAAAACGTTGAACTTCATTCCGCCCGGTACCCCGTTGTACCCCGGGTTACCCTAAAATATTTAAAATGTTAATTAAAAGTTTAGTTATTGGTTTGCTGTCAATTTTTAGAAACCCCCAAATTTTTTACCCGACTATTACTTTTAAAGATATATTACGAATATAGAAGTGCTAAACACCTTTAGCAATATTGTATGATCTTTTAAACATAAAATAATTGCTTTTAACTCTGCTTAAACTAGTTATTAGGCTTTCCTTAAACGATATAAACTCGTCTGATGTGGATTTGCTATTGCGGAAATCGTGCGGAAACTACTGCACAATTGTGGAAATCGTGGAAAATACAGCATAGCAGCGCCAACTGTTGGATGATTTATACCAAAACATAAACAGCACCAATTCATATCTAGAACTAATTGAATCTAAAGTTTGATGGAAATCCGTGCATTAGTTCTTGAGATAGAGCTATTGCGGAAATCGTTAAGAATACAGCATAGCAGCGTCCCCTGTTGGGCGATTTACACCAAAAACTAATTTGCACCAATTTATATCAGCGACTAAATTAATATAAATTTAATAAAAGAAATAATAATAATAATAAAAATAATTAAATTGCGTGACTTTGTTCTTGAGTTAGAGCGCCTACAAAATTTGCGTCACATACAGACAGAGTCACGGACAGATATTTTTTGTATTCTCGGGCCCTAAAACGTGTAAATCCGTCTAAAATTTTCACGAATCCAATACTTCCTTCTTGTAAAGATAGAAGAATGTAAAAATAGATAGTCATTTTCAATGCTCATACTTTTCGAAACCTTAGAGTGGTTAAAAATACTTTATCGTGTGTACTTGTATCGGAGTACATAGATAGATAAATAAATAAATAAATAAATAAATAAAACACAATAACTTTAGCCTTTACTTTTTAAAACCAGTTTCCACCTTATCCTTATCCGTATTTCCAAGGTATATAAGACGCTCCTTCGTATAAGCCGTGCCCCAAAATTTAATACATTTTTTAAAGAAACCGTAAAAGTAAAAGAACGAAAATACCTAATTGGAAAATAAAAATATTTATAGCAAATACTGAACTTCAGCGACACATTTAATTAGTTGAATTAATCTATGAAAGTAGTCATTTCCTATAACTAAATAGTTCTCCATACCAGGGGCTCACAACCATAGTAGTCCATTTAAAAAAAAATTGATATAGTCCATTTAGAAGGTGCATAAAATCTGTTTTATCCACTCCGACAGTGAAACAAATCTGTTTTCCCACACTTTCGCATATATGTCATCTGTAGACTTGGTAAACTGTGGGAGTGGAAACAGATTTTATGCACCTTCTAAATGGACTATATCATTCTTTTTCGAAATGGACTTGGTCTACTATGGTTAGTATGAGATAGTATGCGAAAACTGACTTAGTGGGAGTACACAAAACAAATTTTATACACTTTTTAAGTGGACTATCTCATTTTTTTTTTTTTTCAAAATGGACTTCGTCTACTATGAAATAGCTTAAAATACACAAGTTAGAGCGCAGACGGGTAAATATAAGACTTTTTCAAAATTTTACGATTTGTTTGATGTGAGGTGTTCAGCTATAAGTATCCAAACTTTCAAGTCTCCAACATACATAGTTTCTGAGAACGGGCTGTGTGACAGACAGAGGAGTGAGACGAATAGGGATTCGTCAGATGAACGAAAACCTTAAAAAGTTCGGATACACCAAAACTTTCTCTGGGACCGTGCTTCGCCAGTTGGATTTGCTGGTTTCAATATAAAGTTCTAACTAAAGTATAAAAAAATATCATAAAAACATAAGAAATGCAACTCGAAGTGCACACGGAACACATAATCTCTACCGTCATTGTACACGGCACACCCGAATTTTAAGGTGCACTTTAACTCTTTATCTACTGAATTATGAATTCATGAAAATTTTATCTTCTAAATAATTTTTCGTGAACTAGTTAAACTACATTAGAAGATTTACATGATCATTTAATCAATTTTAGAAGGATTTTAGAAGGATTGAAGGATTTAAAAGGATTCATTAAAATTGAATTTGCAGGGATTTTGTGTACTATTTATAAACCCACTCAAATCTTTTATTTTAAATATTTTTCTTAGTATTTTGCAGAATTAGGAAATGTACAAATTTAATATTCTTACAATAGAAATATATAAATATTTCCGAATTGAAAAATCCCTCCCCCCTCCTTCCCCCAACGCCAAGAAAGCCGAAAAGATGCAAAGGCAAAAGAAATCATCCTTTTAAAAATAGTTTTTTTTTGTGTTACCCATCATGCTTTTGGAACAAGATAAAGTACTGCATCTATAACTCATTCTAAACTGTATTACAACTAATCGATGTATTAAATGAGTTTTATAACAAGTTATTTTAATGGTACTAATAAGTACCGTCAGTAGATAAAGGGTTAAAGGAAACAAGGCGGAAATTATACGTCAAATCTGGCCGATGAGGTGCGTTCGTACTATAACTAGTTTTATAAATAGTCAGGTCTTGACTCAATAGGTGTTGCACTCTTTCGCAAAAAGGCATGAATACAAAATGTATTACGATTCTATAGATTAAATTCAGTGATTCGAAAATAGGACATCATCACCCTGGCAACCTAGCATCATGACCTATCATGGGATGTCATTGAATTCATGACGTAGGATAAGATTGAATAGAATGAAGGAAACTTTTAAAAATATCTTTTTAAGTTTTGATTCGATTTTCATGAAATTCGAAATGACTCGACAAAATTCTGTAAAAATGTATATATTACATTTAAAACCATACGGTTGGGTCGTGTTTGCGCTGTTCTATGCGGTCAGGTGGACAGACGGACGGACAGATCAGACCACGACTCTAGGTGCTATGTATTTATATAATAACGAACGCACCTAAAAACATACGGAGACAACACACAGAACACAAAATCTGTACCTGCATTGTATACGACACCGGAATTTTAAGATGCACTACAAAGGAAAAAATGCACGATTTATACACAAAAAATTTACTAATTTATTATGTTTGTGAAAAATAAATAATGCTCAATTAAAAACTCTCAAAAAAGCAGCCAATAACATCTAATTTTTCCAGATATAAAACTTTTTAACACTTTCTAACAAAGTTGGAAAGTGTTAATGAATTCGGTTTGTCTGTCTGTCCGTCCTTCCATGCTCTAAGTCGCGTAGATGGAGTCCGATTCCCATGAAATGGATAGATTTTATTAGGTATCACTATGGCATGTTCGGTATGGAAGATGAAGTGTGTAGCATTTAAGGTTCATTGACAGAGACACTCAAAAGAATTCTGTTACATTGCGCTCTACGGGAAAAAATCGTTTGCTGTGTATTTGAATGATATTACAGTTTTTAAACATACTGAAATTGATATATATGACGGAGATAAACTACACGGCCTTTATTGTAGAACAGGGTGTCTATCGAATATATCGTTTATTGACAGGAACACACAAAAGAATTTACCTATAGAAGAAATTGAACTATAGATCAGTTTCACCCACGTGATTACCAGCCCACAAAGTTTCATCGAACCAATCATAAGCAACTATTTGTAGCCTGTATTATGAGCCCACCAAGTTTCATCGAACCAATCATAATCAACTATTTGTAGCCTGTATTATGAGCCAACCAATCACAATCGGCCAAATTTGGGGGGGGGCAAGCAAAAACACGCCTGGTTGCTAAGGTCGTTGCTAGGGTGTGATGTCAGTTAAAACTGATCTATTACAGTATATTTTATCACGTCTCATGGGCCTTTTTCCCAGTCATCTGTTTAAGTTGGTTAAGCGCCAGAACGATAAGTGTTTGCGTGGTAGCATCGGTAATCCAAAAAATTACCTTTTCGGGCGTTGTCCACTTATGCTCGTCTCTTTTAATTTTATTCGGAATCGCACATTGAGCTGGAATATGAAAAATATCTTACTGTCAAGATCAAATTATAATAAACTTAGACGACTGTATAATGAACTTAACAAACATTTCTCTTTTATAAAATACCAGTTCTGATTTTAACTTTGGTTTTTGGGCATACGTTTTTTTTTTTTTTTTTACATTGTTGACTTTTGTGAGACATTTATTAATTTGCTCAGATTAATATTGCCTGAACTTTTTTTCATGCCTCATTGGCCATTGGGCTGCCAGCGCTTTCTATGTCTGCTAGTATTTTGTATACCAACTTCAAGATTTTATTTAACATTTTCCTTATCTGTAACAGTCATATGTAACTGTGCACATGACTCTATACATTGTATATAATTCTTTTACATACAGTCATATATCAAACCTGTAAATGACTATAATTATTGTAATTTTTTTTAAATTTCATTTCGTGGTGTTGGGGTATCAATTTATTATTATTATTATTTAATAAACGCTATTGGTTTTCTGGAGCTGCTCCCTTGCCAGTTTGCATTTGGCAGAGGGGATTTTTCTGCCGGATGTTTTCTGCCTTTGCCATTTTTGGTTGGCTTCCCGGTAGAGTATTTCTGTTCCTATTAGAGCCTATAAAAAATAATTGCGTTTTCAGTTGTAGTACGCGTTTTAAGGGGGTCCGGGACACTTTTAAAAATTATTTTTATTTATTGAGTTAAAATTTTGAAATTTTTTGTGATGGTTAACCCTATCATTTGTAAACAAAATCACATGATGAAACTTCTCCTAATTAAAAAAAAAATTAATAAGCATTTTTTAAAATATTAATTAAAATTAAAATAAAAAATATTTAAAGTTAAAATTAAAAGAAAAATGATGCAACTTGTTTTAAACCAATCATATTTTCAAAAGTAAATATTTTTTTGAAATTTCCTGAATCAAAATTAAAGTAAAACATTTGAAAAAGACATGTTCTAAGTTTGAACCCTTTAGCTTTAACGGTTCTTGACTTATAAGAATTTAAATATGAGAAATGGTGAAAAAATCCATCATGAAGAAAAACAAAAATTCATTTTCACACGAAGTCGTTTGCATGGCAACCCTTGCATGAAAGCTAGATTTTGAAAACAAACCAAAACGAAAAAAAGTAATATTTCTGTTCCAATTAAGATAGAAACATGATTGAAACGTCATTTTAAGCAGAAAAAGACAGAGAAATTTTTAATGCAATGAATTTTTCGTTCCGGACCCCCCTTAAGTTGAACTACAGTAAACTCTCAGTAAGGCGGACTCTGTGTAAGACGGAAATCTGTCTAACTCGGAAAGATTTTCAAGTCCCTGTGAATCCATAGACAAAGAGTAAAATTTGTCTAAGGCGGAATATTGTCTACTACGGAAAATTTTCTCGGACCCGATCGATTCCGCCTCAGACAGAGTTTACTGTATATATTAAAATAGTACTGGGTGTGGATAAATTCTATAGATTCTATACAGGGCTGCACAAAATTATTCAAGTACATTTCTGTTTATTCACGGAAATGGCTGAATGGACATTTTCAACTGTGCTAATCGTTTCATTTAACTAACTTTTAGCATACTATTTAGTATACATACAAATCCATACATGCACTACAGGTCTGCACAATAAAAAAACAAGTTGGAAATTGCACGTCAAACGTGGCAAATGAGATGCTTTCGTACTCTAACTAGTTTTAGGAATATTTTTTGCACCGCATAGTGTACTGAATGTCTATTTGAGTGCACTTCATAAGTGCATATCAATTTCATTCTATTCGAAAGCCTGTAACATCATTAAAATGCGCATGAAATACAGGGTAAGTCAAAATGAATATAGCAATTACAAACGGTTATAACCATTTAATGGAAAAGAATTTATCGATAATCTTAACACAGAATGTAGACGGAAATTCAAAATTTCATTACGTAAGGCGCAGGTGCAGTGAAGCGGAAGACTAGGCATGCGTGAGTTGAAGCTTCACAACGACAAGAAACCTGTTCATTGCAGACGTCTCATTAGTAAAAATGACGAGTCCCACGCAGAGAGCATTCTGCGTGTTATAACTTAACAAATGTCATTCTGTTATCACAGTGCAGTAAGATGGAGATACCTCACACTGGAAAACGGAGATTCGCACACTTTTAAACCAACATCTTCCAAAGCGTTGAATTGGTCAAAGTGGAAATGCTGACGATGTCTTCTACTCTTGGTCACCAAGATCTCCAGACTTGAAACTGCGATTTTGTGCTTCCCGTGCCCAAAACAACTGAATAACTCAAAGTATGCATTTGTAATGCGCTTGTGTCGGGGACTGAACAAATGCTTCAGAATGTATGGCGTGAAATGGATTACCGCCTAGACGTTGTCCGTGTGACCAAGGGAAGTCACATAGAACATCTATGACATATGTATACAAAATTTTGAAGTTCCGTCTACATTCTGTGTTAATCTTATCGATAAATTCTTTTCCATTAAATAGTTATAGCCGTTTGTAATCGCTATATTCATTTTGACTTACCCTGTATTTTTTCCCATTGGCCGTAATGTAACGGAAAACTTTTGACTGTCCCTGTCATTAAACTATAGATCCGATTTTCATAAAATCTGAAATGACTCGACAAAATTATGCAACAATTATATATTTTAAATTTCAAACGATTCAGTTGAGTAGTTTTTGCGCTGTTTTATGCGGACAGGCAGACGGATAGATGGACTGAACGACGACTATAGGTGCTACGTATTCATATAATCACGAAAGCACCTAAAAACGGATATTTTTCCCACTATTGATTGTAACAGCAGAAATTTGGTTTTGAAATGCTTTATGATTTTTTCACATTGTTTATTTAAACATCCTATATCACTTTAATAAATTGCAAGGTTTTGTTACAGTATTGTGAATGTATTGGAAAGTTTTACATAATGCATGCTGGACGCATGATTTTTCGTTCTTGTTAAGATTGGTAAGGATCCGAAAATAATTCCAGGCTAGGTAAGTAACCTTCCATTCATTCAAATAAAGCCAGTTATTTTTTGCAGCTTTCTCTGGACAAATAAACATCTAAAAATAGCATTTTTTTGTATTCTCGAGAGAATCTCCTCTAATCTTTCTGTAGCAACAGCATTTAATCCCGCAACATCACGCTGACAATTCTGTTTTTAGCTAGAAAATTGGCATTACGTTGGGTAAACAAAGATATATTTTACGTTAGAGACATCTTATATAAAACTCTTAAAATATAGTTATATTTCAGCGTTATGAAGATCTACAAAGTAAAGCAGTATTAAGAGGAAGGTGAACATATTTTTTTTTTTTAATTTTTCATCATAGAAATATAAAATTTTGTGCATATATACATTTCATAATAAATATATAAAACACCTTAAAAGAAATTTCCAATCTTATTATAATTTTAAGATTAAAAAAAAAAATTAAATGAAAGTTTATAATACTCCGGACGTCACAATTTTTGAGTTATGTCCTTACTTTTGCATTTTAATCACTTAAAACTATCACAAACAAATCTAAGCATCAATTTTTTAAATCTCTTGTATAGTTAATTTTTTAGATTTTTTTGACTGAATTTCATATCGATTTTCATCGAAATTTAGCTTTTTAATACGTTAAAAATCAAATTTAATTATCTTAATGAAGTCGAATTTCAAAATGCATGCTTAGTTTCTTTGCAAGCAATATCAGGATTCTTCCTTATCAATTTCACGAATTTTCATCAAAAATTAAGACGCATGGAGCATTTCAAAAATCTAAAAACGCTGAAAAATCAGTTTCGAGAAAAACAGTTTTAAAGTACGTTAAAGGGCCGAGAAACTGTTTCAATACAAAATTCAAACGCTTGTAACTTTGTGAAAAATAATCGCATCTGCATACGTTTTTTTTTTTTTTTTGCAAATGGCTCAGAACAAACTGGAGAATAATAATATGCACAAAAATAATTTTCGATTTTTGGGTCCATTTCTGCTCCAATAAAGGTCCACGGACCCCTTAAGATATTATAAGATTTTCAAATAGTCTTCTTATAAAATGTATATAAAAAATAAAATTATTTAGAAGAAGAATGAAACATTATGCGTACAGCATCGATCATGAAGCAATTTCCAATACATTCAGAATAATGTGACAAAACTACACAGTTAGCTAAGATATAAAATGACGTATAAATAAACCATTTGGAAAACGCATAACGCATTTGAAAAGCATATTTATGCTATTACTACGTTAAAATACGATTGTTTTGCTGCCCTGTATAGGATCTACAGATAGGTATGCGTACTACATAGTATGCTAATCGGTAGTTCAGTTGAAAATTTCCACTCAGCCATTTCCACAAGTAAACGGATGTTGTTCAGAACTTTTGTGCGACACTGTATAGAAACTATAAAATTTATATACACCAAGTAATACTTAAAAAAGAAAAAAAGAAAAGTGTCCAGTTAAACTGATTGTATTGAGCTCACAGGCTATCCACACTAATTGCATATTATACTCTTATTTCAAAGAATAATGCCCCTCGGAAAAAAATTAAGTGGAGACACCCCCCCCCCGTTTAACCTCTTTATACTTAACCAATGAGCCTCCAAATGTAGTCAGGGAAGCGCCTTATCGTAATAAATCGGTATACCAAATTTGAAGCGAATCGGATAGAAAAACACATTTATCTAAATTAAGGGGTATTAGTCCCCGTTCCCCCCTTTATATTTAACCAATGAACCTCCAAATCTAATCAGGGAAGCGCCTTATCAGAATAAACCGGTAAACCAAGTTTGAAGCAAATCGGATAGCAAAACACATTTATCTAAATTAAGGGGGTATTAGCCACCCGTTCCACACCTTTAGACTTAAACAATGAACCTTCAAATATAATTAGAGAAGCGCCCTATCAGAATTAACCGGTATACCAAATTTGAAGAAAATCGGATAACACTGTATGAAAAACCTATTTATCTAAGTTAAGGGGGTGGATTAGCCCCTCGTTCCCCCTTTATACTTAACCAATGAACCCCCAAAACTAATCAGGGAAGCGCATTATCAGAATGAACCTAAAAAAAATTAGAATCAAATCGGATATTTCTATCAAGAGTCATCGCGTTACGTACATACGTACGTGCAGAACCGGTGGGCACATTAGCTCCTAGGCTTTGATAGCCTGTGAGCTAATAATTTAATTTAAAAACGTTTCTAAAAATGATAACATTTGTTTTGAAAAACAAAAATTTTTTACGGGAAAAATTTGCATTGGAAATGTACACTTTTGGGAGAATGACCCAAAACGTACTTCAAACTATTATGGTTCGTAGGCTTTAATAGTTCAATGATTGCTAATTTCTTCTATAGCCATATTCTTTTGTGTCCCCCTATAAATAAACGACTAGCAAAAGCCATGCTTTGTTTGGATTCGCGAAGCATTATTTAATAAGATAAATATTTGAAAATAATATTTTTTTTTATATTATACGTGCATCTTTATTAAGTAAAAACGTTATTTTATGTTTTGGCGCATTTTAATTTTAGAAATGTAAATTCAGCCAAAGAAATCGTAACTCCATGATTTATTTTTTTCTTCTGAAAATACACTTGTTTCATTTTTTATTTGAAAAAATGTGTCCGTAATAGAAAAACAAGTAAAATAAATTTATTAAAATAATAATTTTTTTACGTTATTCTGTAAAAAAAATAATATTGTGCAAATCTACAGATCATAATTTATTTTTGTGTTTAATTTCAAGTCAAAATACTGAATAGTTTTTTTGTAAAGTGTACGACAAAATGTAATTTGTGTAGCCTAGTAGAGGATTCGCTTCGCTCATCCAAATAAGTACTATTACTACCCTATTTTTTAGCAAGAACCTTATAGTACACCTCAGTGATGTATATCAATTCAAATATGTTTAAAATACTGTAATATTATTAAAGTACACGGCAAACGATTTTCCCAGTAAACCATTATGTGACGGAATTCTTTTGAGTGTCCCTGTAAATTAACCGAAATCGAGAAATGCGCTTTTGGATGTATGGCTACTCACTTTATCCTGGTGGAACTCAACAATTTTATTTTCCGTAGGATAAATTTTTGGGAAATTATTTAAAAATAGGTATTAGAACACTGTTTTGATAATAAGTAGAATTAATTTTGATATTTTCCTTAATTTTTCTGATCTTTAATTTTCCGTTGTAGAAGATTCCAGCAATCACCGATGCCTTTGGATTGATTGATGTCTTTCCAGCAATCAATGCCTTTGGAGAAACTTTTTTTACAGTTTTTGAATCAAAGTTGTAAGTATTTTTGGTCTCTTTTCCGAACATAAATCGATCTTTTTTTTATTACAGTCATTTAGATAAATATACGTTTCACGAATTGTGACAATTTTTTTCTACTTATCACCTGCTAAATCATTTTTATACAGACTTTCATAATAATTCTCTTCGGAAAAAGCATATTTATAGCATTCCAGCCACTCTCTTCTTTCGCTGCCATTTCAGTATAGCAGACGATATTTTTTCATAGCTGAGACTATTTCAGATTCCCCCTCCCCCTGTTTTTTCTCGTTGTTTTTTAATTTAACATCAAAATTATTCCCAATATACCAACCCTATCCACAAATACAGAAAGTGTAAACACCCTCTGTATTTTTTACATTTCAGTAAAACTTAATTTTTTTCATTTGAATAATAATTTTTTTTTACCTTACGGTAATTTTCTCCAAAAATAAAAATAAAATTAAAAATACCACCCGTGACTGGACTAAGTAAGTCTCTGGATTTCAAACTATTTCGAAAATAATAACAATCAATTTCGAACTGAAAAGTTTGGCAATATACAGAAAGAAAAACGTGTACTAAATAGAGCAGTTTCTACAGGAGTCATAAACTATTAATAACCAAGTATAAAATTTTTTCTTAATTAAAAACGCTTTCTGTGACAGCCCCTACCACAACACCTATATTATGAAGAATTCTAATTAGAAGTTTAATTAGAAATTCTATGAATACTAACAGTTATTTGCTCTATAAGATTTTTCAGGTATTTACACAATGATTAAAAACTACTGCACCAGTGGCGTATCCAAGCGGTGGGCTGAAGGGGCGGGGCTACAGCTCCTCCGAAATTTATAGAAAATGTCAAGTTTAATTACGAAAGTTTGGCAAAAGGCTGGTTTTTATCTTAGAAAGTTTGTTATTTCGCAGAAACCAGGAAATTTTTCATTTCGGACAAGTCTTCGTTATGCAGAGGTTTACTTCAGTTTTAATTACTGTTTATTGAGATCCATTTAGCAGATAATTTTCAGTAGTCCGTTTAAAAAAATGCGGTATGACGATGAAATTATACGTGTTAAGACAAAATCCTGCCAAAAACTAAATTCTTCACAGTCCCATACGATTCTATCATAATTTTCATAACATAAGTTCGATTGCATAATAGATGCGTTACCTATTACTATAAAAATCTGTTTAAAGAGGAATTTTTTCGGTTTCTTGTGTTCTATCTTAGAAATTATTACTGTATTTCAGCTTCCTCCGAAATGATAAGTCTAGATACGACACGAAACTGCACTGCAATCTTCGAGATTATTAATGAAGTGTAATTTTTAATCAAAGAACGCATTTTACCGAAACGGGAGTGTACTATGTCAAACGTCTTTCGTAATATACTTCATTCATCGGTGAACGTTTTGTATGTGTATGGTACAAGTCGGAAATTGTGTATCAAACGTGGCAAATGAGGGGCGTTTGTCCAATAACTAGTTTTATAAATATTCAGATCTTGGTGCCATAGCTGTTGCTCTCTTATGCAAAAAGGCATGAATACAAAATCTATTACGATTATATAATTAAATTCAGTCATATGGAAGTAATACGACTCCATCTTAAATAGGACGTATTCATCATGGCAACCTAGAATCATGACCTATCATGTGAGAGCATTGAATTCATGACGTATGACAGGATTTAATAGAATGAAGAAAACTTTTATTAACATTTTTTATGTTTTGATTCAAGTTTCATAAAATTTGAGACGACTCGAAAAAATTAAGCAACTATCTGTTCTATATATTATTTTTCAAACCATTCGGTAGAGTAATGTTCTCGGTCAGACTGACAGACAGACGGACGGACCAGATGACGACTATAGGTGCTTCATATTTATATAATTACGAACACACCTATAATGATGTTAAAATCAGAAACTTCATATGCAATAGCTCAAAATAATCTTTACAAATAATATCTACGTCTGTATAAAAGGTAATTAAAAAAAAAAAAAAAACACTAAAAAGTTTTATGTATATATTAGAAAAAATATTTTTAAAACTTAAAAAAATGCGTTTTTTATGGTTTCCTAAATGAACACCAAGAAAAATATCGAAGAAAATATCGCATTCATGTACATTTAATCATGGAGAAACGTGAGTGTAAACTGGTTAAGAAATCAGTTTTTAACACTTTCCAATAAAGTTGCAAAGTGTTTATGATTTCGGTTTGTCTGATCGTCTGTCCACACTCTAACTCTCGTAAATATGCTCGGATCGTTCTGAAATTTTTGGATGTTAGTTACCTCTACCATAGCACGTTCAAATGAAGTTAGTAGCATGTTTAGTTCATTTACTGGGACAACCAAAACTATTCCGTTACATTACGGCCAATGGGAAAAAATCGTTTCAAAGGATTTTTTAATGGTGTTACACTCTTTCAAACATAATAAAATTAATATTCATTTATGAAGTAAACTAAAATATGCATTCTGTTGAATATGAGGTGCAAAGAATAGTTATTGTTCGTTTACAGGGCCACACAAAAGAATTTCGTTCATAATGGTATAGGGGAAATTGTTTGCGGTGTATTTGAAAAGATTTCAGATACTATATTGTATCCGAATTACTGTATATTGCTAACGATTGCTCGAAATGCATTTTTAATTATGATATGCGCTTTTTTCACTATATTTATGCATACTATAAAGTGCTTATAAATTCTATAGTTCATATACAGGGCTACAGAAATGAATTCGCAAACGTTACTGAGTATGAGCATAAATTGCATAAAGGTGGGTTTTAAAGGAGTTATGCATTTTTAGGCTGAACTGAATTTAGTTTACTAAGAAATATTTGTAGAATATAGATAAAATGATATCCAGGGCCACGCAAAGAGTTGGATACATGGCCGTCTATGGTTGATAATTTCTGGAAATGTAATTTCAGTAGTTTTAAGAATGTTTTAGTTCGAATTATATTTTAGCTAAATAGTGTCATGTAATAAAGGTACTAAGTAAACTACAGTTGCTGTACAAAAGCATTCAAGTATGTTTCAATCTGTTAGTATAAATTGCTGAAAGATGAATTTCAACCTGTTATGCATTTTCTTGCTAAACTAAATTTTCCCATTATATAGTATATATATCAACCTACAGATCGAATGCAGGGCTGTTCAAAAGAATTGAAATACATATTTGGCTATGGACGGTAACAACAGAAATCAGTTTTTCAAATGTTTTATGCGTTTTATAAAATGTTTACTTAGTTATCTCATTTACCTTAATTCCCTAAATAACGAAGTTTTGTTAAAGCATTCAGGAAGTGTTGGAAAGTGTTTCATAATCTATGCTTAACGCATGATTTTTCTTTCTTGTTATTTTAAGATAAGTTTTATTTATCCTTTTTATAAAGACATATAATCTGATTCATAGTAAAAATACTTTTTCATTTGATTAATAATTAAAAAATAATAGGTTTTCAACTTCATAATTCTTTTATTATAAAGTTGCCTTAAAGACCCATTAAGCACATTTTTTTTAAATCTATAGTAGAAGAAAGCATTGTAATAGAAGAATTTGTCGACTTCCGGTTTTCGACGTATTTACACGTTTTAGGGGTCCTAGTTTCTCAAAATCATGTTTATAAAAAATGTCTGTCTGTCCGTGTGTCCTCATTTTACCACCAAAAACTGTATGAAGTTATGTATAGAATTGAACCAACTTTCATATAGACCGGGAGGCGGCGGCGCAGACAATCACCTCATCAATTTCACGGCTGAAATTCCAGAAGTAGTTAAAACTCGATTCGCATATTAAAACGCAACCGGTCTGCCAAGTCATAGCTTGGTGAAAAACGCCATAAAACCTGATTTTAGCGGTTGACTCGTAGTTTTACCATTGTGTTTTCCTGCTCCCAGTTCTCCATGTTTACATACCGTTGGGTGCAGGAAAACAATGCACTGTAAAAAAAAAAAAAAAAAAAAAAAATCCGACCAGTTTTCCTGTAGGAATCGGAAAAATAGTTGCCCTTATCGTACCGGAAAATTTTCCGACTCAGCTCGGTATAAAATCTGTAAAAAATAGGAAATAGTCAATAAGACGGTATTTTACGGATTTTATTCCGAGCTGGGTCGGAAATTTTTCCGGTACGATAAGGGCAACTATTTTCCGATTCCTGCAGGAAAACGGGTCGGATTTTTTTTACGGTGTGGTAAAACCTTCTAGTCAACCGCTAAAATCGGGTTTTTTTGTGTTTTCCACCAAGCTATGACTTGGAAGACCGATTGCGTTTTAATATGGGAATCGAGTTTTAACTCATTCTAGAATTTCAGCCGGGAACTCGATGAGGTGTTTTCTGTGCTGCCACCTCCCGATCTAATATACATGGCTATGGACAGCAGGTACCACTTGAATTTGAGATTCTACCACAGGAAGGGGACGCCGTAATAGCGAATTTTGTGCCATTTTCATTATTGTATCATCGAAAAGTGTGTGAAGTTATGAATAGAATTGAATTAAATTTCAAATACCGTATTTACTCGTGTATAACGCGCACTTTTTTTTTCAAAAATTTTGAGCAAAAACCCTAGGTGCGCGTTATACACGAAATATTTTTTTCCCTGCTAGATGTAATCACACGATATATATATGAATCAAATAATGTATTCAAAGAAGAAATTAAAACAGGAAAAACCTCACTTAATAGAAGTATTGCTGCATCTTTATTTCACTCCTAGCACCTTTTTTATACAACAGTGCTAGTAACATTATTTAAACACTAATTAGTAATTCCCGTTGCCGCTACTGCTGTTGTCCTCGTCACCACTGGCACAATCAATAACCTCGTTAATCATATCGTCTCCAGTTCCATCCATCTGATTGGAAATTCCATGTCACTTGGAAGCTCTTTATTATCATGTCGGAGATGGAATTCCAAGCTTGACATATCCACTCACATACAGTTGGGAGTGACGCACGCGTCATTCTCCCGTTTAGAGTGAAGAGTGAGGATCTGTTGTTTTCATCCACCGATTGTAGGCATGCCGAAATGCAACTTTAAATGGCCGGTTGATGCAAAAATCTAAGGGCTGGAGCACTCTCGTCATCCGACCTGGAATCACAACCAAATCACTTGAGCGATGAATTTTCACTTTTACTCCAGGCATCGAGTGTTCATGGAATCTGTCCAGGACCAGCATCGATGGCTGACGTAAAGTACCTAGCAGACGTTCCCACACAACGTTATTCCAATCTTTCACGAGTTCATCCGTCATCCACCTTTTTTCTGTGCTCATACAATTATGCTGACTGGAAACGATTCTTTTGTGATAGATTTACGTTTAAAAATAACATATGGTGTCAGCTTGCGGCCGTCAGCTGTAATGTTCAGCATTGCGATGCATCGTTGCTTGTCTGCTCCTGTTGTGCGCACTCGCTTCTATCTCCTACGGGATGAACGGCTGTGGCTTTCGGCATATCAAACAACAATGGAGTTTGATCTGCATTGCCAATTTCCGACATCTGATATCCCTTTTGTTTTTGTAGCCTTATAACGTACTGGAAGAACTTGGTACGCTGTTCTTCGTATTCTTCCGGAAACTTCTGCAATAGCATTGTTTTTCTCCTCATAGAGAGATCTCAAAGCGTCTCACCCAGCCATAAATGGCTTTCTCAAATTTATGGTGCGCGTTATATACGAGATTTAAAAAATTCGCCACTTTTTCTTGTAAAATAAGGGGTGCGCGTAATACACGCGTGCGCGTTATACACGAGTAAATACGGTATATGTATTTAGCAACAGCCAGTAAGTCCCAATTAAATTTAGAGATTTTCCACCAAAAGAGCACACTGTAATAGCGATTTTTGTGAAAGTTTCTCAATTTTTCTTAGTTCTCTTGTACATCGGCTGCTCTAGCAGCGACGAGCATTTTGCATCCAGGTAATTCGCAAGCAGCTGGTTTACAACAGCATAACGCAAAATATTTAGTTTATTAAATATCATGATAAAGTTTAACTAGTTTTCACTCGGATTAATAAATTGAAGCAAAAATTTAAATGAAGATCAAAGTTGGTGCAGTATTTAAATAATAACATTGAAATATAACCAGGTGTAACAACTTTAAAATATCAACATATATTAATTTAGTTTTAAAAAATTTTACACGCATTATGGTCTTGTGTTTATTTTTTTTTTATTTTAGGAAGTAACGACATAATATATATATATATATATATATATTTTTTTTTTTTTTTTACAACGACTTTAAAGTTTAAAAAAAAAAAAGTTTATGTATTTTCGAATCATGTCTTTTAACACATTAAATGCCACGGTGACTGACACTGGAGCTGAAAAATTCACAATGTTTTAAGTAATTTTTGAGAAAGTATAATCCAGTTGTAAATAAAAGGTAAGTAAATTTTAAATAAATTTTCAGTAATTACTTAAAACAATATATGGGGCATTCTCACAATCTTTTGACTTTTGGGGGAAAAAATCTGGCGAAATTAAACTTGCTAAAATAACATTTTAATCTGATAGACGAATGCCTTAATGATTCAAAATAAAGAAAAAATGGTCAGCAGCGATTTTTTTTATTTAACTGAGGTTTATGTTAAACTTATGTTATGGAAAATTAAACTTTGCGAGTTTAATTTTCCTTAGCATTTTACCACAAAAACTTTTTATTTTCTTCGAAATTTTTAATTATAATGAATTTGCATAATACCCACAGGACATTCGAATAAGAAATGTTAACAATGTAGTATTTTTAGTACAAAATTTTGGTATAACATTGTCTTAAAGGGGTATTAAAGAAGAGACGGTAAGGTAAAAAAGGGGGGCGGTATAGGAAAAAAGGGACGGTAAGGATGGAATGGTAAGGAAAATTACCACCTATTTTAGGCAAATCATGTTAAGACTAAGTGATAGCCACAATGTTCATTGATTTTTAGAAACAGTTGTTAACATTGGATTATTATTATTTTTTTAATTTATATCGAAAAGTGCAGGAATAAACCTTGAGAATGGTAAGACTACGCATAAAGCCACGATGCTTGAAATTGATATTTAAATGCTGATTTAAATTCTGCAGTCAATTTCCCGTCAAAGAATTTTAGACATTCTTTCTCTAGCGTACTTCTGCATGAGAAAAAACTTGAAAAAAATTCTGCGGCTGCATCTGAAGTGATTTTCTGTATAAGTTTACCAAGAGGGACGGTAAGGATGAAAAACCCAGGGACAGAGGTAAAAAAAAAAATAATATCAACCGTAAAAATGTATGCAGGTTAATTTTTTGATACATATTTATATAAAACGATTGTTCCAATTTCGGAAAAAAATTACATCGAATTACTTTTATTGGAACAATTTTGTACCCCTTTAAGACCGGGAGTTTTTTTGGTAGAAATTGAAAGTTTTGGTGGTTTCCCGTTATCGAAAGGACTGTATTTGATTGAAAAAAATATTTAAAAAAAAATACCCGATGTCAGGTTATGCCAAAGGAGGACCCGTACAATTGTGCGGGTTCGGTCTTAATGCAGTTGTTTTTGGGCTAAATCTACACAATTGTGTAGTTTGGGATTATGTTTGCAAATATCTAAAGATAAAAGTTTAAGCAAAAAAGTTGTTGCTTATTGAGATAATTTTTATCAGCCACAATGAAAATGTTTGAAACAATTTTTGTTTTTGGACAGACCACTACAATTTCATTTTCTGAGACGTGCTCAATGCTCGCACCCCTCTTAAGAGCCGTTGACAAATGGTATGTCTTTCACTCCGTTTGGATTGTGCCTGATCCTTCAAATTTCTTTTTAACAATTTCCAACAAAGTTGAAAGTGTTTATGCATTCGGTTTGTCTGTCCGTCTGCCCACACTCTAACTCCCGTAAATTTACTCGGATTTTCATGAAATTGATAAAGGTTATTTAGGGTCACCAAAGCATGTTTGGTATTGTATAAGAAGTATGTAGGATTAATCGTTCATTTACAGAGACACTCAAAAGTATTCCATTACATTATGGTATATGGGGTAAATATGGGTGATATTAAATTTCATATCACCATTCGGTTGGGTAGTTTTTGCTCTGTTATATGCGGACGGGCGCACTGTAAAAAAACTGTAAAGTTACTAAAGTTTATCCAGGAAACTTGAATTCCTAGAACATTTTACGTAACGGCAACAACAAAAATTCCTGTAACAGAGGAAATAATAGAGGAATTCCTGTAACAGGAATTTTTGTTGTTGCCGTAGTTGTTTGTTTTGGTGTTGTTTTGTAGTAACGTGTAGTAGGTGTTGTTTTGTAGTTGTTTTTTTTTACAGTGCGGAAGGACAGACAGACGGACTGAACGACGACTATAGGTGCTACGTATTTATATAATTACTAACGCACCTAAAAAGGGAGTTAAAATATTAATTTCCCGAGGAGATATTTTAAATAGATGAATGCATGAAACGTCCATAGACTTAACATTAGTGAAGGGAATCCGGAAGCTGAGGAACTATCAGCATTATGGTGGAATTCTGTTGCTAAAATTTTACACTTAGCAGAATTGATCAACAAATTCATGTTATTTTAAAGAAATACTTTTTCGTGTAAATCATAAAATCAAAATTTTATTACAAAATTTGTCATCCTGGAATAAAGCTTAACCGGAATAAGTAATATACCGGCACTCTTCAAAAGGTCAGAATAAAAAAAACAACAACAATCACTAAATTCATTAATATATAATTGTAGATTGAGATCTTGATTTCATTTTTCACATCTTTAAGCTGTGATATCTGTTTTAGTAAAAAAAAAATATTTGAAAATCTATCGTGGATAATTTCTTTACTGAAAATAATTAACGAATTATAAGAAAGTATTTTTTATCACAAGGCGTTATTACTTGATTTTTGAAAATGTCTTTTGTACGTAGAAATGAAAAAAAGACAACTGAAACGTAAGTCTTTAATTTTTAAATTTTTCTCTCCATGCACAGGAAATAATGTTTTGCGTTTCCTGGAGTTAAAAGTTTCTAAGATTTATCGTTGTTTTTACGAGTTTCCTCATTAAAAAATATCTTTGTCAGTTCTCTTTTATGTTTACAGAAAAAAATAAGCAAACAGATTCCTTTGTTACGATATGGAAGTAAGTGTTTTAAATTGAAGGGGTGCTTTTTTAAAGCTGAGAGTTCAATCTTTTCTTTTTCTTGTTAACACTTTCCAACACAGTTGAAAAAAGTGTTAGGCAGCTTTCATTACAAAAAGTAAAAAGCTACCTATTGCAGCTGCCCGGAGGAAAGCACTTCCGGAAAATTTTGGTATATTTTCACCGATCATGACCCCCAAACCCCCAAACCACCCTCCGTTCAAATGTGACTTATATGGGGCATTCTCACAATCTTTTAACTTTCATGTCCCTGAATAATAATTTTTTATTTAATACACTTTTTTGTGTTTTTTTTTTATTTCATATCCTTGGGAACATCCCAATGCATGATTGCACAACAATATTAACGAGATAAATAAGTTTTGGACGATGTTGGGGGTCCAAACACATGGAAAACTCATCTACCGTTCCGTGTCCCTGATGCTGATTTTGAAGTTTGGAGCTGTCTGGATAAAATTGTTTCAATAAAAATAATTCGATGTAATTTTTTTCTGAAACTGGAACTATTGTTTTATATAAATATGTAGCTAAAAATTAACCTGCACACATTTTTAGGGATGATATTATTTTTGGAACTCTGTCCTTGGGTTTTAGATTTTTTACCATCCCTCTTCTAAAATGATACAGAAAATCACTTCAGATGCAGCGACGGAATTTTTTTCAAGTTTTTGCTCTTGCAGAAGTATGCTAGAGAAAGAATATCTAAAATTCTTTGACAGGAAATTGACTGCAAAATATAAATAAGCATTTAAATATCAATTTCAAGCACCGTGGCTTTATGGGTAGTCTTACCGTCCGCAAGGTTTAATCCTGCAATTTTAGAGGTAAATTAATTATTTTTTTAAATTTAATCCAATGTAAATAACTGTTTCTAAAAATCGATGAACATTTTCGCTACCACTTAGTCTTAACATGATCTGCCGAAAATAGGTGGTAAGTTTCCTTGCTGTTCCATCCTTACCGTCCCTTTTTTTCCCCATTTTGTCCCTTTTTTCTCCATTTTGTTCCCTTTTCCCCCTTTTTCCCCCATTTTGTCCTTTTTTTTTTACATTACCGTCCCTTCTTTAACACCCCTTTAAGACAATGTTATACCAAAATTTTGCACTAAAAATACTACATTGTCGTTATTTCTTATTTGAATGTCCTGTGGGTACTATGCAAATTCATTATAAGTGAAAAATTAGAAGAAAATAAAAAGTTATAGTGGTAAAACGGTAAGGAAAATTAAACTCGCAAGTTTAACTTAAACCTCAGTTAAATAAATTTTTTTTCGCTGCTGACCATTTTTTCTTTATTTTGAATCATTATAGCATTCGTCTATCAGATTAAAATGTTATTTTAGCAAGTTTAATTTCGCCAGCTTTTTTTTCTCAAAAGTCAAAAGATTGTGAGAATGCCCCATATATATATATATCTGATTTTCGTCATGAGATAACTCTCGTATTTATAAACCGATTTGGATGAAATTAATTGTATTCATAGTACATACCGATGCCTCGACCGAGTTCGTTGGCCATCTTCGTCCGCCTTCTTTTTTCAAAATGGCGGCCATTTAAAATTCTTTTTAAAAAATTTAAATTTAAAAATCGGTGCAAATAAATTAAACACTGAAACATATTTTTGCCTTAAGAGACCTTAATACAAGGATTCCGAAGCATGTTTTTTTTTTTTTGTTTTTATCTTAAAAAATGGCTGAGATATAGCAGTTTGAATTTCTAGGGTGGCTGACATTTTCAAACAATCTGATTTTTGCCATGCTGTAACTCTCGTATTTATAAACAGATATGGATAAGATTAAGTATGTGCATAGTACATATGAATGTTCGACCGAGTTCGTTGCCAGCTTCTTCCGCCATCTTGTTTAAAAATGGCGGCCATTAAAAAAAATTTACTGTCATGCAGTGCTTAAATATTATTAATATCCGTTAGCTTCAAATTCTCGCCAAGCTTGGCGACAGTTGGCAAAATATTGCCAAATTTGGCGACCAAAAATAAGTAAACATAAATGATGCCAACTTGACTATAGCTTAATAATTTGGCACAATTCTCATTGAAATGCAGTATTGACGAATATTCTCATATCGGGTTTGTCGCGTTTTAGTTTCTTAAAATTTGAATAAAATTAGCTTCGAGAAAAAATTGCAAAATTTTAAAAGCAAGATATATGAAAGTTATCTTTTCCTCCCGGCACATGCCGAAAAGACTTTCTATGAATTCGGTTTGTTTGACAGTTGAAAATGAAGTGCGTAGCATTTTCGGTTTATTGACAGGACCACTCAAAAGAATTCCGTTACAGGACGGTCTATGGGGAAAAATCGTTTGCCGTGTATTTAAATGATATTACAGTATTTTAAACATATCGAAATTCATATACAGGGTGAACAAAAAGTCTTGCCCTGTATAATAATTCTTTACAAAATAACCGTTTGTATAATAATGTAACTCGTTTTATCATTGGATAGGTCAGTTTTAGTAGTTTTTAGTAAATTTTAAGCGAAACATTTCTGGATCGGTGGATTGAAAGGGATGGACCAACACCTTGGACTCCGCGCTCTCTAGATATTAATCCCCTGTCAACGTCAACGCGGTGCTTAAGGAGTACCGACGTGGATCGTGTTACCGCCACGCGAAACCGCCAATGAAATTGAAAAAGCGACATAAAATTAAATTTAGAAAAAGCGTAAAAAAATAACTAAGAATTTAGAAAACCCTGGTGAAGAGCCCTAAGGCACATTCCGGGGTTTTGAAGCACCTGAGGCACAATTCTGCCTCGAAATAAAATGGCGCATAGAGCATCCAAATAAATTTGGTTACCCTACACTTCGTTGACAGACGGATATCTGACCCAGCAAAGTCGGAGAATGAAAAGGCAGTTGGCGCCAGGAGTCACAGCAAGCCTGACATCCAGGAAAACCAGAGGCCCTTAACTAGCACTTTCTCTAAAACCTTATAAACAAAAAAAGGGGGCCATATAGCTCACTAAATTTTGATAGTTAAGCCTAGTGCTCCTCACGAGTCGCAGATCTCCCGCCTTTCGCACAAACGGGTAAGCCTTCAAAAATGCCTATTAATCCTCTGGATTTTTTCTTTGGGGGGCTATATCAAGAACAGAACCTTTGCCACACCAATTGCTGACGTCAAAGAACTGAAGACTAGAATACAAACTGCTGTGTGTACTGTAACAGAAGACGTGTTAAAGAACACTTGGCGGGAAGTAGAATACCACTTAGGCATTCTCCGAGTTACCAAGGGGGCACACGTTGCGATTTTTGAGGTGCGTGGTCTTATAACGGAATCTATAACAGTACTTACAATGTATGCAAACAAATATATGTCTAATTATAATAGTTTGAGAACAATAAATATTTATAATCAGGGCAAGACTTTTGGTTCACCCTATGCATCACTCAGATTTACTGTGAGGTTCTTACTATAGAATAGGGTAAGAACTTATATACTATAGAATACTATAGAAAAGGGTGTGCATAGAACCTATTATTTATTTACAGGGACACACAAAAGAATTTGTCTATAAAAGAAATTGAGCAGTCATTAAAATTTACTAAAAACTACTAAAACTGGACAATCCAATGATAAAACAAATTACATTATTATACAAACGGTTATTTTGTAAATAATTATTATACAGGGTAAGACTTTTTTTTCACCCTGTATATGGATTTCGATATGCTTAAAATACTGTAATATCATTTAAATTCACGGCAAACGATTTGAAGCCTACGAACCATAATTGCTGGAAGTGCGTTCTCAATTGTGGTATGAGCTTTTAAATTTAACTATTTTTTAAATATTACTTGGTGTGCATAAATTCTATAGATCTTATACAGGGTCGCACAAAAGTTCTGAACAACATCCATTTAGTGGCGGAAATGCACGGAAAAAACTTTTGTTGAAACAACTAAATTTTGGTTAATATAGCTCTAACCAAATATTTGGTTGAAATGATCAAATTTTGGTTGGCCTAACCAAATGATTTGTTGAATTAACAAAATTATTTGGTTAATCTAACCAAAATTTGATAATTCGAACCAAAATATTCGGTTGGAGCTATATTAACCAAAATTTAGTTGTTTCAACAAAACAGTTTTTTCCGTGATGGTTGAGTGGAAATTTTCAACTTTTCTATGCATTTAACTGAACTCACTTTTAGCATACTATGTGTAGTACGCATACATATCTGTAGATCATATATTCATAATAGCATTCTGAATGTGTTGGAAAGTGTTTCATAATCTATGCTATATGCATGAATTTTTGTTCTTATTTCATTAGAGTATAGCTTTAATTTTACCCTGTTAGCAGTATTTTGTTTGTAATGAATAGATGAATTGATAGAATGAAATAGTTTGCATGTACAGGCATATTTATTTCAGCCTATTGTTTTAAAGCATATACTGTGGAACTCGCCTAATACGATCATAGCAAAAACGAGAGTACGGTTAAAATGAGCAACTGGCAAATTTGGAAGGATACCTCAACTACATTGTTAAAAATGTCTGTACAAAGAAAGAAAAAAATCTCAGATTTTTTGTAAATTTACGCTAGTTAAATGCATTCGATTAAGTTTCTGGGTCATTATTTTACAATGTTATTACAATACATTACATTATATACAGTCGTGGACAAAACTTAAGGACCAAGAAGAAATGTACACGCAAATGAGAATTTACGTGAGATTGTGGGTCAAGAAGCAGACAATAGTATTAACATAATAATACACAGGATTTAATATAAAAATTTTGTTGAAAAGATCTATATAGGGTATTACCAGGGGTTCTTTTTCTGAAACGTGAATATTGTCCGAAAATATGACTGTACAAAGAAAGCAAAATACTCACAATTAACAATCGTCTGTGCCATATCAATAAGGGATGCGGCCACCGTGTAATGAGGGACAACTTTCAACATGGCGTGGCATACTCAGAACAACATGATTCAGTAGCTGTTGAAGCAAGTTGTCCCATTACTCCTTCACTGCACGAATGAGGGTTTCTTTGTTTGTGGGAGGAAATTGTCGAGCATCAATACAAACCAAGGCATCCCATACATTTTCAATGGAATTCAGGTCAAGGGAACGTGCTGGCCAGTCTTTGCGATCGATATCTTTGGCCTCAAGACAATCTTGTAGACTGTGTGCAATGACAAGGCGCGTTATCGGCCATAAAACGAAACTTGTCTTCGGGCGTATAGTCCACTATTTTTCAAACGTCTTGCAACAGTTTTCCGCAATATTTTAGTTTCTGTGGCAGCACAAAGTTGATTTGCTAATTGACCAGCTGTGCTGCGTCGGTTCCTTTTTGCCGAAATAACAATATAGCGATCTTTTTGGGACGTCGTAATGCTAGTACGACCTTCTCCCGAGCGCCTAGTACATATTCCACTCTTTTGGAATACCGCTTATTCAAGAAACAATACTGTGCGCTATGTTAAATTCACGGCAACATTTCTGATTTTGCATCCGTCTTCCAACTTTCCGATTATTTTACTACAAGTACTATAATCTAAATAATGCCTCGAAGACATGTTCGAAATTTCAATGTTCAAGTTTCGCTCCATCTCCTTCAATTTTTACTTCTAATGACAACTCACAGCACCCGCCGATTGCCTAAAGTCTCTTATATCTGCAGTCGCGTGATCGACAAAAGTGGAAGTGAAAATTAGCATAAGTTTCACAAAACACAGTACATCCCGTATTCGTGCAAATTTACACGTGCTGCTGCGGATTTATTTTTAATTGTAATCGTTGAAAATAACAGTGGTTTTGTCCACCAGTGTACAATTCCCGCCGCCATCGCCAGAGAATATTTTTATTATTAATTAAAAAATACATTCCATTCATGCAAATACATCACTTCGTTTGAAATGGGAGAGTTTATAATTATTAAGGTATCTTGGATTCAACTTACGTAGAGAAAAATATATTTAACTGTATTTAACTGTATCCATATTATATTATGTCCAGCTACTCATTTAAAAATGAAAGTGACGTTTGTCAAGGATGCAAGCGCTGCGCCACAAATGTCTAATTTTCACCACTAAATTTTAATAGTATTCTTCGCCTTATAAAATCTCAGAAATTCTGTCATTAAATAATGTGAGGAATACTATAAAAATTTAGTGGTAGCAACCAGTCATTTGTGGCGCAGCGCTTGCATCCCTGCGTTTGTGAACAAAGTGACGTGTTAAAATAAATGGAACGGCAGTTAAATATATTTTTCTCTACATAAGTTCAATCCAAGGCACTGCTACTTCTATTTTCAGCTACCTTAATAATTATAGACTCTCCCAATTCAAACGAAGTGACGCATTTGTATACATGCAACAGCAATAAATAATAAATTTAAAAAAGATGTATATATTTTTTAACTTGTAACGTCTATATTATTACTTTTGTTTCCTTTTAAGTAAAACAGTGAGCTTTTTAAAGTTCATATTGTGTATTTTGTGATTGAATCAAGGTGGAATATTGCATTTCGCCTTATGATTTTATTACAGTATTGGGCCCATTATCCGGAATTCCAAAATCCGGAAAAAAAATATTAGAAAATTTTCTAATTTTGTAAAATTTTATTAAAATTTTGAAATTTCTGAAATTCTTCTGAAATTTTACGGTTTCCTAATTTTTTTTTTCAGTCCATTGTGCTTCAATGTGTAACCGCTAAAATATGTTACTTCAGTGGCGGGGGAACACGAAGCCGAAAATTCGGACTTAAAAAATATCGGGAATTTTGACAAATGGTCGCCGAAAAAAAATCGATTCCATCACTCGTTCGCGGAAAAAAATCGCGAATTTCGCAAAAGGATTGCTGAAAAAACGCGAATTTCGTCAAAGGATCGCAAAAAAACGCCAAATTCGTCGAAGAATTTAGGAAAAACGCGACTTTCGTCAAAGAATCGTGAAGAAAACGCTCATTTCGTCAAATGATCGTGAAGAAACGCGAATTTCGTCAAAGAATCGTGAAAAAAACGCACATTTCGTCAAAGGATCGTAGAAAAAATACGCAAATTTTGTCAAAGAATCGCAGAAAAAATACGCAAATTTTGTCAAAGAATCGCAGAACAACGTAAATTTTGTCAAAGGATCATGGAAAAAAAACGCTAATTACGTCAAAGGCTCGCGGGAAAAATGGGAATTTCTTCGAAGGATCGCGAAAAAAAATGCAAATTTCGTCAAAGGATCGCGAAAAAAACGGGAACTTCGGGAAGACCCGAAATCCGGAAAGCCTTCGGTCCCGAGGATTCCGGATAATCGGTTCTGTACTGTATTAAAAAAAATCCTTTTTTATTAAAGCTGTGAATTATAACTCTTCTTAAAAGTATAAAAATATTTCGCTTCTTTGAAAAATCTTTCGTAAAAAGGTCGAAACAAGTGACAGAGTTGTAAAGGGAATAATCAACATCGTAGCTGAATGAGAAAAATAACGACGATTAAATTAAAGTATTTTTTATTAGTTCCAAAGAATGTTTAAAAAAGTAGATGCATTTGAAATAATAAATATTTAATACAATCTTCGAAAACATTATTAAGACGGTTTACGTCCTTTGCGGCCTATAAAGTGAGACTATTTTATCCCATTTGTGTTTGTTTTTATTTGTAAGAAAATGCCGCAGAGAAAATGTTTTTATGCTGACAGTAAAAATGGCATTAAAGCGCATATCGCGTTCATACCCGGCGATGATTATTTCATAAGAAGATAAAAAGGGCATCTACTTATTAGAGCCAAAGAAGCTTTACAACTTTACCCTAGAGGCATTCAAATAATCTTTTTTCTTCGGAAAAAATGATCGATGGGAAATCAAATTCATTTTTTAAGTTTTTTTTTTTTTTTTTTTTGAAACATGAAACATTCTTGAAATGGAATCTATTTATGGGTCAATCAACTATTCATTGGTAAGACTAATTAGATTTTTTAAATATATATATAAGTAATCCAAAATATTGATTGTTATGTTTACAAGGTTAACAAATTAAATTTTAGATACTGGAACCAGTAGTGCATTTTTTAGTTTCTAGCATCAGTTTTCACTTTATTAATGTTCACTACGCATATTTGTATTTTACCTTATCGAGTTCAGAAAGTTTTATTTTATCACTTCGTTACTACAAAAAACAGAAAAGGAAGATCCATATCCGGGGTATATTGGGATCTGGTATAACATACTAAATATTTCTGATGAATTTGGAACATAACCATTGAACATCCTGCCCCCCCCCCCCCCTTCCTTATAAATAGACTCGTCTACAACTATTAAAATCAACGATCAATCATGAACATTGACACCTTAAAGAATTTTTTCCCCTGATGATGACTGTGCGAATCAATCGGAAGCGTTCGGGTGTCGACTTTGTAACATTTTAACATCTACGATGGTTCTTATGTTTTAAAACCTATATTTATATCTTTTTAGTAATAAAAAATCAAAGTTTTAATTTTGTATGTTTAAATGTTTTTATATAATCTCAAGGTGAACACGAAGTTCTGAAGTTACAGTTAAACTATTTAGGACTTTTTTAGTTTCTTTATATTTTATTTTATATGATACTTTATTAAAATGTCCAAATAATGCTGAAACATATATAGTAAGATCTCTTCTAAAACTCAACCAAGTAATACTGACCTACAGGTCTAGTTGTCAATTTCAAAATCATCCGCTTTGAAGATGAAGCTACATAAAAGTGCGTTATTCTTTTTTTAAATTAATAATAATTACTGGATTGCAACTCGCGCGGATTATCTAAACCTATAATCATAAAAAAAGTATTTTCAAAATGCTAATTTCAAATGCTAAAAAGGTGTAAATTAAAACTTTAAAACAAGTAAAGATACGTTTATTTCAACTGTTTACATGTTTCGACTCTCCCGCGGGTCATTTTCAAAACAAATAAAACTATTCTAAAATAGCACGGTCTATGACACGCCATCATTCAAATTTCCACGTATTCTTTCATATTATGCACGTTATTTTTTTTTATTATTATTATTTTACTCGGATGTTTAATTTATTTTTATTTTCAAAGCCATTGAGTAGCTGGAGCCATATTTTTGATAAGTTAAATAATGCTGCACTGTTACCTATTGAATTTTTGCGCGTTACAATCTCTATGGTTTCTCTTATAGTGGATGGATAGTATAGACTGGAGGAAAAATTTATTTTACTTTAACTGAAATTTATTTGGATGGTTTCTTCTTGATAAAATCTTGCTAGGGCTGTAGCTTTTCTATTATATTTAATATAAGCTATATGCTCCTTTTTTCTATACTTAAATTTTCAAATATTTTCAAATTAAGATTTCTAGTTAACAAAATAGATTTTTCGAATTGTTTATTATCTCAAAATTTTATCTTATTAACACGTTTTTTGACAGATTGAAATATTTGTTGCAATGCATATGCATAAAAATTAATTGAACGCATATTCCCTTCGTCCAGATTCCAGTAGATAAGAAAGTAGAAAGGTGCTTAGAAAAATAACGCCAATCAATACTTAACCCTTAAATGCCTGATTTTTCAAAATTCATTTTAAACATGTTTCTCGGCTTCCATTTTTTAAATAAATCATAGGAAAAATACTTAAAAAAATCATTTTACTTTAAGTGTGGTTTGCGGCTAGAAAACTGTTTGTTACTAATCGACAATACTGGTCTTTAATTGAAAAAATACTTTTACTTGATAAAATTCTATAATATTAAACACACAAGAATTTTAAGAACTATGATAAGAAATAAATTTTACATGCTCACTGCAGAACAAAATAGGGTATTTTGCAAACTTCCAAACAAAACAAAAAGAACACGCAGCAAAAATTGAAAAAATAAATTTATCTTTAATTTTAAACAACACAAGTGTTGCCTTCTAGATGCTAAAAATCGATTTAATAATATTTTCAGAATGTATTTTATTGGCAACGTTAGGCATCATAGCTTAAATATTATTCTAATAGTATTTTAAAAGCCTAAATTGGGTATGTTGCCGAAAGGCAACACTCGGCATTTAAGGGTTAACTTATTTTATTTATTTATTTATTTTATTTTAGCTGTGCAGTTTCTTTATCACTAAAGAAAGAGATTCGCAATGTTTTATAGTTTATTTGATATCAGTCAGAACACAAACTTTGTTTTTCCATACGAACACTTACGCTTGATACCAGAATACAAATCTAGGCCCCCCAATTAACCTAGTTATAAATTTTTGCGAAGTAACTATGATTAGTTCCCGAAATATTCAATATTAATCTCTTCGGGACCGGCGGCTTTTACACAAATTTTATTCGGTTGACAACACTTTATTTAAGTAAAGGTTTTTTTTTTCAATCACGAAAATTTCCTACTTAAAGAAACTAAATATTACTTTTCTTTTTTACAGGTGCCTAAAACAAATTCTGTATGCTCCTTTTGAGGGTGCATATATGCATCCATGGTCCCAAACGGGTTAAATATTGAGCTAATATTAGAAGTCGTATTTAAAAGTTGAACCTTTTATTGTAAGGTTCAAAATTATTAGAAAATATTTTAATACTTTTGAACAGAAAATACCATTATTGGGGCATTCTCACAATCTTTTGAGTTTCGGGAATAAAAATCTGGTGAAATTAAACTTGCTAAAATAACATTTTAATCTGATAGACGAATGTCTTAATGATGCAAAATAAAGAAAAAATGGTCAGCAGCGAAAATTGTTTTATTTAACTGAGGTGTAAATTAAACTTGCGAGTTTAATTTTCCTTGCCATTTTACTACTATAACTTTTTATTTTCTTCTAAATTTTTACTTATAATGAATTTGCATAGTACCCACAGGACATTCAAAGAAGAAATAACAACATTGTAGTACTTTTAATACAGAATTTTTGTATAACATTGTCTTAAAGGGGTTTCAAAGAAGGGGCGGTAATGTAAAAAAGGGGATGGTACAGGAAAAAGGGACGAAATGGGACAAAAAGGGACGGTAAGGATGGAACGGTAAGGAAAATTTCCACCTATTTTTAGACAAATCATGTTAAGACTAAGTGATAGCCACAGTGCTTATTGATTTTTAGAAACATTTGATAACATTGGTTTAATTTTTTTTTATTTACCTCTAAAAATGCAGGAATAAACCTTCCCGTAAGGCATGGTGACGTCACGGCGACGTCGTTGTGAAGTCCCACTGTGATTTTGTGACCGTCGATGTGACGTCACGTGACGTCATAGTGACTAGAATGCGAGGTCGTTATGGCCGTTTTAGAGGTCGTTTGTGACGTCACATTGTGAGCACTCTGTGAAGTCACGGTGTGACAAATTTGTGAAAAGTGTGTCATTTGTGACTATTTTGGCATTAACTTTGTGACGAACCTGTGACGACAGCGACAATGCTTTGACGTCACACTGTGACTAATTTGTGAAATATGTGTCATTTGTGACGAACTTGTCATAAACACTGTGATTTCAAATGAAAATCAAATTTCAAATTAATTGCTCAAAAGGGCAAAAGCCAACATAGAGAAAAAGATTCCAAGCCGGGACTCGAATCCGGGCCATCAGTGTAGCGCACTGACATTCTACCGACTAAACCACATGGAACAGGACACAGCCTGGAAAATTTCTTACTAGTACATGTTGGCAAGGCTACAAACGCAGCACAAGATGGAATATTTATCGTGAGCCGCCAACATCGGGTAAACACGAAACTTAATTAAGTCCAGCATCGATTCAAACGATATAAATACTTGGAAATTTTTTCATAGAGAACCATTCGCCTTGCATACAATATTTCAAATGAAAATCAAATTTCAAATTAATTGCTTAAAATGCAATTTTAATTTGAAATTTGATTTTCATTTGAAATATTGTATGCAAGGCGAATGGTTCTCTATGGAAAAATTTCCAAGTATTCATATAGTTTGAATCGCTGCTGGATTTAAATAAGTTTCGTGTTTGCCCCATGTCGGTGGCTCATGACAAATATTCCATCTTGTGCTGCGTTTGTAGCCTTGCCAACATGTACTAGTAAGAAATTTTCCAGGCTGTGTCCTGTTCCATGTGGTTTAGTCGGTAGAATGTTAGTGCGCTATACTGATGGCCCGGATTCAAGTACCGTTATGGAATTTTTTTCGCTATGTTGGCTTTCGCGCCTTTTAAGCAATCAATTTGAAATTTGATTTCCATTTGAAATATTGTTTGCAAGTCGAATGTTTCTCTCTGGAAAATTTTCCATGCATTAATACTGTGATGATTCTTGTTATAAACACTGTGATGAATTTTAAAATAAAGTTTTGTTTGAAATATACAATATTATCTTTTTACCGTACTTTCTAGCAAAGTATCGCTATTTTGGAGTCCTATTCTTCTAAAATACTTTTAATTTTTACACTGAAAACAACAATGCTTATCAACTGGCATCCTTTTTTATTAAGTTCTAAGCTTGATCTTGAGTTCAAGCTTTATATTAAGAATGTGTAAGTTTTTATGTGTTGTGATTTGTTATTATTTTATTAAATACGAACATGGAGTCTTACGGATATTAATACATTTCCTATTTAAAGAAGAATAAGATAAGCCATATTTATTTAAATTTTTTATTCCCGTGTATATTGTATTTTGTTAATATGAGCTAAATAGATTTGGTATGATTTATAGGAAATGACTGATCTGGGAAATAGAAAAAAACAAGTAAGAAAAATCATGGGTTAAGCATAGATTATAAAGCGCTTTCCAACGCTTCCTGAATGCTTTAACTAGACATCGTAATTTAAGGAAATAACGTAAATAAGATAACTAAGTAAATATTTTAGAAAACGCATAAAACATTTGAAAAACTGATTTCAGCAGTTACCGTCCATAGTCAAATATGTTTTCCAATTCTTTTGAATAGTCCTGTATTTAATCTGTAGGTTGATATACAGGGTGATTCATAAAAGATGGGCAGAACTTTAAGGGGTTATAGTACACTTAAAGACAAATAATATTAAATAGGAGACTAAGGGTCCCAGACGTATTCCCAAGGAGATAGGGGGCATTAAAGTTTAGGGTCCGAAATTTCAAATGATTATAAAACATGGAAAAATTGGTCGATTCGTTTGCGGTTTTTGCAAAAAATTTTTCTTTATGCCAGTATTTTCTTGAAATAAAATTTTAAAGTTCAATTTCAAAAAATGCCGATAGGGGGCGCTTTAGACTTTGGAGTAACAAACAACTATTTTTTAACGTTATTTTTTGTATTTCTTTAAATGATTTCGAAAGCTTAGACTTAAACTTAAATTTTGATCTAAAAATCTGAGTCCTAACGAGTAGTTAAGTAGCATAAACTGAAATTTGAAATTTGAAACCCTTCTCCCCCCAGAACAAAAATCAGTTATTCCCGATCTTTATGTCGTAGATTAGGCTCTAACTACTGCCGCGTTTTGCTAAAATTATTCTTTATGTCAGTATTTTCTTGAAAATAAATTTTAAGGAAAATTTTCAAAAAATTCCGATAGGGGGCGCTTTAGACTTTGGAGTAACGAACAACTATTTTATACCGTTATTTTTTGTGTCTCATTAAATGCTTTCTAAAGCTTAGACTTAAACTTAAATTTTCAGCTCAAAATCTGAATCGCTGAGCGTGGTTCAGTAGCGAGGGGAGGGGGTTCAAATTTCAACTTCTGACCATAGTTCAGTTTGCACTACTTAACCATGCCCAACGATTCTGTGCTGTGATACGAGGCAAAAATACAACTTTCGTCAAGGACTGCATAGTCGGAATTCACTCATAAAGGCACTGGCACAGTTGGAAACGTCGCTCATGCAAACGTTAAAGCTCCATTCCTGACGCTAGTCACCGGGTGAAGAAGGAAACAGAAAGTATGCAAATGTCAAATGGGGAAGAAGAAGAACACGTATGCAAAATTTCGACACGATTCAGGCATAAAAACCACTGAACGGTGAGTCAAGTGTAAGTCGCTGTAGTAATGAATCGGAAGATGGTGCCCTTCACGAATAAGGAAAAGGCTGAGATGCATTTAATTTACGGAGCGGCAGATGGAAATGGTGCAGAGGCACAACGAATGTACGGAGAGCGATTTCCCAACAGGCGGTTGCCTAACCGCAAAACTTTCGAGCGCTTGCACAGACAGTTGTGTGAGACGGGATCATTTCTCGCTTCCCGGTCGAATGCAGGTCGTGCAAAAAAGGACGAATCAGTAGTTGTTGCAGAAGCCATTCTGGATGTAGTAGCGGCGCAGCCAAGTACAAGTACACGAACAGTGGCTAGGCAGGTGGATACCTCACAGTCCATGACTTGGAGGGTACTGAAGGATGAACATTTGCTCCCGTTTCATGTGCAACGAGTCCAGAAACTGTCTCCAGGGGATTATCCAAATCGTATTGAATTCGCCCGCTGGTTTCTGCATCAGAACGCGCTAAATCCACATTTTGGACGAACTGTGCTTTTCACCGATGAATGTACCTTCACACGTGAAGGTACATTTAACACACACAATGCACATGTATGGGCGGATGTCAATCCACATGCTACGTATCCACATGCTCATCAGAGACGCTTTTCCATCAATGTTTGGGCAGGAATCCTCGGAGACCACCTAATCGGACCGTACCTTCTTCCTGAACGCCTCAACGGTAAAACATACCTCACATTTCTGCAACATGTGCTGCCAGACCTGTTAAACGTTGTTCCTCCACGCATCCGGCGGGTCATGTGGTTCCAGCACGATGGAGCGCCAGCCCATTACGTACGAGACGTCCGCAACTATCTGGACATCACATTTCCGAACAGATGGATTGGTCGAGGTGGTCCTGTTGCTTGGCCTGCTCGCTCGCCAGATCTTTCACCCCTCGATTTCTTTTTTTGGGGACGATTGAAGGCTCTTATGTATGAGACACCCATTGAATCCCCCGAGGAACTGGTCGCCAGACTTTCCGCCGCTGTAGGGGAAGTGCTCGAAAAGCCTGATGTTTTCGCGAATGTTCGCCGTTCCATTCTTCGCCGTTGTTCTGCGTGCATAACCTCTGGTGGTCACAATTTTGAACATTTATTGTAATTACATGTTAATAAATATGCTTTGGTAACATAATCCTAATTTGTGTCTTTTTACCTCGTATCACAGCACACAATGTGTGGACATGGTAAACTGAACTGTGCTCAGGAGTAGAAATTTCAAACCCCTCTCCCCAGAAACTTAACCACGTCTAACGATTCAGATTTTGGGCTGAAAATTTAAGTCTAAGCTTTAGAAAGCATTTAATGAGACACAAAAAATAACGGTATAAAATAGTTGTTCGTTACTCCAAAGTCTAAAGCGCCCTCTATCGGAATTTTTTGAAAATTTTCTTTAAAATTTATTTTCAAGAAAATACTGACATAAAGAATAATTTTAGCAAAACGCGGCAGTAGTTAGAGCCTAATCTACGACACAAAGATCGGGAATAACTGACTTTTGTTCTGGGGGGAGAAGGGTTTCAAATTTCAAATTTCAGTTTACGCTACTTAACTACTCGTTAGGACTCAGATTTTTAGATCAAAATTTAAGTTTAAGTCTAAGCTTTCGAAATCATTTAAAGAAATACAAAAAATAACGTTAAAAAATAGTTGTTTGTTACTCCAAAGTCTAAAGCGCCCCCTATCGGCATTTTTTGAAATTGAACTTTAAAATTTTATTTCAAGAAAATACTGGCATAAAGAAAATTTTTTGCAAAAACCGCAAACGAATCGACCAATTTTTCCATGTTTTATAATCATTTGAAATTTCGGACCCTAAACTTTAATGCCCCCTATCTCCTTGGGAATACGTCTGGGACCCTTAGTCTCCTATTTAATATTATTTGTCTTTAAGTGTACTATAACCCCTTAAAGTTCTGCCCATCTTTTATGAATCACCCTGTATACTAGTATATAATGTGGAAATTTAGTTTAGCAAAGAAAACGCATAACAGGTTGAAATTCTCATTCAGCAATTTATACTAATATATGAAAACATACTTGAATACTTTTGTACAACCCTGTAGTTTATCTAGAATCTTTATTACATGCCACTATTAGTTAAAATTTAATTCAAATCAAAACACTCTTAAAACTGCTGAAATCACATTTCCAGAAATTATAACTTATAGACGGCCATATAACCATTTCCTTGCGTGACCCTATGTATCATTTTATCCATATTCTACAAACATTTCTTAGTAAATTAAATGCAGTTCAACATAAAAATCCATAACTCATCTAAAAAACACCTTTAAGCAATTTGCGCCCATACCCCTTAACTCTTACGTATACTTTTGTGCAGCCCTGTATATGAATTATAGCTTTTATATACACCATATACTATGCATAAATATAGTGAATCATAAAAGCGCATATTATAATTAAAAATGCATTTCCAGCAATTATCGCTAATGAACAGTACAATATCAACTTTTATAAATATCATAAATTATAAATATTTTTTTATAAATATTATAAATATCAAATTTTAAAAAGTATAGTAAAGCAGTTTAATCTATAAACTTGTTACCAGGCATGAAAACACTTTATTTCAATGCTTAATTGTCATATTTTATTTTTTAATGCGAAGTATCGAACGTGTATCGAAAACGTAGAAAATGAGTTTACAATCGAAGAAAATTTAATAACTGATTCTGAATGTCTACAATTAAATGTTTGATTAAAATCACGAACAGCAAAAAAGTGCTTACATACAATTTAAAAAAATAAATATACCAATTTCAAAAACACTAAATAATTAGTATTTATAATTGTACTATTAAACAACAACAAAGTACAATAGATAAATTAAATGTATTATTGGATTTAACAATTTCTCAAAAATCTCTCCATATGTTACAAGGAATTCCTATTATTTTATAATTTTGGCAAATGTTAAATCTGAAAACGTTGATATGAAGATTTAGGATTTTAAATAATAATTTAAAATATTATTAGCAATGAAAAAAAGTCTTTCAAAAGTTTCACTACTATAGTATGTAAAACGACATTTCCCATTCAGTATAATGTTAATTTCTAATCTGAAAAACAATCCCAGATCAGTCTCTTTCTATAGGTATAATATAAAACTATTTAACTCATCTCACCAAATATACAAAACAGGAATAAACAATTTAAATTAAACAAGACTTACTTTTTGAGTTCCATAAATTAATTATTAATATCCGTGTGTATCCGAAAATGGCGACGTCTTTTTCTTCCATTAAAAAAAGCAAACGCAAAAGCTTACATTTTAGACTAGTAACTTACCGCATCTGTTAGAACAAAAAGTTCACTGTTTACCCTGCGGTATCGTGGCAGACGATTAGGGGCAGGTGTTAGTTTATTTGCTTTTATATAAACAGATTTGGAACTTACATGTGCAATCATTTTATGAGACAGTCTGTATTTAAATTTTTGTATTTGAAGAATTTTCCAATGTATTTTACCTTTTCTTTTTATCAGTTTTAACCCCCTCCCCCTCCCTTTTTCTAAGTACAGATTGTTTCACACATAATCAATACAAAATATCTTCCTAAAAAATAAAAAGATATAAATAAATATCGAGGATAAAAAAATTTCTTTGTCAATCGTCATTCTTTTCATGTTAATTTCCTGTAGAATAAAACAATTCGTAAAATAACTTTTTTTAGAGTCATATCTCTAAAACACAAATTTGAAATACGAATAATAAATTATATCATGGGTTTTGCATAAATTTTGTATATATTTTTTTTTCGGAAAATGCTAATTTTATTTTAAAAGTCTGAAAGAAGTAGATTTTTTTAAAAAAATAGTTACTTAAAATAGGTACACTAACAGGAAAAAATATGACTTGAATGCAAATTATAAAGCAAGAAATGTATGTATGACTAAACTCTGAAGACTCTTTCTACGTGCTGATTAAAAGCTGCAGACTTAACTATAATAGAAATCTTAGGTAGCTTTCTTTACAAAAAAGCTACCTATTGCAGCCGTTCGGAGGAAAGCGATTTCAAAAACTTTTGGTATATTTTCATCGATCATGACCCCCAGACCCCGAAACCACCCTCCGTTCAAAAGTTGATATATATATATATATATATATATATCCATATATATATATCTGACCTTTGTCATACTGTAACTCTCGAATTTATGAACCGATTTGGATGTAATTCGGTATGTACATAGTACATACCAATGTCTCGACCGAGTTCGTTGGCCAGCTTCATCCGCCCTTTTGTTTCAAAATGGCGGCCATTTAAAATTTTCTTAAAAATTTTAAATTTGAAATGTGGTACCAAAGAATTGAAAATGAGAAAATATTTTTTTCTTATGTATTTGATCTTTATACAAAGATTCCGGAGCAGTTTTTGTTTCGTCTATATCTTAAAAAATGGCTGAGTTATAGCATTTTGAATTTCTAGCGTGGCTGACATTTTGAAACGTCCTGAATTTTGTCACACGATAAAAGGCGTATTTATGAACCGATTTGGATGTAATTCGGTGTGTACATAGTACATACCAATGTCTCGACCGAGTTCGTTGGCCAGCTTCATCCGCCATCTTGTTTAAAAATGGCAGCCATTTAAATTTTTAAGAAAAATTTAAATTAGAAATGTGGTACCAAAAAATTGAAAATTGAAAAAATATTTTTTTCTTATGTATTTGACCTTAATACAAAGATTCCGGAGCAGTTTTTGTTTCGTCTATATCTCAAAAAATGGCTGAGTTATAGCATTTTGAATTTCTAGCGTGGCTGACATTTTGAAACGTCCTGATATTTGTCACGTGATAACAGGCGTATTTATGAACCGATTTGGATGTACCTTGGTGTGTACATAGTACATTCAAATATCTCGACGGACTTCGTTGGCCAGCTTCATCCGCCATCTTTTTTCAAAATGGCGGCCATTTAAAAAAATTTAAAAAATTTAAAATTTAAAATGAGATACCAAAATATTAGAAAATGAAAAAGATTTTTTTTGTATGTGTTTGACCTTAATACAAAGATCCCGGAACAGTTTTTGTTTCGTCTATATCTAAAAAAATGTCTGAGTTATAGTGTTTTGAATTTCTATTGTGGCTGACATTTTAAAACGACCTGATTTTTGTCACGCGATAACAAGCGTATTTATGAACCGATTTGGATGTTACTTGGTCTGTAGATAGTACACACCATCGTCTCAACCGAGCTCGTTGGCCAGCTTCATTCGCCATCTTGTTTCAAAAGGGTTGCCATTTAAAAAAAATTAAATTTAAAACTTAAAATGAGGTATTAAAAAATTGGAAAATGAAAAACATTTCTTTTAAGTGTTTGACCTTGATACAAAGATTCCGGAGCAGATTTTGTTTCTGAAAATTTGTTCTTTTGTTTATATCTTAAAAAATGGTTGAATTATAGCACTTTGAATTTCTAGTATGGCTAACATTTTGAAACGATCTTGTATTTGTCACGCGATAACACACGTATTCGCCTATTTCCATGTGAGAAAGTATGTGGATAGTATACATCAACATCTCAGCCAAATATAAGTTACTTTAAATAAAAGCAGCTTGGATAAAGCTGACTAATTTCGTGAAATTCTCATTCCTAATGATTTAGTATTGATAAAAATTAGTATTGAATCTCCTATATTCGGTTTCCTCTAAATTGAGCTTCGTGTGTTTGAATAATATAAGTTGGCTTTTTTAAAATAAGGTATTTGAAAGCTACCTCTTCCTCCCGGCACTGGCCGGAAGGACTTTTTTAGTTTGAAGCCACAAAAGTGTTTCGAATACCAGTGGTCGGTAAAAATAAATTAAAAATTTTCCTTCCTGCAAACTAAATATGCAAAGTGTATATATTTAATCAATCTAATTCTAAATATGTTATCCAAATTGCTCCAGCACGTACCATTTTTCCAAGAAACACTTTTATAATAATAAGAATAAGAGAAGTATTATTATATTAAATCGCAATACTAGATAAAATTGAAATCAGGAAAAACGCATACTTTCACACTCTTAGATATCAAATTGATAAAATATAGCATGAAAATCTAGCTTGTTGATACTTGTACCATGCATTTTCCTTTATATGCCCCCACCCCCACCATCTTTTCGTGTCTGAATTTACTATTTGCTACCCACTAATATATTTTCATTCCTTATGCCGCTGTAACTCGGGCCTTTTTAAATCATTTCTCTTCATTTTCAAAGATTTTTGAAGTTGATATTTTTCTCACACTGTGACTTACAATATGGGGGAATTTTTTTTTTTGTGAGTGTGACGTGACCTACGATACATGCAGTGACATAACAATTCTTTTTTATTGCCAGAAAAATAAAATTTTACAGTAACAACATGTTTTGAAGATTTTTTGTAGTTTTCTAAGAAGTTCACATCTCATTCACAATGTGACATCACTGAGTGGTGGCATTTCGGTCACAGATGTGACGTGACCACAGTGACTCACATTGACGTCACAACGACGTCACTGTGACCATGCATGCTATGAGGGTTGGTAAGATTACCAATAAAGCCACGATTTTGAAAATGATATTTAAATGCCTATTTAAATTCTGCAATAAATTTCCTGTCAAAGAATTTTAGACATTCTTTCTCTAGCGCACTTCTGCATGAGAAAAAAATTGAAAAAAATTCCGTGGCTGCATCTGAAATGATTTTCAGTATAATTTTAAAAGACGGATGGTAAGGAATCTAAAACTCAGCGACAGGGTTTAAAAAATAATAACAACCGTAAAAATGTATGCAGGTTTACTTTTTGCTACATATTTCTATAAAACAATTGTCCCAGTTTTGGAAAAAAATGACATCGAATTACTTTTATTGAAACAATTTTATACAGGCTGCTCCAAACTTAAAAATCAGCATCAGGTACACGGGACGGTATAGGAGTTTTCCTGGTATTTGGACCCCATCATCGTCCAAAACTTATTTATCTCGTTAAATATTATTATGCAATTATGCAATGGGATGTTCCCCAGTGTATGAAATAAAAAATTCACAAAAAAATGTATTAAAATAAAAATTATAATTCAGGGACATAAAAGTCAAAAGATAGTGAGAATGCCCCTATTATTAAAACAATCCCCTAAATAAATCAATTAAAAATGCCATCAAATACAAATAATTAACACTTTTAACCCTTTTGAGGTAAGGTACTTCTATGCGTCAAATGCTAAAATAATTGAATGACACCGGAATTAAAAAACAAATTTATTTGAAAATAAGTAAAAGCTGTTCTTCGCGTACTTGATAAAAGGAAAATTTTCACTCCAAAAACATGGTGCCAATGTGGCATTTAGATATTAAAATTAGGTGGTCCAAAAACGAACCACCGCCCTTCAACGGGTTAATACATCTACGGACAATTTTCGTGAGATTAGTCAATTTTTTATGAGTATATGGTCTCTCAAACTGTAGTTCAACTGTTTTTTAAGTATTCGAAAATACTTACAGATTATAATTACAATTCTTTCCTGTTCCATAGCATAGAGTTATGGTAATTAGATACAACAGATTTCAGAATTTTCTGTCCAAATTACTTGAAATTTGGTATATGGGCGTAAATTCGAATGTAGATTTTTTTTTTTTTTTTCAAAATAGAGTAATGTCATTGAAAGTTGCTACTGACCAAACATTTTAAAAGAAAGTTCTGACTATTTTTTAATGAAAAAAAAACTATATATTTGAATATTAATAAGTGTATTTCTGTCCATTTTTAGACAAGAAAAATAAAAATAAAATTGCTATTAGAGATGTAATCCTACACTTCCATAATTATATTAAAATATGAATTAATTTTCTTTTAATTTGGTTTCGTGTTTAAATACTTGGGCTTCGGTTCGGGTTTCGGGTGGACGAATTTTTTCTATCATGTTAAGGTCGGGTTTCGGGTTGAGTTTAAGCAGAATTTTCTAGTTCGGATCGGGTAACCCGGCCCGTGCAGAATTCTTCTTCCGTGCCTCCAATTTCGATTGTAGATTGAAACTTTTGAAATAATGTAACAGTAGCGAAGGCGTGACTACTTTTGAAAATTAATTTGTAGTCGTTGCTTTTTAAAACAAGTAGTTGCAGCTGTAGTTATCTACATTTTTTATAAAGTACCGTCGAACGGGGGCCACTACTTTGGGCCACTTTTTCCTGGTTCCACTCACATTTCCATTATTAAAAAATATTATACGTGATTTTTCAACGTCGAAATGGAGTTTTAAACAATTAACATGAAACAATGAAGCAAACTCTATGGTTTTAAAGAGGATTTTTTTTTTATTTTTTAACTATTTTTAAAGTTTTGGAACAATGTAGCCCCTGCTAGGTGCTTCTTTGGTCCATTCACTTAGTTTCATATAAAATGAATACATTTCATATGTAAATGAATATATTTTTATGGAAAACCCTTCCAATAGCATTTTCTAATAAATTAACACAAAACCCGATAAATAAATGGGATTTTTTTTTAACATTTAAACGCAATTAACCAATTGTTAATATTAAAGAAGCGAGAAACCGTTTTCGTCATGTTATCCTCAGCAATTGGAACAAAAACAATTAATGTAACAAGAACAAAAGAACTTCTTAAAACGTCATCAAAAACATTTAATTGCGCTTGGCCTTCCGAAATATCTGAGTCTTTCTTCGTCAGGCGCAAAGAAGACGTGCTTCTACTAGGAAAGCCGCAGCAAGACTCAGATGCTTTCATAGTAGAAGCACGTCTTTTTGCGCCTGACGAAGAAAGACTCAGATCTTTCGAAAGGCCTAGCGCAATTAAAAGTTTTTGATGATGTTTTAAGAAGTTCTTTTGTTCTTATTCATTCACACCAGTTTCAACTTCATTTCTGTCAATTAATGTAACATTTTGCAACAGTAACATTTAAAAAAAAGGTTACTTAAAACATGTTTTAAAAGATTTGGTAGTACAAAAGGCATTTCTAAGTAATTGGGGCTATTTTCGGACCAAAACAGGCCTGGCACAAAGTAGCCCTGAAATATTATTTTTCATGCTAGCTTTATGAAAACGTAAACATTTTCTGCCAAAATAAAAAGTTAAAAGAAAAACTACGATCACACATGTGTTACAGGTTGCTAAAGGTAATATTTTGACACTTACTTTATTTATGGCTCTTAACAAGATTGTCTCACAATAGAAAGTTTGGAGAGTTACAATCTACACACGAAAACAGTTGTTTGCAAACACATTCAGTGTTGCCATTAAAGAAAATTAAATTACCCCCAAACTATTCAAATACCCTATAGTAGGGTATAAATTATTTTTCAAGGGCAAAAACTCCAAATTATCTTGTATTGTTTGTTCAATACAAAGAATAAAATCTTTTTTTATGAGCTGGACCAAAGTAACCCCGCAAGGACCAAAGCAACATCGACATATTAAACAAGATCGACGGTAGTTGTAGTTCCCTACTAAAAAAAACAGCAGTTCTACCGATCCCTGTTATGGTTTCTAGTACACAAAATTTTCGTTTTCTTATACAATACAATCGATGCGCAACTCAAGTTCAAGATGTTAAATCAAGTTAGATATTAAGTCAAGTATGGTATCAGAGTTTTGTGTGACATCTTGTATATCTCAGAGTTTGTCAATATAATATCTGAACAAGCAATAATAATGTCTATATGTTAACTTTTTAAAGACACGTATTACGGCGTATTGAATGCGCCACTCAGTGGAAAAACAGAAAGAAATTTTAACATTCAAAATAGACCAATGTTTAAAGCAGAAGTTGCGAATTTTTTCTGCTCTTTTTCCAAATTTTATTGGTACTGTGTGGCTGAGACAAGAAAAATCCCGAGTAGGTTTCCTGCTTTCGAAGGTTCCAAAATTTGCAGGGAAGGAACTTTGTCCACAGGGGCGGAAGGGAATAAAAGACTGCGATGATTCTCGGAATATTCGATTGAACGAGAGAAAGAAAAAGCCGGACTTCCTTAAAATAAAGATAATTATACTGTACATTAGAAAGTATTTTTTTTAGCATGAAAATTGATATTTAGGATTTAAAAGGCATTAGCGTACGGAGTACGCCGTCCACGTCTTTGTGTTACTACCAATCGCCCGTGTAATATTAATTCTAATGAAATCAGTTTTTCTTTAACAATTTCCAGTTCATTAATTTCACACTATACACTGGACATTTAATTAAACAAAGATAACATTAAATGTTCTTATTTATCTTTTAAAGACCGAACGCGCCGCCATTTTTTTGTGAATTGCAACAAACCGCCCGTGTCCTTAAATGTTAATCGCACATCTGCTCGAAATTAAACTGAAATTTCCATGCTAAATTTTTTTAAAGCACTTATTATTAGAGCCACATAGTGAAGATAGTATTTTAAGTTTCAGATACAAATAAAATCACATTTTTACCCGACTGCATAGAAGGGTTATGCGTTTGACGCGTATTTGGGTATGTGGATTTCTTTATACCCTCGAAACATCCCAACGGCTGGATGGATTTTAATGAATGATGTCTCTATCGATGCGTCTTAACCGTAGAATGGTTATAGGCTAGGTTTTGTTTTTAGAAATTCAAAATGGCGGCCGTATAATACAAAAGGGCAGTAGAGACGAAAAAAATTTTTTACGCACCCTATTGAGCGGCATATCATTGGATAGTTCTTTCAAAATGAAGACGATGTTTCATTGACAATTTTACAGTCGGAAGCTCCGTTTAAATATACACAGCCTGGACGTTGTGTAGATAGGATCTCTAGCTTTACTGCAACTCTAACCTTTACAAACATCTATAGGCCTCATCAAAACAGTGTTTATAGATAGGAACCAACAATTAAACACAACTTAAAAGTCATCAATACATAAATAAAAAAATAGCTAAGTAATATAAAAAATAGTTTCACATTGGTGAGATATAATTAATTAGTCCGCTTTTTACGCAGTCGGGTTTTTTGATTTTTTAAATTTAATTTTTACTTGTTAAAAAATTACTTCAAATTGGGTTTATTATGGGGAGGTCCTACTTCCCTCGCCTGAAATTCAACTGATTTTTGCGAATTTTCTTTTTTAGGTTACAAAGAAGAAAATAAATATAACCTTAGGAGTTTTTGCGTTATGCTTATTGACATTTCGCTTACATATTTAAAGTTTTGAGTGTAAAACAAAACCTATAATACATATCGCGCGATGGTGAATATCTCGAGGTGCGCTCCGATCGGGCGACCGTTTTTCTCCTTTCACAAGTATCAAACAAGTTGAGTAACCGAATTATGAAAAGGCATTAAGGGGGCTGGTCACTCAGCTTCCGATTTCCCCTCGCTAATGTAAAGTCATTTTAAATAGACGAATACATCCAATGCCTATATCTCCTCGGGAAATTAATATTTTTAACTTCTATTTTTTGTGTACACTTCCTAAAAGAGGTCTCATTTTTCTTAGTTCTAGAAATATTTCTAAAGTACAGACTTAATTTTTTTGGAAGTGTTAAAATCTTACTCACAGTTCGCCCGCTTTTAACACACAAAATATTAAATTCAGCATAGATTTTAGAAATATTTTTAAAACTAAGAAAAAGAGAGACATCCTTTAAGAAGAGTACACAGAAAAAAGAGGTTCAAAATATGAATTTCCCGAGAAGATATTTTAAATAGACGAATGCATCAAAAGTCCATAGACTTAACATTACGGAGGAGAATTCCAAAACTGAGTGACCAACCGCCTTAAATTCTCTGGAGTTTATATCATAACTCATTTTAAAAAGTTGATTCTTGACAAAATGGCAGCCATTTGAACAATTTTTTTTGCCCCCCCCCCCCCCTTTTCTTTACATTTTGTGAGCTCGAAAAAATAATCAATGAAAATTACTTTTCATAGTATAAGGTCCAGCGAAAACAATTAGCTTTCTTTTAAATAAATAATGAAGAAAATCAGTCGAATAGTTCTCGATAAAAAAGGTAGCCCGGTTTAAAAATTGGGTTTCGAGGAAAACAAGTTTTAAGTTTTAAAATAGCGTTACATTCAACGGGCAAAAAATATTGCAATGAATTGGAATGCCACAAAACCGCTTTAGGGTAACAATCTGCACACTTTAGGGAAGCAAAAAATGTCACATTTAAAAAAATGAAAATTTGGACACAAAGAAGTAGACTCCAACCCTTTAACTACCTATATAACACAGAATACCTTCCCTGAAGACTTCCTCATTTGTTAAATTCTTCTAAGCTCACAGGCTATCAAAGCCCGAGAGCTAATGTGCTCGCCTGTTCTGCATGTACGTATGTACGTAACGCGATAACTCCTCTTGATAGAAACATCCGATTTGCTTCAATTTTTTTATAGGTTCATTCTGATAAGGCTCTTCCCTGATAAGTTTTAGGGACTCACTGGTTAAGTATAAAGGGCGGAAAAGGGGGGCTAGTCTCCCCCTTTTATTAGATAAATGTGTTTTTCAAGCAGAATTATTCGATTTGCTCCAAATTTGGTATACCGGTTTATTGTGTTAAGGAGCTGCCTTGATTAGATTTGGAGCTTCATTAGTTAAGTATAAAGGGGGTCCACCCCTTAATTTAGATAAAAGGGTTTTTCATGAAGAATTATTCGATTTGCTTTAAATTTGATATCCCGGTTTATTCTGATATGGCGTTTCCTTCATTAGATTTGGAGGTACATTGGTTAAGTATAAAAGGGGAAAGGGCGCCAATCCCCTCCCCTTATTTTAGATAAATGGGTTTTCATGCAGAATTATCCAACTTACTTTTTTTTCTTCTAGGTTCATTCCGATAAGGAGCTGTCCTGATTAGATTTGAAGGTAAATTGGTTAAGCATAAAGTGGTAAATGGGGAGCTAATACCCCCTTAATTTAGCGAAATGGTTTTTTTTTCATGCATAATTGTCTGATTTGCTTCAAATTTGATATAACGGTTTATTAGGTTAAGGAGTTTCCCTGTTTTGATTTGGAGGTTCATTGGTTAAGTATAAAAGGGGGAAACGGGGGCTAATTCCCCTTGATTTATTTTTTGGAGGGGCATTATTCTTTGAAATAAGAGTATAATATACAATCAGTGCGAATAGCCTGTGAGCTCAGTGCCATCAGTTTAACTGCGAACTTTTCTTTTTATTTACATCCTACACTGTCTTCAGAGGTTAAACGCATCAATGCCATGGGAAAAGTATTTTTAGATTTAAAAGTTAATATATGTCAATATAAATTTAATGCATATCTGAAAAGAAATTACTTTCCAGCATGTAAATGCTTAAGTAACCCCCCCCCCCCCAAAAAAAATGAAAATAATCAGAAATGAACAATATGCCTGCCAAGCAGTATTAGAGAGTACTCATACAAAATACCTTCACAAAATACTGATGAAATTTTAAAAAGACTAATGCCTTTTACTCCGAACACTTAAATCTAGAGTAATCGTTTAGTTTTAAAAACAAAAAATGAATTTCAACAAAATGGTAGCCGTTAACAGATAAAGTACCGATTTTTACAAAAATTTTTAGAACTTTAAATGTTTATAAAATATATATATATATATATAAAAAATTCATTATATCGCCAAAAGAAACGAATACTGTTGTAGCTAATATTGTTGTTAAAAATTCGTCAAAATTTGAAGACGATTGGTTGAGATTTGTTGAAATTATCATGATCACCGACTTTTAAAACTAAGGGCGCGTTCAGAGACCAAAAAACGGATTACTCGGAAAGTTGGGGAATGACGTCATATTAGTTTCTCACGAGGCTAATGAAAAAAGACAGGCTACCGCGGTACATAAGGAAAGGGCATGTTTACAAACAAACACTTCCGTCAACCAATCTACCACTACATTTTTATCATAGTGGCCGTTGCAGGAAATCAACTTGGCGACGTAGGCCAATCATATAATAGATCTGTTAAATCAATCTGTTAAAGACCAATCAAATTTACGGAGTTCATGTGTATAGTAGGAGTCATAATGAATGAACAGGTTTTTCTTGCTGACCAACAGTAATTCAACCAACAGTGACGTCATTTTTTTTTGTACAGACCGCTAGAGTGAAGTGATGCCCTTTTCGAACAGCTGCATTGGTCATCGCGTGATTCCAGCGCTCGGTAAAAAAAGATATGCGTAAAGCACCACGGTATCCTGTCTTTTTTGTTAGCCTCGGGTTTCTCAGTGTAAGATTGGTTAAAATTGCTCGAACGCTTTTGGATGAAGTTGTGGGTGTGTTTTATTTACATTTACAAACACAGCGGGAGCTGAAATTTTGATAGCACAAATATTTTTTCTAATCAGATATATATCAGATGAGGAACATTACGACATTTTTTCAATTAACACTCTTCTTAGTAGGGAAAGTGTTCCAAGAATTGCGAGAGTATTTTCGCAACAATGTGTCATAGAGAATTTGCTAGCCATTTTAGGCTGAATCGGAGATGCATTCATGCAGTCTGAGATACGCTATGTTCAAATTATGTGCTTATTTTTATATTTTGTAAGAATTAGAAAGGAAGAAGGCACTCCTTAACCAAAACTTCGCGAAAAACGAATCAAAACTGAAATACTCCGGTTAACAGTCACAGCTAAGCTATAAAATGAAATTTAAAAATTAAATTAAATTTAAAACGACATTTCTCAACCCCTTGATCACGTTACCCAACAAAATTCTGTATGTAATGTGGGTTACCCGAAGTCTGGGTAATTTTCGGCACTGAACGCTAAGGGTAACCCGCAAAATGTTACCTGATATCGGGCTCTGAACACTACGTAACCCAGGTTGCGGTAAGTGAACGCGCTCATAGTTTTAACACTTAGATGTGCGATTTTTCAATTTGTTTCAAAAAATTATATATGATTCTCTGAAAGGTTTATTACACAGGAAAAATAATGAAAAAAAAATCAGATATACATTTTTCATATATTACACTGCAAATAGAGGCGTCTTAAATTCAGACATATATGTGACTGAAAAAGTAATTCAGACACTTAAGTGTCTAAATATGAAATTTCAGACATCTGTGATGTCTGAATTTAAGACACATAAGTGTCTTACTATGATCATGGTAAAATGAACTGAGAATAATGTCTGAAAAATGATGAAACGTCTGAAATTAAGACATTTAGAAATTCAGACACTTAAGTGTCTGAAAGTAGTATAATTATATCATATTTATGATGATTGTATACACAATTGCATTGCAATATATATGCCAACATAATCATAAGTTTTCAAATGGAGGAAAGATGTTTAAAATAATTTTTCATCCAATAAATTTAGTATTACTTTATAAAACAAGCAACATAATTAGACTATAGGACGTCTGTCAAAATTGTAAAAGTCCGTTTACTCAAATTTTTTAACTAAGTTAGTTTTGGTACAAAAAGTAATTAACGAATTGCTTTTCACAAAATAAAAAGTTCTTCAAAAATTACTTTCATTCGGCCACACGTAGGTGGTGGTGGTGGGGGGGGGGGGGGGGATAGGCAGCGTCAAAAAAGGGCAGCTGTCCTAAATACTAAGAAATACGATTGCTGGTAGAAAAAAAGTGTATGGAATGCTTGAACAGATATGCCTGGAGTTCACAGCCTAGGTCGCTTTACTAAAACATAGAATTTAACCGTGAAATGAGCCAAATTAAGAACCTTTTTTTAGAATGCTTCGTGCAAGAGAATTTTCCCGTAAAAAAATACAGAATTTTAGTTATTAAGAAATATGAACTCATTTTTGAATATTTAATAAAACAAAATTTCAAAATGCAGAATTGAATTTATTTTTCTTTTAGAGCGTTTTGGTCTTCTGAAGCCGCCGCCCCCCCCCCCCCCCCCCTCAAACATCTAAAAAGCAATATACTATAAGTAGCTAAATAATGAATATCTAAATATCAAAATAATAAATGGAATACTATACGAGATTAAGCATAAGTATTAATAAAAAACATTAAATATTAAAGAACATAATAGGAAATTTGGGACAATATCGTTCCCATCATAGAGTTATCAATAGATCATATCGTTATCAATAGAGTTCTTCAAGAAAATAATTGAACAGATAAATTAATAAATATATTAGCAGAATCAAATTTTTGTTGATATATTTATGTCGATTTTAAAAGAATTTGGAAATACATGAACATCAAAAGCCAAAAAAACTTAATTATACGAGGGATTTAAAGAGGAGGGCTACTCTGACGAAAAATTCTCAGTTTCTTTTTTGTAAGCGTTTAATAATATATAATCATTTAGAAGAATATTTTTCCTTTTTTTAAATATAAAGAAAATTTAATTAATTTAATTTCAAAAGCCAGATAGGGGCAATTATGTGTGATTATGGTTCATCAAAATACGATGTATCAATTGCAAGTGTTGCGACAAAATCTTTATATAAATTATGTTTTCCCGTTGTCAGAAAGTATAAAAACTATAATAATTAAGATAATTAATAAATTTAACGCATTACGAAACGCACCAAATAAAGAAAATAAAATGTTTTTCATTTATTCTTATACAATGTTCTATGTCCCGCTGATAAAATTTCTAATGCTCCATGAGCTCGTATCTACTGTAAATCGTAGTAGCGCACTGACTCAGGCTGCATACAAACGATTGTTTTGCCATCCTTCTCCTGTTTCCCAGGAAATCTCTTTTATTCTGGACCCCTTTGCTGTTTATTCACAAAAGAATGAGGGGAATCAACAATGGGTCAGGAGATAAGGAGCTCAAACCTACTTGAAAGAAAGGTTCCTCTTTTGCAGGACATCAGTCCCTTTCCTTTTAAAGTCATTAAAAATCCAAAACACCGCGTGGCCACAAGAAACGACGCCGACACTGATAACAGTTAGAAGGATGGTCCGTTCACAGGTTCAGGGCATTCGGAAATGAAAGCGCTGACTTGCTATTTTTCCTTTGTCCAGAGTCATTTATGTGATGTCCGTTGGTTGGTACATTCAAACTTTTTCCGCGTTTTTCTCGAAGAAACCGACCAAGTTCTTTTTTTTTTTTTTTTTTTTTTTTTTTTTTTTTAATTAATCAATTATATTATTGTGTTTAGATAAGCTAGCTCCACATGCGTTCGTGTTGGTGATTTATGCATTATAAGTGTGTTATTCTGTTTTTGTGGAATATGAGACAAGGGCATTTTCATTCAACTTCTGGAATTATACGAATCATATTTCAATAATAATATCAGGATGAAATATGCATTATAGTATTAATATTATAAAATTTTCAGATTATCAATATTCAGCTGAAATTTTAAATAGATAATTTTAGGTAAAGAAAGTTTGCACAGTTATTTTTAATATGGATTTACCTCAAAGAATACTTTATATGAAAGGTTAGTATTTGCGCATATTTTATATTTATAATAAAATAATTTTCGTTTTCAAATTCAACTTGAATATTATTTATTACTTATGTAATATTATTTTATTATTTAAATTAATTTTATAAGAATAATGTGTATTTATCATAACTGTACCGTTTTATATCCAATAAATATTTTTTAATGTTACAAGATTTGCGTATTGTTTTGTGATTTTCCACTAAATTTATATTATTTACAAGATAGCTTGATTAATAATTTTTAAAACTCTCTCTTTATAAATGAATGATTTTTTATGCTAAAGAATATGACTATTGCTTCAATAAATAAGCAATAAAAAAGTACATATATTTATGTTATGATTTATTATGTATTTATTCAATACATAGACTTTCATTATTTATGTATTCACGCAAAAATACGTCAGTATTTTTCCTTATATTTTTTCAAAAAACACTTCCAGAATTATATATTATATATTTTGTGTGAGTGTAAGCTAATTTGGTTGTAAAAATATCAGTAATATTCCATAAAATTTGCTTAGTTTAAAACATCTATAAAAATACAAGCAATGATGTAAAATTTTCTAAACTTTTGTTGGAGAATAAATACTTTGTTTAGATTTAAAACATCCTTTTAAAAATCTTCGGTGTGCTAATGAATTTAGAGTTTTGATCAACATGTTGAATTCCTTGTAACATTTTCTTTCGCGGTTAAAATTACATATTATTTTGAATTTACTTTTAATTTAATTGTTTGTTCGCTATGAAGGATTTGCAATTCACCCAATTTTTAATATTGGATAAAAACCTGTTGTGATTTATTTTTTATATTTTATAATTAGAGATGTATAATTTTCGGGAAAGACGTTTTTAGCCAAAAATCTGTTTTTTGCAAAATTGATTTTAGGTTTGCAATCTGATTTGGCAAAACTTTTTTAACATTTAAAAATGTCAACTTAAAAAATATATATATATTGAGTTCCACATGATATTATTTCGTTTGAAAGCAAATTTTAATTATATTGTACATCCTACTTATGTTCTCTAAGCTATATAAATGACAGTTAAAAGAAAAACAAAAATACTGTAATTTTGTGATTATTATACATAAAATTAGTTTTCAATTTTTTTTATAGTTAAATATGTAAAAAATATTTTATTTAAAATTATTATTTGATTTCCTCCAAAAGATGAATGAATGAATGAATAAAGAAATAAATCATTATCTACTTTGATTTATTGTTCAAAATTTAAGTTTTGGATTTTCAAAAAAAAAAAAATGAGAAATTTAAAACTAATTTTATTTTTGTTTTTTAAGTAAAAAGGTGATTACAAATTTTAAAAAGAAATTTGAAAAAAGCTAGAATTTTACACATTTACATCCATAACACATTTTGCACACAAAATTGCGGGTTTTCCCAAAACTCATTTAAATAAAAAAGACACACACACACACATATATATATATATAGGTAAAATAAGTTTTAAAACTAAAAGTGATTTTTCCTATATCTTTTAATATATATGTTATGTAGTTTTTATCTGAAAAGTATGAGAATCATGATGAAAAATATGAATATATAGGTATGGTAAACACTGTGTATGACGGAAAAGTGTCTAATTCGGAAAGATTTTCTAGTCCCTGCGAATACATAGACATAGGGTAAAATTTGTCTAAGGCGGAATGTTGTCTACTACGGAAAATTTTCTTGGCCCCTATTGATTCCGCTTTAGACAGAATTTACTGTATATTTATATATATGTGTGTGTGTGTCTGTGTCAACATGAAAACAAATCATAAAATATTAGAATGAAGTTATCGTGAAATTCTGAATATTTTATAAATAAATTTTCAATTCTATCTATTTCTTACCCTCTAAAAAAGAAAAATCAAAATTACTCTAGTATTCAATTGCACAGCGATTTGTTTTTTTATTATTACATTATGAAAACTTATTCCGAATACAAAAACTGCATTTAGATGCTCTTAATGTCTTCCATCCCAATAACATACTTGAATTTTAAGATTCAGAGACATTTTGAAAATATACTACAAAACAACAATCAACATCAGTATACCGTATTTTATGGAAGAAACGCCGCGGCGTTTACGAGTTTAAAAGTTAATTTTGTTCCAAATGCGGCGTTTACGCCATGTGCGGCGTTTACGATTTTTTTTAATTCCAACTAAGTTTCCTTAATTTAAAAATTCATAAAAATATTTAAAATCGGATTTAAATATTTTAAATAAAACTTCAGACATCTTAAGATATTAAAAACGAGGCATCCTATATTGCTCAGAAAACTTTGATTAAAGTTAAGTCTATGTGACGCTGTCGGCAAAAGTAGCGTTCCGATGGATGCGGCGTTTACAACGGGTGCGGCGATTACGATATTTTTAAGCTTATTCAGGCCAATTTAAGGAGTGCGGCGTTTACGACGGGTGCGGCGTTTCTTCCATAAAATACGGTACTTAATCTTATATCAGCTGGAAAACTATAAAAAAGAAATCAAGTTGAATAACATCCTAATATATATATATATATATATATATATATATATATATATATATATATATATATAATATAAAAAGAAAATAAGAGTGGGGAGATGGGGAGATAAGACAGGGATGAGAGCGCTCCGATCCAAATGACCGATTACTACCTATAAATTTTAATAGTATACTTTGCTTTCTTAAATCTCAAAACTTCGGTCATTAAATAATACGAGAAATACTATTAAAATTTAGTGGTAGTAATCGTTCATTTGGGTCGGAGCGTTCTCAACCCTGATAAGAACAATGACACATGACAAAACCAAATAATCTTTTGAAAGAAATTTTCATTTTTGTAATAAAATTTTAGAATTAACTGGTTCTGTGAAGGAGTTCATAACACCAGCCTGGTTTTTTTTTTAGATGTTAATATTTTTATGACAAATTTAAAACATTTTGAGAAAGAAAAATCTTTATTATTATTATTACTATTATTATGGAATTATTTATTGAAACGTTAAAATATTTCAAAGCACACTTCAAGGAAAGAAACTTGTATTTTCTACTAGGAAAATGAACAGAATAGTACAAGATATTTATTTTATATCAATTTTAATTTGGTTTATTTCTCAATGTAGTTAACAATGTACCAATCATATGGATAAGAAATGGCTTTTGCGACTTCCACTGCTTGCTTGATCGCAAACACCATAGGGAGCAACAATGAGGGATATTCATAATGAAGGATTTCTGTTTACAGTGCTATTTACAATATTATTTATCGTTTAAAAAGTGTCAAATAGACATGCTGTCCATCCAGAATCCTATAACTACTGTTCCTCTTAGCCGCCGATGTGCGGTTGTCAAATGTTTCAATATTACTTGGTATGATAAATAGTGTATAATAATAAAAACGGAGATTAATTTAAAGAAAAAAGGTAAGAGTTTCATACTCAAACACACAGAAATGAAAATGCAAAAAATGCTTAAACGAATTTACTGGGAAAATCTAATTTAAATTGAAAAAAAAAATGTACAACAAGGCAGGGATGGGATTCTTTCTGAAGGAGTGAATCGTTTTTTATAAATGCGAATAATTTGTTATCATAAAGCAGAGCTGATTGCAGCACGGACAAACTGGGCTGTTTCTATGGGCCTTTAGCTTTACAGGCCCACAAATTTGGTATGAAATTTTCATAAAGCTGATATTTTATTTTCTTTGATCTTATACTTATTTTAATAAATATTTTGTACTTTTAGAATATGATTAGGTTAAAGAAAACGATATATTTATCCATATATGTATTTTATGGCATTAAAAAAGCTTAATTTTTTTAGTAACAGTATATGAAGGGGGGGGGGGGATTAATACTAGTCTTTGGACTAGAATTAATTTTAAATTCTCACTAAAAGCAATAAATATTTTTGATGCCATAGTGCATATATGATTCACATATATATTATTTAGGCGAATATATATATAGTAATTATCCTATTCTAAAACTACAAAATACTGATTGCAATCATAATAAGGTCAAAACTGATTTAAAATATCAGCTTTATGAAAATTTGGTACCCAATTTGAGGTACCCTAAAATTAGGGGGCAGAGAAACATCCCAGTTTTCCCACGCTGCAATCAGCTCTGCTTTATGGTAACAAATTATTCCCATTTATAAAAAATGATTCAATGTGGTCAAAAATGGCTTAGAAAAAAAAGTGGTCAAAGATGGCTGCATATTGGTGAAAAAAAAACGGCTCAAAGATGGCCGCAATTAAGACATTTGAAATGTCTGAAATTCAGACGCAAGAAGTGTCTAAAATTTTTCAGACATTTTAAAACGTCTGAAAATCGAACACTGCTGTTTCAGACACTTAAGTGTCTGAAATTCAGACGTAAGAAGTGTCTGAAAATTTTCAGACATTTTAAAACGTCTGAAAATTGAACACTGCGTTTCAGGCACTTAAGTGTCTGAATTTCAGACATTTCAGTTTACAGTGTACGTCAATCTTTTCTTCTGTTGCACATATGCAACACAAGTAAAAACTACTGTCATAAGTAAAATATTGCAAACTAGTAAATATTTTAATAGGTATGGCTCCAAATACCTAACGTTATATAATTATTTATTTTATAAAACTTAACCTTTAACACGTAGCGTGCCACGGAGACTGACACAGAAACTGAAAAATTTACGGTGTTTTTAAGTTATTTTGAAGAAAGTATAATCCTGTAATAAATAAAAGGTAAGTAAATTTTAAATAAATTTTCAGTTATTATTTAAAACAATATATATATTTTTAGTTTTATATATTTTAGACTGTCAGTCATCTGTGAATGACGCGTTTTAAACGGAAAGTTCAGTGTCAGTCACCAGGGACTGACATGGCGCATAACGTGCTAACCTTTTAATTCCCATGACAGAATACGTTCTAGTTCAGAGAAACTGACTTTACACCAGAAAGTTTCAATGGTTCATTTCGCTTTATTTAAATACGAAGTGTCTGTTATTAATTAAAGCAAATATTGCTATTTTAATTTTCTGCTGAGAATTAGGTATATACGAATAAAAAAATCTATTAAATTCAAAACACTGTTGCTTGCATATATGCAAAGCTGCGCACTAAAGGGTTAAGATAATGTGGCTATTTGGCTAAAGAATCAACTATGTTTTTCGCTATAGGTTTACAAATATTAAGCATTATTTTTTAATACTGAAGTAAAGAATAAATAATTTTTCACTTTTTCATTTTCACAATTCTAATTTAGAGAAATAAAAAACCGTCAATTATTGGATAGGGCCATTCACATTCTAATTAATATAAATGATAACACTATCAGTTCTAAAATAAGTTTTTCTTGTCCTTCTTTCACCGTGCATTTTCACTTCATTTTCTAGAAGTTTTATTCTATGTGTCGAGCTTGACTAAAATTTTAAACATTATCTCCTTTCATTCCATTGAAAATAAGGGGGAAATTTCCTTTATTTTCCACTAAAGGAAATATACGTAAAGAAATGTGCTATCATTAAAGATAATTTTCTGCGTATTGGATAAGAATTTTCAGTGAAGACAAGGCCGCGATGGATTTTATGAAAGCTTCATGGATGCAGTGAATAGAAAGAACGTTTTTCGTTGTCATTAATGATGTGTGAAATGGGGAATTCCATATAAAGACCCTTATTGGGGGAGATGAATATAAATATGCGGCAAAAATTTGTTAGATTTATTTCTTTTAAAAAGACTCAATAAAATAAAGTAAGACAGACTTGATTGCATTTTAAAATAAAATTTATAAAATGTTTTAAAAAATACTAAAAAAATATTAAAAATACATTTAGTATACATTTCGCCAAGCGACCGCAAGGCCTCATCAGTACAATTTAACCATTGCAAAACAAACAACATGACAAATCAAGCACAGTCAAAGTAAAAGTTTTTTTTTTCAAAAGCAGACGATGGCCGGGATCCAGATAGATTTTTCACTGTTAGCGAAACGAGATTGATCAATCAGAAGCCTGCATTTTTGCGAGCTTTTTGCTGTTTGAAAACTACATTAGAAGATTTACATAATTACTTAATAAATTTTAGAAGGAATTTAGAAGGATTGAAGGATTTAGAAGGATTCATTCAATTTGAATTTATAGGGATTTTGTGCACTATTTATAACCCCACTCAAATCTGTTATTTAAAACATTTTTCTGAGTACTTTGTAGAATTAGGAAGTGCACAAATAGAATGTGCTTACAACAGAAATATAGAAATATTTCCTAAATGAAAAATTCCTTCCCCTTCCCAACTACAAGAAATCTGAAAAGATGCAAAGGCAAAAGAAATCATCCTTTTAAAAATATTTTTGTTTTGGAACAAGATAAAGTAATGCATCTGTAACTCATTCTAAACTGTATTACCACTAATCGATGTATTAAATTAATTTTATAACACGTTATTTTAATGGTACTTATAAGTACCGTCAGTAGATAAAGGGTTAAGGGGTTATAATTATCTCTAAAATCGAAAAAATGTAGCTTTCGGGAGTTCCTTTCCGGAAAATTAAACAAGAATTTGAGAAACTCTATTTTGTTACTTTATACTTGAGGACGTGAGTTTGAAAACTCGTCTTATGCAAAAAATCAAATTTTGGGAAATAGCATAAACCTCTGATGGCGTCCATAGGTTGTCATTGTAAACAAAGATTTTACAGTCGTAAAAATACACGATGAAACTAGTTTTTTTTTTTTTTTTTTTTTTTTTTTTTTTGCATAATGTTGTGTTTTTTGGTGCAGATTTACCAATAGAATAGATTGACAGAGAAAACACGATTTTTACCCGACTGCCAAGAAGGGTTATGTGTTTCACGCGTATATGGGTATGTGGATTTTTTATACCCTCGAAACATCCCAACGGCTGGATGGATTTTAATGAATGAGGTCTCTATCGATGCGTCTTAACCGTCCGAAGGTTACAGGCTAGGTTTTGTTTTTATAAATTCAAAATGGCGGCCGTAAAATACAAAATGACGGTAGAGACGAAAATTTTTTTTACGCACTCTATTGAGTGGCCTATCATTGGATAGGTCTTTCAAAATGAAGACGATGTTTCATTGACTATTTTACCGTCAGAAGCTCCGTTTAAATATTACGCAACCTGGAAGTTGTGTAGGTAGGATCTCTTGCTTTACTTCAACATCTGTCATAGACATCTATAAGCCTCATCAAAACAGTGTTTATAGATAGGAACTAACAATTAAACAGAACATAAAAGCCATCAATACAAGTAAAAAGAAAAATAGGTAAGTAATATAAAAAATAGTTTCACATTGATGAAAAATAATTAATTAGTTTGCTTTTTACGCAGCCGGGTTTTTTTGATTTTTTAAATTTAATTTTTACTTGTTAAAATTTTCAATAAGAAGAGTTTTGAAACTCACGTCCTCACTTTATATTTTAAAGAAAAAAAAATTAATTTTGTAAAGACAGAATAAATTTGGGTGTCACGAGCAGATGCGCTCCCTGAAAATGGTCTGGTTTTGTTAACCGCTGACCGGGATAAACGAAATTCTGTCAAATGTTATTTGAAATTATAAAAAGGATAATCTCTAGACTCCTAACACTTAAAATTACAGTAATCGTTCGGGTTTTAGAAAACGGGAATTTCAACAAAATGGTGGCCGTTATAAGTTAAAGTATCGATTTTCACATAAAAAAAAATATAATTTGTTTATAAAAAATAGAAAAAATGCATTACATCGCCAAAATGAGCGATTACACTCTAGATAAAATTGTTGTTAAAAATTCATAAATATTTGAATATTTCTTTAAATTATGATGATCACAGACTTTAAAAACACAGTTCTGAGATAATCACATTTAAATAATAATGTTAACATTTATGCAAGATAGAACAAAGTAAATTAAAGCGGCGCAACTATAATAATTTTTATTGGATTGACTTGAAAATCTAACTGAATATTCTTTACTATTATTCTTTCACAAAATGAAATTGTAAAAATGCATTTTTTTAAAGTTTGCAGGTAGGTACAATCCGTTAATCCAAATGGGCATGACACAAACTTTTAGAAAAACATATCAATACTTGTGTCATTTAAATTTTGACTGCAATAAGTTATTAATTATTAACCTGAATAAGATATATGCGAGGTATTTTTCCTTATAGGTCAATATAGATTTTAATTAAATCCTTCACTCGTTCAAAAATAAATTTTAATTAGATGAAGCATAATGAACATTTATTCATCGTGATTCTACCATTTTAGTTTCTTTTTCCTACTTTAAGACATAGCAACAATGAGATACTATCTTTTTTCCTAGAGTACTTGCTAATTAGAACATCCTTTCATATTAAATCTTAGTTTTGCTTTCCGAGAACTCACTAATATTAAAATAAAATTTATCTCCATAATAATAAATGTATTATATATTAAAATTAAATATAATATAATAACTTAAATAACATATTAATAATAAACAACAACCCATAAAGAACATATTTACAATATTTACATAATCATATATTATTAACACTAGAACAGCCGGCAATTTTACTGAAATTTTATAAAAAGTATTTCACACCAAAATTTTTATTTAATACATTTTAACTTATTTAATTAGCCTATTATCGTGCTGCGTACATACATTTAACATGTCTCATGAAAAAAATTCTGGTTCGAATCGACTAGTATCAATTTGGCAGGGGCAAAATGACCCATAATGGCGGTTCTAGTGTTAAATCACTGGCGAGGTAAAAAATTATTATATGTCAGAAAAATAACTACGATAATTCATTAACTGAATGTAATCAAACCAATTGGCAAATATTAAATTTTATGACTGTAAAGCTAAATATAAAAGTATCCTCAGATAATTAAATGTTATATTATTATGATAAAACTTAATACAAAACAGTTCTATAATGTTAATACACATCATTTGCATAATTCAATAATGTTATTCCCATCGTATAAGAAATTTAAAACACACAAAAAATGTATCATTAAATTTAAAAAGCTAATAATTATGCCTAGCGTCCACTTGAAAAACCCCAAGGGCATTGTTCAAAAGGTAATATTTTAAGCTTAACTGAAAATGTCCTGTTTACTCGTTATCCCACTTCTAAAAAAGTTATTAAAATTTTATTGTTATTTGGAAAAACCATATTAATTAAATTATTATTTCTGAATATCTATTGAAGATGTATATGGGGTTATTCTCAGAAAAGTAAATTTTATGCCCTCGACCAAAAAAATTAAATTTAACGAGTGTAATATGAATCTTTCGATTTATTTTAAGAAATAGTGTAATGAATTTGCATTGTGCAGTAATATGAACATGCGAAAATAATTTAAATATTTTAAAAAATTAAAAACTTGCAAATGCCATCACCCGAATTTCAAATTTAGTTCAAAATTTTAGTTTGAAGCGTTGGAAAGCCTTACATCAAGGCCAAAACCAATATAATAAAGTTTCATCTATATTCTCATACTACAATTAGCATGTTACCGTCAAAGCAAAGAAATATTTTAATTATCTTTAATTAGAACTTTGTCTATGAAGTTAACCTTTAACTGATGTCACAGAAATTATCACATAACTAGTGTGAAGCGGTCTGTGAGACCGCTACAAAGAAAGATGTATAAAAGGCACGATTAACTCATAGGGTGGTGTTTTTGTACTAAACTTTTTGAACAGGACTGTTATAATTAAAATTCACCTATTCAAAAGTCTCTGGTGATAGTACTAAAGTTCCAAACGGAACAAAATTTCGGTAGTGTTTGTAGTTAAACTGAAAATTGCAAGTTAAACTATAAAAATTGAAAAAAGTCGCTGTCTGAGAGACCGGTAACATCAGTTAAAGGTTAACTATCATTCTCATGGTGTAAAGTGTTCGCTTTCTTGGCGCAACACTAGAGCGTTCTAAAATACTCTTTATGTTGCTAAATTATAGGGTACCACATGCCCTTACAAGCAGCGGGTGCCTTGTTTTGTTAAAATACGCAGTAGCGTTTCATTCTGATACTTTTATTAAAAAATTTGGAACAATGTGTATTTCATGTGTCATCACCATGCTTCATATTACTAAAATATAACAATTGATATTAATAATTGATTGAATTATAAAGAGATCAGGGATTATTTCCTAAAGTAAATATACTACACTCTCAGAAATACTTTTTTCAATTCACGGAAATATTCCTGGCACGGAAATATTTTATTTCATTAAAACTTTCTCTGTTTCTTCTTGCTTAAAATGACTTTTAAATCAAGTTTCTATCTTAATTAGAACAAGAAATATTATTTTTTTCATTTTGGTTTGTTTTCAAAATCTAGCTTTCAAGCAGTGGCTGTCATGGAAACGACTTCTTGTAAAAATGCATTTTTCTTCATGATGGGTTTTCCCCCCTTTACTCGTATTTAAATTCTTATAAGTTAAGAACCGTTAAAAATTAGTGTCCAAACGTGGAACATGTCTTTTTCAATTGTTTTACATTTTCTTTGATTCAGAATATTCAGTGATGAAACAGTGTAGTAGCAGAGAACCAATTGACCCCGCAAACTTTTATTAGTATTCTTCATGTAACTTCAGGACAGATTTTTGAACGCGAATATTACTATAAAAATTTAGTGGTGACAATCGCGCCACTGTTCCATCACTGAATATTTGAAAAAAAATATTTACTTTTGAAAATAGGATTGTTTTTTAAAAAATCGCGCCACTTTTTTTTTTAATTTTTCCGTTAAATATTCATTTTTTAAAATTAATATTTTTAAAAAGGCTGAATCAAAATTAAAACTTATATATTTCTGTTGATTTAAATGGAACAAAAAAATTAAATTATATAAATACTATTTTGAGTTAACTATTTTTAATTACCCCACTTTTTTAATAAATTTTACATTTAAAAATTTTTTTTAAAAAATTATGAGAAGTTTTATGAAGTGATTTTGTTTACAAACTCTATGGTTAACCATCCCAAAAAAATTCAGAATTTTAACTCAAATAAAAATTATATTAAAATGTGTCCCGGACCCCCTTAAGGTCAATTCATAATAAGAAAAGCGCTAATGGAGATCATTTCCTCTCTCCCTTTGAGTTTATTAGCAAATTTAGCCGTTATTTGTTATACTCAAAATGGGCAAAATAATAAATCTGACCACTGAAGAAACTTTTCGAAAACGAAAAAAGAGAAAAAGAAAAAAACGCCGTAAATAATTTCAAAATGATCCAATTGCATAATCCCATATCATTTTTTATATTGCACCACACTAGAAATAAAGTTAATTAACTACTACTAAACCTGCGATATGGGGTCATTTTGTTCGGTACCATATCAATATATTTCAGAAATTATAACCAGAAATTTAATTATAAAAATTGTTAAATACTACAGAGGAAAAAAAAAAGAATTGAGTTAAATTGTTTTTAATAAAAAATCTGCTGCAAAACATTTCTAAAAACCTAATTAAAATTGCATGCGGTTCTAGTATTAAAGCTAAAAAAACCAGGCAAACTATTCCCGCTGATACTTTTCTCATACTGCCGGACATGCAAACGTTTTCTTAGCATTTTTTTTTTTTTCAAAGTCAAAATTTTCTTTTTAGGGTTTCGTTCATCGACGAAACCCTATTCGTCTCGCTCCTCTGTCTGTCTGTCTGTCCGTCACAGATCCCGTTCTCAAAAACTATATATGTTAGAGACATGAAATTTTGCATACTTATAGCTGAACACCTCACATCGAACGACAAATCCTAAAATTTCAAAAAAATCTTATATTTAACCCTCTGGGATCTAACTTGTGTATTTTAAGCTTTTCTTTCTAACTCAGCCTCTAATGAAGTTGAAGACTTGAAATTTTGTCAAATTATAGCTAAACACTTGCGATCAAACGACAATTCATAAAATTTCGAAAAAATCTTATATTTAACCCTCTGGGCTCTAACATGTGTATTTTAAGCTTTTTTTTCTAACTCAGCCCCTAATTAAGTTGGACTTGAATTTTTGCATAATTATAGCTAAACACTTGCGATCAAACGACAAATCATAAAATTTCGATAAAATCTTATATTTAACCCCCTGTGCTCTAACTTTTGTATTTTAAGCAATTTTTTATCCTCCCCCCTTTTTACCCGAGGGGAACTTTTTAAAATTTTGCCGACATCCCTTTGACCACTCTTTCATATTATGCACCATAGACTTACATATTTTAGTTCCATTTTTTACCGCCAGGGGGCGACTACCATCTCGGGTGATATGGGCCCGATTCCCTCGACTAATATATCTACGGATAGGTTGTAAAACGGTGTTTCGTTCGGATAGATGTTTGTTTAGAATAGAGTGCGCCCCCTGGTTTTGAAATGTGAAACTAACATATTTTGCAAAAGGATAAAGTCTTTTGAAAGGAATATTAAACAAGACCCTCTGTGCGATCTCTGATCACACTTAGCCACTTGTTTCTAAGGATGACCCATAGAAAATGCTGACATTTATACTAATAGCTGTTATACTAATTATCATTATTAATAACTGCTAAGTTTAAGATCCTATTTAGGATTTAATTAATTTATTTATTACTCTCGCTTAGATTATAATACCGCTTTTAATTACCAATTAAAAGTTTATTTTTACTATTACTAAATTTAAATATTAAGGATCATTTAAAACAACATTCCAATAAATACTTCAAAAAACCACAGTCCTGACAAATGAAGTGTAATCCCTCATGGTAGTTTCTGCTCGTTTTAGAATTTAAGGTATATACTCTAACAGCTAACTTTTACAATTCTATAAAGATTAATTTGGGGTTAAGATTTCCATTTAATTTTAACAATATTATCGAAAGCCTTTGCAAACATTTAAAGGCACAGTATGATTTTATTAGTACTTTCGGCTCAATTAGACTATAATAACGTATTTTTTCTACCAGTTAAAATTTTATTTTTACAATGACTATATTTAAATATTAAGGATCATTTAAAACAGCATTGCAATAATTCAACAAGTCTGAAACTGTACGTCAAACGTGGCAAATGAGGTGCGTTTGTACTACAACACGTTTTCTAAAATTTCAGATCTTGGTGCCAGAGCTGTTGCACTCTTATGCAAAAATGTATGAGTATAAAATTTATTACGATTATATCTAATTCAGTTAATACGGGAATAGGACACAGTCTTAAATAGGACATCATCACCATGGTAACCTAAAATCATGACCTATCATGAGATATAATTGAATTCATGACGTATGATACGATTTAATAGAATGAAGAAAACTTTTATGAATATCTTTTTAAGTTTTGATGCGATATTCATAAAATTGGAAATGACTCGACAAAATTCTACAATGATTATACATATTAAATTTCAAACCACTCGTGTTGGGTAGTTTTTGCGCTGTTACATGTGGACGGACAGACAGACGACGGCTATAGGTGCTAAGTATTAATATAATTTACGAATGCACTTAAAAAACCACGGTCCTGAAAAATGAAGTGTAATCCCAGGTGTAAGTAACCACCAGGTGTAAGTAAAGCCACCCAATAAAGTGTAGTACCAATTATCGGTACTTTCTGCTCCTTTTAGAGTTTGCACTCTAACAATTAACTTCTACAAAGCTATGGAGATTAATTTTACGGTTAATATTTCTATTTAATTTTAACGGTATTATAGAAGGATTTTTCACACATTTAAGAGCACTGTATTATTACTGTATATTAGTAGGATATACTTCTGTTAATTACAGACATGGGAATAAGTAAAAATTTTCTCACTGAAAGCATCTGGTTAACAACATTACCCAAGTAATCAAGGAATTTCCTCTTATTTGTTTATACAAATTGAAAAAGGAGTTGATAATAGGTCCAAAATAAATTCTATGTTAATTAAATCAAGCATACTACTGTAGAACTTTTATAGATAATTAGAACCATTCTCTTGATTACAGAAATATTTATAACTTTCATTAAATTTCATTTCTAAAGATGCCAATGATAGATTCAGACTTACTATAGACAATATTCTTATTAATCAATTTTTAATTAATATTAATAAAGAATTAATGAATTTTAACTATATTTTGTTTAAAATTCCTGGCAAAACACATCTAGTTTTGTAGCATTTCTTACTAAACATAACAATTATAAAAAATTGTTGACTAGATTTAACTTAGCTCTAAACAGAAATCAAATGATCAAAAATATGTTTTTTAAAGTAAAAATTATAGTAAATATTTTAGGTAAAAATTTTCATAAACTATTTTAGGCATAGAAAATCATAGTAAAAATTTTTAAAGTAAAAATACTTTAAAATGGAAAACCTTATTATATCCATTAATTACAAAAAATTCAATTTTTTAACATTTAATTAATTTGATAAAATTTTTAAAAATGAAAAAGTAGTAATTAATTTTTGGCAAAAACTTTACCTAGTAACTCCTAAAATATAAGAAGTTGTAGTTGTAGGTTTAAAATGTCTTAATCCAAAACAAAGTTAGAATACAAAATCAATGAATATACTATATTTGATCAATATCACTAAATCTATCAGGCTATATTTTTTTAAATATTCATTTTCAAACTGCTACTAAGCACAATATTACCATAAAATATCAAAATAATAACAATAAATGTTTCAAACAAAACAATAATAATTTTATTAAAATACATAACAAATTTTTTTTTTTTTTTAAACTTTAGACTTAATTTTCCAACTTTAAAATTAATATATTACAACAGAAAATCTGCTAAATCCTTTGTAATACAGTTTTACTTCCCATCGGTACAAATTAGTTTTTCAATTATTTCTGACTAAAACACAATGTTCTACCGATTTCTCAAATTTTATATGAATTTTAAAAGTTAACTAAGTGATAAAACGTATTTTTATGTTACAAACTGTTATTAGTCATAAAATCTCATTTTACATATTTCTTTCAGGTTAAAATAGTTTCAAATCAATATATATATATATATATTCCATAAAATAGAATAATAGAATTTTATATTAAAGTTGGTTAAAGATCTCAAATTCATAAGCAATAAATATTTAAAATAATAACTTTCAAGCACTTTAAATATTTTAAGAACAATATCTTTTTTTTTAGTTATAACAGAACCATAAACTTTTCAAATGTAAAAATATTGTTTAATCATTTTTAGCCCCCGGTACGGTATGCTATTTCTTAATCCCAGCTTATTGTCTCGTCTCCGAAAAATAACGTTACCTTACAGAAGCCAGCCGTAAAACAAAACAGTACGATTAAATACTCTATAGCACTTTTTAAAACTTCTAAGCATCGCACATTGTCAATTTTTATACCGTCGTATTGGAAAAAAAAGTACTTTTAAATGCAATTTGTTTGAAAACTGAATCTCCATTTATTTTTGAAATATTAATTTTTTTGTAGTTTTTAGAGCCATTTGTTTAATATTGGCAACGGAAGTACTTCATTTCTGTAGAAAGTAAAAGAAAAATAGCAATTATAGCTTTTTGTTGCCATTTTCCCATAAAAACTGAAAAAAAAAATTAATTAAAATATGTGCTATTTTGAAAAAATATAAATGAAGGATTACTGATAAAACAAGGAGCTATTAGAAACTAAATTTAATTTTAAGTATCTACATTAATAATACAAACAAATGAAGACCTGTGAATCTTTAGATAGCCGATTTTTTTGTCGAGTTTTTTGAATTACGACATCTCTTTGATTTGATTTGTGTATTATTCAGTGATAGTGACGTCCTAAGCGTACTTTTACTGTAGATGTTGTTTAACACTGGATAGCAAATGAAGAATTCTCCAGCGGATGTGGATGACGTCACTTTATGTAAAATAAAATCGCGTGTTATAAGTCTTAAAACTGAACTACTGTAGAGTCCCGATTATCGGAGTTTCCGCTTTTACCGAGTTATTTTCTTCTGATGGACTGATGGCTTCCATTATTATGAAACAGTCATTATAAATGAAGTGTTAGGTGAAGATGGAAGAGCAGCGGTAAAAAGTTAGAACTCTGATTTTCTGGTCAGAATGCGGGGGAAAATGGCATTTTTTTTTTCAAAATCAGTCCATTTTCTCAGTCCATCTGAAGAAAATGATATATTCCAAAGGTATAAGTTCGATTAACTCGAATAATTGGGACTCTACTGTATCTATATTTATATACATATTTTTTATTCATCGGGGGCGACACTAAATTCTGAAAAAGCAGAATTCCTGTTTTCTAGTTATTATTATTATCTTCTTTTTTGATAAAAACGTTATTTCCAGAGCAAAAGTTCTTTATCTTTATAATATCATAGTCAATAACAATTGATTTTTTTTTTCTTAACATTCAGTAAAGGTAACACATTTTAATTTCTCCTCAATTTTTAGCTTTATGATATATCGTAGTATGTTTGAAAATATCTTTTCTGGTATGTTGTTATGCAGATTGAAGATAATGGCACACATTGCGAATTCTTGGAATATGAGATCTGTCAACTTAACACGAAACCCCATCTGGTCAGGTGAAACAATCTTGTAAGATTTTTTTTATACATATGTGAAATTTTATTTGGTTACATCCCTATAGTGCTGTTTTTTCAACTGTAGAGTTTTACTCTTTATCTCAGTTCAAGATTTTAAGTCGTTGTTATGAGTTACATAACGCAGACTTAATCAAATTAAATTTAAAAAATCAAAAAACCCGACTGCGTAAAAAGCGAATTAATTAATTATTTCTCATCAATGTGAAACTATTTTTTATATTACTTATCTATTTTTAGGTAGCTTTCATTATAAAAAGCTACCTATTGCAGTCGTTCGGAGGAAAGCGATTTCAAAAAATTTTGGTATATTTTCATCGATCATGACCCCCAGACCTCGAAACCACCCTCCACTCAAAAGTTGATATTTATATTCTTTTAGTTTTAGTCTGTTAGTTTTCTCTTTGTTTTTAACAATATTGTTTATTTGATTCTTGCTGCAATTAAACTGTGAAGACAATTTTCATGGAGATGATCCTTGATCATGATAATTAAGAAATTTTATTTTGTCATTCAAATCCAAATGTACTCTTTCGCTTGATTTAGGTGCCCTAATTTTAGATTTTACATAAGCCTGAGCATAAAAGTTCTAGTGTAAAAACTGTCCTTCAATATGCAATCACAGTTTTAATAAATGTGGAATCAGTTTTTCTAGATAACCTGTTATCCTTTGCCCACAACAAAAGGTCAAGTTTACCCTCCCTCCAACCCAACCCCTACAGGTTTAAAGATCAAACAAACTGTGAGGAACACCTGTTTGTCTCACTTGTGGAAAAGTTTGTGGTCCTTCATTGTGTTACGAAATCCTCCCCACGCCTTCTTTGTTTCAAGTGCAGTTGTTTACTGAACTCTTATCTTTTTTTACGGAATTCAATACACTTGTTTAGGATTTAAGGCACATGTGAAAAAATGGCCTTTATGAGGGGTAAGTGCGGCCCCTAATAGGAGTAAATTTAACATTATATCTATGGGGAAAATTTTCGTTCCTTAAAATATTGGTCGTTAATAGAGGTGGCCCTTGAATAGGGGTGACCTTTAAAAGAAGTTTCACTGTATATATGTATACAGGGTGTCCGGTCTCAACGGTGTCCAATGGCTAATTCCTAAACCGTTAGTCATAGACATATAGTTCCAATTAGAAAAATGCTTTAAATCAGGTAAAGAAATATTTTAAAAGCGATTTGGGTCAATAAAAACATTTCTTAAAAAATTACGAAATTTAAATTTTTATACGGTCCCCCGGTCCTATAAGTTATATTTAGTAAAATTTTCCTATTACACTGACAAGAAAGACAAAAAAAGTCCCATTCATGTAACACTAAAAATGTGCGAGTTACGAAAATTTAAAAATGCATGACTTATGCCACTTTTCTGCTCTGAAAACAAATGAATTCAGCTTGGCTTTGAGGGGTCACATTCCAAGTGCTTAAAGTATTCGAAGATCTCATTTCATGTGTATCTGCGCTTTGAAAAAAATCGTACAAGTATTACGATTAAGTTAACATTTATTAAGTTTCAGATTGGCTGAAATAACATATGTTTTATTTTGTCAGGATTTGAGACAGTTTCTTTTATGATTTCTTTTAATAAAATTATGTTATTTTTATAAGTGTTTATGTTACTTCAACGATCTTATGTATGTTTTTCCAGTTCAAAATTTGTATTCGAACTTTAACCCACTTTCAAATATCCGATCGAGATTACGCCCTACCAGTGGCCGAGAGGTTCTGCTCTCGAAGCTGGTAGACGGGAGGTGCTTGGTTCGATCCCAATCGCGCCCGTCGGCCTAATCGTTCGGAATTTTCGTGAGTTTCTTCGAACCTCGGTTCTCGAAGCGTTAATACGTATTAGGATCCCTTAGAAAGACCTCCACGGAAGGCACTCCCCCCCTCCTTAGGGCCTATATCCCACGTGCTGATAACTGGCCGACATAAATACAACCAACCGATAGAGATTACATTTTACATACTGGCGCAAATCCGATAAAAATCTAATATTATGATTTTCGGTGGTTACTATTTACACTTATTTTACAGGATAACACAAAAAAATTCGGATAGATTACCGCCAAGAAGTTTAAGAAAAAGTTTTAGATTAGATAATACAAGACGGAGATTGTTGGGTTTTTTAACTTTTATGTATTTTTTAGCACTGAATCCGAAAATTGCCTTAATTTTTAACCATCATGTCAGGATATTTCGCAAATCATAAATTGTCGAATTTAAAGAATAACAAAAATCGGATACCATAAAGTAGAGGAGATGGTTGTATTTTTTAACTTTTGATAATTGATTTTTACGTACTTTTTAGCACTAAATCTGAAAATGACTTTCATTTTTAACCATCACGTTAGAATTTTTTTGCAAATGTGTAAGTTAAAATATAGCGAAAATCTCATACTATAAAACATATGTAAAACTTTCTTTTACTTTATTTTATTCAATAATTTATTCGATATTTTTGCTTATCTTGGGATTCTTACAGCTGGGTGATGTGATGAGATGGGGGAGGAGATTAAATTTTAAATTTGAACTTTTTAACTTTGAAATTTACAATTTGCGAAAAATCCTGATGTGATGGCTAAAAATGAAGGTCAATTCCGGATTCAGCGGTACAGAATACACAAGAATCAATTATCAAAAGCTAAAAAACATGAAATAACCCAACTTTTGCAGGCTAGTGTAATTAAATAATATTTAAAAATACGTATCATTTTGTAAAGAATGGAGGCTGTTAATTTAGCATCATTTTATTTAACAAAAATTCTGTTTTTTCCTTTCTTTTTAAATGTTTATTACAAATTGTATATTTTGCATTAATATGTCAGAATGACTAAAGATTTGAAATTTATATTGCAATGTTAATTTTGCTCTCAACCACTTTTTAATATATCTGACGAAATTATATTTCGACTAAATTTGTGAATAACCCCCAATTTGCAGCAAAAAGTATGCTCCAACTTTAAACTGGTATCACTCGGTCAATTTTAATCGCAGAACAACGGGACTTTTTTTGTATTACTTGTCAGTATAAAAGGAAAATTTTACTAAATATAACTTGTAGGACCGTAGGGCCGTATAAAAATTTAAATTTCGTAATTTTTTAAGAAATGTTTTTTTCGACCCAAATCGCTTTTAAAATATTTCTTTACCTGATTTAAAACATTTTTGTAATTGGAACTATATGTCTATGACTAACGGTTTAGGAATTAGCCATTGGACACCGTTGAGACCGGACACCCTGTGTATATATATATATATATATATATGATTTTTGTCACACTGTAACTCTCGTATTTATGAACCGATTTGGATGAAACTTCGTATATAAATAGTACGTACCAATATCTCGACCGAGTTTGTTGGCCAGCTTCATCCGCCATATTGTTTCAAAATGGCGGGCATTTAAATGTTTTGAAAAAAATTTTTAATTTGAAATGTGGCACCAAAAAATTGAAAATGAAAAAACATTTTTTTCTTATGTGTTTGATCTTGACACAAAGATTCCGGAGCAGTTTTTGTTTCGTTTATATCTTAAAAAATGGCTGAGTTATAGCACTTTGAATTTCTAGCGTGGCTGACATTTTGAAATGACCTGAATTTGTCACGCGATAACAGGCGTATTTATGAACCGATTTGGATGAAACTTCGTGTATACATAGTACATACCAATGTCTCGACCGAGTTCGTTCGCCAGCTTCATCCGCCATGTTGTTTCAAAATGGTGGCCATTTAAAAAAAATTTAAAATTTAAAATTTAAAATGAGGTACCAAGAAATTGGAAAATGAAAAAAAAATTTTTGTATGTGTTTGACCGTAATACGAAGATTTCGGAACAGTTTTTGTTTCGTCTATATCTAGAAAAAGTCCTTCCGGCCAGAAGGTAGGAGAAGAGTAGGAGAAGGTAGAAGTCCGGAGAAGAGGTAGCTTTCATATTCCTTATTTTTAAAAAGCCAGCTTATATTATTCAAACACACAAAGCTGAATTTAGTGGAAACCGATTATAGGAAATTCAATACTAATTTTTATTAATACTAAATCATTATGAATGAGAATTTCGCGAAATTACTCAGCTTTATCCAAGCTGTTTTTATTTAAAGTAACTTATATTTGGTTGCCAAATTCGGCGATATCATGAAGTGCCTGCCATTTTAAGACAACTTGGTGGATGAGGCTAACCAGTGAACTTGGTCGAGACCTTAGTAATTCCAGTGCAAATGCTCACTCACATCGGAATCGGTTGATATATACGAGTGCTGTCGCGGGCAAAAAATCTAATTTTTCAAAATGCCACCCAAAAAAGAAACCTTTTTCAATTTCTAATTTTGTTGCACCTTACATTAAATATAAAATTTTTTATTTACTGGCCGCAATTTTGAAACAGCATGGCTTATAAAGCTGTCCAGGAAACTTGGGCAAGACATTGCTATATACTATCCACATGCCTTCTTACATTGAAATAGGTTAATAAATACACATGTTATCGCGTGACAAATATCAGATCGTTTCAAAATATCAGCCATACTAGAAATTCAAAGTGCTATAATTCAACCATTTTTTAAGGTACAGACGAAACAAAAACTGCTCCGGAATCTTTGTATCAAGGTCAAACATATTAAAAAAAAATCTTTTTCATTTTCTAATTTTTGATACCTCATTTTAAATTTTAAGTTTAAAATTTTTTTAAATGGCAGCCCTTTTGAAACTAGATGGCGAATGAAGCTGGCGAACGAACTCGGTCGAGACATTGGTATGTACTATGTATACACCAAGGTACATCCAAATCGGTTCATAAATACGAATGTTATCGCGTGACAAATATCAGGTCATTTCAAAATGTCAGCCACACTAGAAATTTAAAGTGCTATAACTCAGCCATTTTTTAAGATATAAACGAAACAGAAACTGCTCCGGAATCTTTGTATCAAGGTCAAACACATAAGAAAAAAATATTTTTCAATTTTAAATTGTTTGGTACCACATTTCAAATTTAAATTTTTTTCAAAACATTCAAATGGCCGCCATTTTGAAACAAGATGGCGGATGAAGCTGGCCAACGAACTTGGTCGAGACATTGGTCGGTACTATGTATACACGAAGTTTCATCCAAATCGGTTCATAAATACGACAGTTACAGTGTGAAAAAGATCAGATATACACTATATTGCCATTAATGACCGGCAACTTTCAATTTTAGACATTTTGTCGAATATTTAGAAATATACTTGACAGATTCTTCTGGAATTTCAGGATTGAAAAGAACAGGTATGACCTCATATTTAGCAATGTCGATTTGATAAGTGGGGCAATTAGGGGGCCAGCAAATTTCAAAGAAAAAAAATAATACTTGGGATCACCCTGTAAAATAAAATGCACGAAATGATCTATCGCTACCGAATATAAATAAACAGACATTTTGCAATATGTGTATTCCTTTGTGCAAGAATAGCAAGTATATTAATAGAGATATAGCAATTTATTTAAAAAAAATAAAAAAAAATCTTGCAGGTTTTTTGCTTATAACATGCAGGGTTTTCAACTAAATTTAACTCCGTTTTCAGAAAAATTGAAAAAATATAGTAGAAACAATATAGTGCAATTAGAATATAAATATATTAAATATTTTAGGAAGTTTGAGCAGTTGTGTGACATCATTTTCATCTGCTCATGCGCGAACGATAACAAGGATCATTTTACATAATTCAATAGACATCTCTATGGAGCAACTTATTAAAAAAAATCTAGTCAAATATCGTAAAAATTCAGAAATATATCGACATTAGAGTGAGCAAATTTTTAGTTGTCCTCTAAAAGCAGCTGAATGATAAGGGATTTTCCACAAAATTACCATTTTTAATTTTTTTTAATTTTCATTTTTTATTGATGCTTTAGTTCTTCTTGGGTAACCACCAGAACGATCCTATACCATGATCAAAAGAAGTATCAAAATCGAAGCATTTTTTCCAAATCTACTCGTTGATAATCACTAAATACTAACTTTTTTCTGAAAGTCAGTTAATGAAAAATGACAATATGTGTAAAATCCCTTATCATTCAGCTGCTTTTAGAGAACAACTAAAAATTTGCTCACTTTAACGCCGATATCTTTCTGAATTTTTACGACATTTGACTAGATTTCTTTTAATAAGTTGCTCCATAGAGTTTACTATTAAATTATGTAAAATGATCCTTGTTATCGTTCGCGCATGCGCAGATAAAAATTATTTCATACAACTGCTCATATTTCCTAATATATTTAACATATTTATATTCCAATTGCACTATATTGTTCTACTATATTTTGTCAATTTTTCTGAAACCGGCGTTAAATTTGGTTGAAAACTTTGCATGTTATAAGCAAAAAACATGCAAGAATTTTTTAATTTTTTTAAATAAATCGTTATATCTCTATTAATATACGTGCTATTCTTACACAAAAGAACACACATATTGCACAATGCCTGTTTATCTATATTCGGTAGCGGTAGATCATTTCGTGCATTTTATTTTACAGGGTGATCCCAAGTATTATTTTTTTCTTTGATTTTTTGTTGGCCCCCTAATTGACCCCCTTAACAAATCGACATTTCTAAATATTAGGTCATACCTGCTCTTTTTAATCCTGAAATTCCAGAAGAATCTGTTAAGTATATTTCTAAATATTCGACAAAATGTCTAAAATTGACAGTTGACGGTCATTAATGGTTATATAGTGTGTATATATATATATATATATATATATATATCAACTTTTGAACAGAGGGTGGTTTTGGGGTAAAGGTACCTAAAATGGCTAAGTTATAGTATTTTGAATTTCTATTGTGGCTGATATTTTGAAACGACCTGATTTTTCTCACGCAATAACAGGCATATTTATGAACCGATTTTGATGTAACTTGGCGTGTACATAGTACATACCAATGTCTAGACCGAATTCGTTGTCTAGCTTCATTCGCTATCTTGTTTCAAAAGGGCTGCAATTTAAAAAAAAAATTAAATTTAAAATTTAAAATGAGGTATGAAAAAGTCCTTCCGGCCTGTGCCTTGAGGAAGAGGTAGCTTTCATATTCCTTATTTTTAATAAAAATTCAGCTTATATTATTCAAACACACAAAGGTCAATTTAGTGGAAACCGATTATAGGAGATTCAACACTAATTTTTATTAATACTAAATCATTATGAATGAGAATTTCGCGAAATTCGTCAGCTTTATCCAAGCTGCTGTTATTTAAAATAACTTATATTGGGTTGCCAAATTCGGCGATATCTTGAAGTGTCTGCCATTTTAAGACTACATGGTGGATGAGGCTAACCAGTGAACTTAGTCGAGACCTTAGTAATTCCTGTGCACATGCTCACTCCCATCGGAATCGGTTGATATATACGAGTGCTGTCACAGGCAAAAAATAAGATTTTTCAAAATGTCACCCACGTTAGAAAATCAAACTACTATATCTGAGCCATTTTTAGGTAGCTTTCATTACATTAAGCTACCTATTGCAGCCGTTCGAAGGAAAGCGTTTACAAAAAATTTTGGTATATTTCCATCGATCATGACCGCCAGGCCCCGAAACCACCCTCCGTTCAAAAGTTGATATACATATATATATGAAACGATAAAAGCTAAGCCCCTTTTTAAAATCCCCTTTATGTCCCTTTTTAAAATTTAAATTTAGAAATTAAAATTAAAACTTTTAAAATGCTTTTGTAATTGTGTCTCAGTTGATTGAATGAAGTTGCCCCTGTTAAGTCAGTTTTCCCGCATTGCATTTTATAACTTTCAAAGATCGTTTTGGCACATCTCATAAGAATACTTTTGCTGAATAAGTGCAATTTGTAAGTCTTGCTGCATTCTATCGGCCGAACTCAAGCCACAGCCTTTATCCCGGGCAGTCAATCATTCAGCTAACGACCAATTATAGTTTAAAGACGCCTCCTTTGACTTCAACGGCCCCTAGCAGGAATAATGCGAAATATAGCATATTTATACCGATGCACGGGTCCCCGGACAGAGCTTTTTACCATCAAAAGAACGCCCTAACTCCACGTCACTCGGCTCTCTTAAGTATCGCTTTGCGGTACACATAATTCCCAAGCCCGATGTCCATAAAGTAAAGTAGCAGCTCTCAAGCCAAAAGGGGCCTGATTTCTCAAAAGGATGTAACATAGGAACAATAAATCAGGTCCCCGGAAAAACTGTGTCTTTATTGGAACAATTACTATCATAATCTGACTTTTATTTCCCGAATACCACTCACGGCCTGCGACTACCTAACTATGCTAGAAGTTCCGAGGGTTTGCTCAGAAATCGGCACGCACGCGGCCGCGGTTCGCGCCCCTGCCCCCATCGGTCGGGCACTGACCGACGCCACGACAGAAGATCCATAACGGAAGTAGCGGCTGAATTCGTTACACACACATATATATATATATATTCATATATATCTACCCTATATATATAAAATACTAATGAATCGAATTGAAACGAATTTATGTAACGATTCTATGAAACGACTGATTAAACAACTGATTACGCTTCACGGCGATTTCTCCTAAAATATGGAATACTTTGCGATGAAATTAACACCAAAAATCCGTATTGATCCACAGATCTCAAAACTGGTATTAGAATTTTTAAATTGGAATTAGTTTTAGAAATATTAAATTTTTTTCTAATTTTAAAGACTTTTTTTCTAATGATGGCAAATCAAATTTTAATCATAACAGATATTTTTTTTCATATTTTAGAAAAGGTTATTTTAAATTAATTTGGCGACGAGTTTGGCCTCCCTTAAATGTATGCTAAGGAATGCATCATGTTACTTTTATTCAGAATTCAATTTGTATTTCATTATCATTTTATTTAATACAAAACTTTCATTTAAAATTGAAACCTTTAAAATAAATGACTTTTACTTCATTCTTGTTTTTTAAACGAAACGAAAAGAAAAATATTAGACACAGATGTCATATACGCAACGGGGTACCTAATTGGCGCCAAAATATCGTTATTTTTCCTGACATAGTAACCCGGCTATTGTTGCTTATTTATTAATAAATGTTTATTTGAATTTATTTTCTTTTTATTTACAAAAAATGTTATAAATTGTTTTGTTCTATAGTTATTAATTATTTTTTTTATTTATTGTTATTTCATTTTAAAAATAATAGAAAATAATTTAAAAATGCATATGTAACAGGTATTTGAAAACGAGGTTTACGCCAAATTGTCGTAAAAAAAAAAAAAAAAAAAAAAAAAAAAAAAAAAAAAAAAAAAAAAAAAAAAAATCACGCCAAACCCTGTGCGTATGGGACAATGCAACAAATCATGAGATTTAATTTCCACTTCAAAGCAACGTTTTAATATTATTACTTCTCCTGTCGACCAATTTCGTCAAATTATATAAATAGCCAAATTATACAAATTGCACTGTTAAAAATATTTTTGTAAAACAACAGAAACTTTCTGGCAGCAAAAAGTTGCCAGAAACTATTTGTTTTCAGAAAATATCTGTTAACGAAAGAATGCGTTATCAGACGACAGAAATACGTAGTCATACAGGCACTTCGTGTTGACAATTGACGCTTTTCCCAACAGTCAAAATCTGTAGGTCGATTCCTGTTGGCGAGGGGGGGGGGGGGGGGAGGGGGGTTCTATTTAACAGAAGAATCGCATATTATAGGTTAGGTACACGGTAAATTTCTATTTACCGATCGATTTGTTTATATTAATAATAATAAATATTTATAGGAATTTCTCCTCCAAACTTTTTAAAAATAATTTAAATAGCTTATTCGCAATAAAATATTTAAACAGTTGAATTTATATAGATTTGTAAATTAAGTACATTAAACACTGGAATAAGTGAAAGAAGGTATCTTAACCCCCCCCCCCCCCACCACCAGAATAATAAAAAAATATATATACGATATAAGGTAACTCCCCCCTCCCCCATAAAAATATTTATTAATAAAATAAATATATGTATTGAATGTGATTTGTAATTAAAAGAACTTTAATATTTATTCATGCAATATTTTTGAAAATTGATTAGGTTAAATTAGTGACTTTGGTTAATTATGTAAATAATATCCTGCCAATTTTTATAATTTTTTCGAATAGAAAGCTTTGTATATATAAATGCGTAAAAGTTGACAGCTATGAGCAAAGATGAGAAATGAAAAAGAAGAGCCACTAAAATCTATATAAACATCACCATAAAAAAAAAAATATTTCATTTCAGCTAAAGTGATAAAATGAGTTTTCATCCTTCTTAACAATTTACAATGTTTTTCCGTATAAAGTAAATGATCATCAACTAAATAAGAAAAAATATTACAATATAATTTAAATTAAAATGTTAAACAAAATTAAACTTGCTGATTCTATAAAATGAATGGTTAAAGCTTAAATAGGAATTATTTTCAAAATAATTCACACAGTTGTAGCTCAAAATTTATTTCATTAAATGGAGTGAATAAAATTTACAAATTTTAACTTAACCACTACAGGTAACTCTAAGATTGTACTAAAAAAAAAAAAAAAAACGTTTCTTCAGAATCAACATATGGAACGATTAAACAAAATATCAACCACTCCATTTTAAACTACATAGTAAATAGTAGGAAATGTGATACATTTAAACAATAAAAATATATATGAACAGCGTCAGATCTAATAAATATTATTCTGGTTAATGTTAAACGAAAATATCAGTTATCTATAACTATAATAATTAATGCAGCTACTCCGTGTTTAATATTAAATCTATCACTCCAAAATAATCACGTATGTCAATTGATGACAAAATTAATTTAAAATCTCAATCAAAATTTCTGGAACTATTACATATGAAGTAAAATTAAACTCTTAGTCATAAAAAAGTTAAATATAATAAGTAATCATTCTACAGCTATGTAAAAATTCAAGATTTGTAAACTAATCATAAACTTAAGATTATTTATTTAACTTAAAATAAACAACCGATCAAAAAATAATCTCCAGCTATTAACAGAATTAGATCAACTAAGTTACTAATGTGCATAAATAAATGAAGTATAAAATAATACTAATAATTTAAGTAAATCATACATTATAAAATAACAATAATAATAATAATAATAAATAGTATTGCTTAATTAAGATTTTTAGCAAATAGGAAGTATTTTTCATACATATTGTTACGTTTCGGAAAAACATTGTTACATATTTAAAAGAAGGGTGAAAACATACCTTTTGCTATGTTTGTTTTCTAGTATTCGAACTGTAAATCCTAATCATTGAAGAAAGCGGTTCTGATGTCAAAGATGTGTGTCGCGGGTTCCAATTGTGAAAATGATTCTCAATTTTCTGTTAAAAATTCTTTATATATTATTCTTTTTCAATTAGATGAACTGCTTTATTGAAAGAACTGCCATTTTCAACAGTACACAAGAGACAAGACACTCAAATATTTCAAGTTACAAGAGACGTCTTAGCGTGGGGTGGGATAACCAATGCTTATTGGTCATTCTAAATGACCTTCCAGACGTCATAGGGGTGACCTCCCGTTTTTCTGTTATCCAACATATTATCCTGTCGCAGTGGAAACTGATGGCAAAGAAAACAGAAGTTTTTGTTGTTTAACATGAAAATAAGCGATATGAGGATGGAATGGCATAAGAAGACTGTTAGCGTAATTTTTACTGTCGGAATTCGAAGATTTTTTTCTGTTGTTTTAAGATTTTTTTTTTTACAGTGTGACATTTTTTTTAAATAACAAAAGAACAAATAAATTAGTATAACATTAATAAAAATACAAATAAAACGTCGAATTAAAAATCACTTGATGGCGTGAGCATGTGTACCTTCCTTAAAGTCAAGTGAATGTGACATTTACGATCAACCATTATTGGCATTTAATCTTATAGTTTGGCGACAGATTTTTGGTCGATGGTATAACCAAGTAGGACCGTTTTTAATTTACCACTCGAAAAATATAAAAATGCTAACTGGCGAGTTTAAAAAAAGCTATTGGCGAGATTTTCACCCGGCTAACATAAAAGTACCAGGAATTCTTTGTGATCATGGCAACTTTTATGTAGTTTTATTCGAAAAAATAATTTTGATTCTTTAATCAAAATGGAAAACTTTCTTATAAAAAGCGAAGGAATCAGCCCGTTGTTTATGGGAGTTACATGACTTGGACTATTATAATATAAACGAAATAATGGGGATGGAATAATATTCGGTGACTTATCACACGTGTGGCTGGCTAACATAAAAGTACCAAAATAGCCGCCTGGAATATAAAAAGCGAAGGGATCCGCCTGGAGCTGTTGATGATAGTCACATGACTTAGGCTATTACTATAGAGATTGTTTTCAATTTTAAAAACAGCGCAAAGAATAATATTTCCTAACGATTAAAAATTTATTTTCACGTGACTATTAAAAACAGAAAAAAAAACTTTAAAATTACTATTAAATGAGTACGTGTTAAAGGCAGGAAAATATTGAAAATTATGTCCTGAAAATTGTATTTACATGTGAATATTAAAAGGGAAAGGAAACTTTAAAATAATAAATACATTAATATGCGTTTAACCCTTTCACGGACAAGGCACTTTTATTCGTAAAATCTTGAAATCAGTGAATGGCACCAGGATTTACAAACAAATTTCGAAATACAAAAATGCTTTTGTTCACTTACTTCTTTTGTTCACTTACTTAATAAAAGGGAAAATTTCATCTTAATATTCTGATGCTAATGCGGCATTTAAGAATTAAAATTAAGTGGTCCAAAAATGAACCACCGCCCTTGAAGGGGTTAAAGCAGCACATTTTAGTAATTGTATTATGTCAATCGTTTTATAACGCTGTTAAAAAATACCGAGAGACAAAGACTCTGTTTACTTAATTCATTTTATTTTAGCTTCTTTTCAAATGTTTAACTGATCTTCTTTAACTAAACACGAAAACAACCTTTGGATGTCTTAACAGCAACTGATTCTACCTTAAATTTTTGCAATATCAAAGGGAATTGAATGGAAACCCGTTTACAGGGAGATCGCTACAGGTTTTTTCAGTATAATTCAATCTTCTCTAATCTTTTTATAACCGATCAGATTAGCGTGCTTTTAGATTCTACAGTGTCTGAACGGGGGTTGGCGAGCGTAGCTTGCAGGGGGCGGAGCCCCCTATTGTACATATATATATATATCTGATATTTGTCACACTGTAACTCTCGTATTTATGAACCGATTTAGATGAAGCTCGGTTTGTACATAGTACATACCAATGTCTCGACCGAATTCGTTGGCCAGCTTCATCCGCCATCTTGTTTCAAAATGGCGGCCATTTAAAATTTTTTAAAAAATTTTTAATTTGAAAGGTGGTACCAAAAAATTCAAAATTGAAAAATATTTTTTTCTTATGTGTTTGACCTTGATACGAAGATTCCGGAGTAGTTTTTGTTTTGTTTATATCTTAAAAAATTGCTCAGTTATAGTACTTTGAATTTCTAGCGTGGCTGTCCTTTTGAAACAACCTGATTTTTCTCAAGCGATAACAAGAGTATTTATAAACCGATTTGGATGCTCCTTGGTGTATACATGGTACATACCAATGTCTCGACCGAGTTCGTTCGTCAGCTTCATCCGCCATCTTGTTTCAAAATTGCGGCCATTTAAATTTTTTTTTTTTAATTAAAATTTAAAATGCAGTAGCAAGAAATTGGAAAATGAAAAAGATTTTTTATGTATGTGTTTGACCTTAATACACAGATTCCGGAACAGTTTTTGTTTCGTCTATATCTAAAAAATGGCCGAGTTATAGCATTTTGAATTTCTATAGTGGCTGACATTTTGAAACGACCTGATGTCTGTTACGCGATAAAAGGCGTATTTACGAACCGATTTGGAAATAACTTGGTGTGTACATAGTACATACCATAATCTCGACCGAGTTCGTTGGCCAGCTTCATTCGCCATCTTATTTCAAAAGGGCTGCCATTTTAAAATAAAATTAAGTTTTAAATTCAAAATGAGGTATCAAAAAATTGGACAATGAAAAAGATTATTTTTATGTGTTTGACCTTGATACAAAGATTCCAGAGCAGTTTTTGTTTCGTCTATATCTTAAACAAGTTGGAAATTGCACGTCAAACGTGGCAAATGAGGTGCGTTCGTACTATAACTAGTTTTATAATTATTTTTTGCACCCCATATTGTACTGAATGTATAATTTTTTGCGCTTCATAAAGCGCATAGTCTGATACATCATTAAAATGCACTTCCAATATTTTTTTCCCATTCCCCGTAATGTAACGGAACACTTTTGACTGTCCCTGTAATTAAACTATACATCCGATTTTCCTAAAATTTGAAATAGCTCAACAAAATTTTGCAACAATTATATCTTTAAAATTTCAGATCATTCGGAAGTCTCTCATATCATTAAAATGCACTTGCAATAATTTTTCCCATTGGCCGTAATGTAAAGAAAAACTTTTGACTGTCCCTGTAATTAAACTATACATCCGATTTTCCTAAAATTTGAAAGGGCTCGACAAAATTTTGCAACAGTTATATCTTTAAAAATTAAGGCTCTAATATCATTAAAATGCACTTGCAATAATTTTTCCCATTGGCCGTCATGTAAAGAAAAACTTTTGACTGTCCCTGTAATTAAACTATACATCCGGTTTTCCTAAAATTTGAAAGGGTTCGACAAAATTTTGCACCAGTTATATCTTTAAAATTTCAGATCATTCGGAAGGCTCTAATATCATTAAAATGCACTTGCAATAATTTTTCCCATTGGCCGTAATGTAAGGAAAATTTTTTGACTGTCCCTGTAATTAAACTATACATCCGATTTTCCTAAAATTTGAAAGGGCTCGACAAAATTTTGCAACAGTTATATTTTTAAAATTTCAGATCATTCGGAAGGCTCTAATATCATTAAAATGCACTTGCAATAATTTTTCCCATTGGCCGTAATGTAAAGAAAAACTTTTGACTGTCCCTGTAATTAAACTATACATCCGATTTTCATAAAATTTGAAATGGCTCGACAAAATTTTGCAACAATCATATATTTGAAATTTCAGATCATTCGGTTGGGTAGTTTTTGCTCTGTTACATGCGGACAGACGGGCGGACGGACAGACGGACGGACAGACGGACGGACGGACGGACTGAACGACGACTATAGGTGCTACGTATTTATATAATTACGAACGCACCTAAAAATGGTTGATTTATAGCACTATGAATATAACACTATGAATACTATAACTATGAATATAGCACTATGAATTATAGCACTTTTTGCCTGTGACCGCACTCGTATATATCAACCGATTCCGATGGGAGTGAGCATGTGCACAGGAATTACTATGGTCTCGACCATGTTCACTGGTTAGACTCATCCACCATGTTGTCTTAAAATGGCAGACACTTCAAGATATCGCCGAATTTGGCAACCCAATATTAGTTAATTTAAATAAAAGCAGCTTGGATAAAGCTGACTAATTTCGCGAAATTCTCATTCATAATGATTTAGTATTAATAAAAATTAGTATTGAATGTCCTATAATCGGTTTCCACTAAATTGTCCTTTGTGTGTTTGAATAATATAAGCTATGGCTTTTTATTAAAAATAAGGAACATGAAAGCTACCTCTTCCTCCCGTCACTGGCCGGAAGGGCTTTTCAAAGATATAAACGAAAGAAAAACTACTCCGGAATCTTTGTATCAAGGTCAAACACATAAGAAAAGAATATTTTTTAATTTTTAATTTTTTGGTACCACATTTCAAATTTTAATTTCTTTTTTAAAAATTAAATGGCCGCCATTTGAAACAAAATAGCGGATGAACCTGGCCAACGAACTCGGTCGAGACATTGGTATGTACTATGTATACACGAAGTTTCATACAAATCGGTTCATAAAAATGAGAGTTACAATGTGACAAAGATCATTATATATATACTATATATTATATCAACTTTTGAACGGAGGGTGGTTTTTGGGTCTGGGGGTCATGATCGATGAAAATATACGAAATTTTTTTTAAATCGCTTTCCTCCAAACGGCTGCAATAGGTAGCTTTTTGTAATGAAAGCTACCTAAAAATTGGAAAATGAAAAAGATTTTTTTTTATGTGTTTGACCTTGATACAAAGATTACGGAGCAGTTTTTGTTTCGTCTATATCTTAAAAAATGGTTGAATTATAGCACTTTGAATTTCTAGCATGGCTGACATTTTGAAACGATCTGATATTTGTCACGCGATAACACGTGTATTTATTAACCTATTTCGATGTAAGATGCCATGTGGATAGTATATAGGAATGTCTTGCCCAAGTTCGCTGGCCAGCTTTATCAGCCATGTTGTTTCAAAATGGCGGCCAGTAAATAAAAAAAAATTATTTAAAGTAAGGTGCAAAAAAATTTTAAATTTGAAAAGATTTCTTTTTTGGGTGACATTTTGAAAAATCTGATTTTTTGCCTGCGACAGCACTCGTATATATCAACCGATTCCGATGTGAGTGAGCATGTGCACTGGAATTACTAAGGTCTCGACCAAGTTCACTGTTTAGCCTCATCCACCATGTTGTCTTAAAATGACAGGCACTTCAAGATATCGCCCAATTTGGCAACCTAATATAAGTTATTTAAAATAAAAACAGAGTAAAAAAGAGAGAGTCTGAGTAACTTCGCGAAATTCTCATTCATAAAGATTTAGTATTAATAAAAATTAGTATTGAATTTCCTATAATCGGTTTCCACTAAATTGAGCTTTGTGTGTTTAAATAATATAAGCTGGCTTTTTAAAAATAAGGAATATGAAAGCTACCTCTTCCTCCCGGCGCTTGCTGAAAGGACTTTTTTTTTTTACTTGTATTGATGACTTTTATGTTGTGCTTATTTGTTAGTTCCTATGTATAAACACTGTTTTGATGAGGCCTATAGATGTCTATGAAGGTTAGAGTGGCAGCAATGCTAGAGATCCTAACTACACAACTTCCAGGTTGTGTAATATTTAAACGGAGATTCTGACTCTAAAATAGTCATCGAAACATCGTCTTCATTTTGAAAGACCTATCCAATGATAGGCCACTCAATAGGGTGCGTAAAAATTTTTTTTCGTCTCTACCGCCATTTTGTACTTTACGGCCGCCATTTTGAATTTATAAAAACAAAACGTAGCCTATAACCATCGGACGGTTAAGACGAATCGATAGAGACCTCATTCATTAAAATCCATCCATCCGTTGGGATGTTTCAAGGGTATAAAAAATCCACATACTCAGATACGCGTAAAACACATAACCCTTCTTGGCAGTCGGGTAAAAAGAAGTTATTTGCATTTTAATTACAGTTAATTTATATTAGTTTGGATGTTCTCATTACTAAAGTCGTGTTTTCAGTCGAAAGACATAATATGATCCTAAGTAAGCATTTCCAGGTCACGAAAAGCAGAATATTCTGTTCAAGTCATTTGAACTGTTTATTTCAGAAATCGTATAACTGACAAAATATCGAAAATAAGTTAAAATTGTTTTTTAGGTTGATGTATGTTTAGGTTAGGTATTGTGCGTATGCGTGTGTGTGTGTGTGTGTCTGTCTGTCTGTTCGAGATGGCTAGGAATATCTACGGCAGGTACGAGGCTCAAAATTTTTGTGAGGCTAGCTTAAAGTGTCTCCTGATGCACTTGAGACTCAGAATTTTAAAATTTTAATAATTGATTCAGTTATTAATTAAAAATCGCAACTCGCTCTCATTAAAAACTCATCTCGATTCTTGTGAGAGGAAAGAAGCTCTGGCTTATGCGCAGAAGGCTTATTTATGCATCGGTTGAAAATGAACGAAAAAAAGAAATTTCGGGTGTATTTTGTCATTATTTATTAACTTACATCGCCCAAATTGCTTATTAAAGTTACAAACGCAAGACAATATTTCGAAAGGTCGTACTCTGACGCCTCCAATGGCCCAATTAATTAAAAAAATACATCGCAGCTAATCCCTTGAAAAGAAATTAAAAAAAAAAGAGTCTTTTTTCCGAAAAACTTTTTTTTTCTTTATTGCAACGCCCCCCCCCTCCCCCCCCCCCCCAGGGATCAATTTTAGAGATACCAAGAAACCAAAAAAAAAAGGTTCTTAAAGCTGAAATCATCTTCTGATAGTCTTCTTTCAATCAGTTTTAAAAAATATGACTTTTAACCGTTTCAAATACACCGGTGAACGCTTCGCGCCTCACGGAGACGATATTTTTTCTACGCTAAAAGTAACTAAACGACTGTATTTTAACACAATCTTTTCAGAACATCTCAATAGACGAGATTTACATCACCTACAATAATTTTGAAACGTTCGAACGGCTATAAATAATTTTACAAAATAACAAGTGAAAATTTTGGCGAAATCAGTAAAAACCCGAATGTTTCTTCGCTGTTTCGCCTCTACAGGGTGAAATGTTAGAGGTACCGACAAACCAATGATATGTTCTTAATTCTGAAACTTTCTTCCAATCGATGGTGTAATCGATTTTTAAAAATATGTATTTTAACCCTTTCAAATACAACGGCGAATGCAAATCACATCGCGCTTCACGGAGGCGATATTTTTTCTACGCTAAAAGTAACTAAACGACTGTAATTTAACACAATCTGTTTAGAGCATCTCAATAGGCGAAATTTACATCACCTACAAGAATTTTGAAACGTTCGGAATTGTATAATTATTTTTTACAAAATAATGTGGGAAAATTGACGAAATCAATACAAACCCGAGTGTTTCGTCGCAGTTTCTCTTCCCCAGGGCGAAATGTTAGAGGTACCGACAAACGAATGATATTTTCTTAAATCTGAGATTTTCTTCTAATCGATGGTGTAATCGGTTTTAAAAAATATGAATTTTAACCCTTTCAAATACACCAACAAAAGCATTTCACTTCGTGCCTCACGGAGACTATATTTTTTCTACGCTTAAAGTAACTAAACGTCCGTATTTTAACACAATCTTTTTAGAGCATTTCAGTGTATGAGATTTACATCACCTACAAAAATTTTTAAACGTTCGAAAGGCTAGAAATATATTTTACAAAATGAAATGTTTGAAAATGTCGACGAAAGTAATAAAAAACAGAGTGTTTGTCGCGGTTTCGCTCGTTTTCGGTACTCATAGACTAACTTGATGAAGAAACTCACTTGTTACAGATAATAATTATAACGAGATTAATTTTACAAAATAAAGCGACTTCGAAAATAATTGCAAGATATTTTTTAATGCAATGATAAATAACAGACGATTTTGTTATGAAGATTTATATCTTTTTAAAACAAAATTTTTAAAAAAAGGAAAAGAAGGGGGAGGGGGGCAGTAATTGTAATGCATTGTAGTATTTCACTTAATATATTCCTAAAGTGATTTTCACCATGAAAAAATATATGGAATTTTTGGGAGTAATAAAAAATAAATGCTAGTTAAAAAGATTTGTACGTGTGTAAGAGTTACTAAAGTATAACTTCATCGTTCAACAGGAAATAAAAAAATACATTAATTGCACGATTTCGTAAACAACAACAAAAAAATTTAAACAACTGACATTCGTTTACTCTTTTCTCCAGAACAAAATAAGCGATTCCAATACTTCAAAAAAAGCTTCTTTAGCAAAACAACAACAACAACAACAACAATAATAATAATAATAATAAATGCAATAATTATGTTAATTCAAAAAGAAGTATATTTTAAAAAGAAGAATCAATTCATAGTTTTAAAAATTGTATCTTCAGTAGTGCTCTAGAAAAAATCAGTGTCAGATGTTTTCCACGTGATTTTTTTATTTGTAGTTAAAATCGGCAGTTTCTCGAAGAAAATTTTCCATCAAGGTCAGTTATCTTGTATGCGATTTTGGAATCTGTTAAAGAAAACAGTTTAAAAATGTGATGGCGGGCGTCCAAGATGGCGGCTATAAAATCATTGGGTATAAGATCCAAGATGGCGGATGTCCAAAGTCCATCTACGCATGAAAAACAGCAGTTTTTTAACTAAAAAATATCTGAAAATTAAAATTTTTGTTAATTAAATAAGAAACAAACGAATTTTAAGTTTTAAAAGTGCTACTGCACGCATTTATTTGAAATAAATGTCACAGAGATATATATAAATATTACAATATTAGATTACTATGTACAGGAAATTAAAGTATTTACATATTTTTTTCTAGAAAAAAAGCAGGCTTTGTAAAATAACTGGTATATTTACGTGCAAGCACTGGGCGAACATCTCCAAGCTATTTGGTTCGCTTCGGGCTAGACAAAAAGTCTATATTCATTTTAATTTAAAGCATTACGTGTTTCCTTTTTTATACTTATTTTGTTATGTTTACAAAAAGGTAAAATTTTAAAAGCTTAAAAACTTATATTGCTACCTCAATTAATAAGAAATAATAATTTAAAAAGCTTACTTAGTTATCAATATTAATAAGTATAAAATATTAAATATTAATGCTCTGATAATTAAACTAAATACTGTATCCTTTCTTTATTCAGAAATAAAAATATGCTATATTTTTTACAGAATATTCTACAACAATATATAATTCCCATTCATATCATATATATATTATTTCTTACTTTACATTTTCTGTGTAAATATGAATTTTATAAAAGTTTATTTAGTTTCCTATACTAAAACAAAATATATTCATAAAAAATGATTTTTTTAAAATAAGCTTCATTTAACTTGTAATGAAATGTTCTAATAAAAAGGAATAACTAAAACACTCGACTATATAATATTAACACTAAATAATAAAAAAAATAGTTTCACTTAATTATTATTAGTAATATTTAAAAAAAAAGATTTCTTCAACATATACTATTACAAAGTATAGTTCGCATGTATAATTTTCTTATATCATACATATTCTTTGTAAACATGGATTTTATAAAGGGTTATTTACTATTACTATACTATATTACTACACTAAAATAAAATGCGTTTTCATAAGAGAGAGAGAGAGAGAGAAAAAAACATTCTTCAAACGTTGCTTCATTTAAACCGTAATGAAATAAAGCTATTAAAATGAAAAAATTAATGTATAATAATATTTAATATATAATGAAAAATTTAATATATAAGAAATAATAATTTAAATAGTTACACATAGTTATTAAAATATTATTATTTAATATATAAATATTTTAATAACTAATTAAAATAATTTAAATTTTTTTGTTATTCAAATAAAAATATACTGTATTTTCTACAGAATAATCTACATCAATAAATATGATTCACACACATAGCTATATGTACATTAATTTTCAGGCTTTACATATTCTGTGTAAATATGGATTTTATAAAAAATTATATACTATGCTAAAACAAAACGTTTTTCATATTTAATTTTTAAAAAAATAATGCGATAAAAACTAATAAATGAAAGATTGAATATACATAATACTTCGAAAAATAAATTAACTATATGTTTTCCCACCTTACTGTACTTTCATTAATGATATCCATTTTTTGGGAATGATCTTTGTTTTGTCAAACGTAAAACAATACACATGTGTTTCCTACATTCTTCTAATTAGAATGACATTCATATATCACATAAGACAGCGGCGTATGTATACTTTTGATAATATTTTTAATAAGAAAAATAACATTAAAATCTCAACAAACACGTGTTATTCTTGCTTCGACATGTGGGTGAATTGCAGACCACAGAGTGCAATGCAAGAACGTTGCAAGAGTGAAAGAAATCCTTGTCAATAGATCTCACGTGACGTATGCGAGTAAGTTGAAACCAGTTTTCAGCCCGGAGATGTCGAGTTTTATCTCTCCGATGGGAGGTCACACAGCCATTGTGAAAGAAAACTCCAATAATGTGAGTTTTTTAAATGTCAGAATGACTTGCACCAGAATTTTGTGTAACATTCCACTCATAATCCAGAGTAAACTTACACAAATGTTTTACAGTACGGATCCTCAGATACGTGCCAATGGGAACAGCCAGGAACAGGAGATCTCGAGCGGACGACTACAGTACGAGACACACACGCAACAGTACACTTAGAAATACTCGCTTGGTAGTCTTGCTCTGTGATTAAATTGATCTGGCACTTGTAATTAGCTGAGTGTGCGTGTTTCGAGTGTTTCCGGAATGTAGTTCTGCTTAGTCAGGCGCAATCGAACCTGCGCTGATAGTATGTTTGATTCGCTTGCATAAAAACTGCTGAGCGCCTGCGTAATGTTAGACTGAATGTGTTGATAACACCCTGTATATAATGCCACATCCAAAGCAGCTAAATTCAATCGAGTTCTGTGATTTGATGACGAAAATTTTTCTAGATATAGAATCGATGTAGAGCTAATCAAATTAAGAGTATAGACTATCAGAAAGCTAGACAGGCACCTATAAGCTATGTAAGAGGTGACTCGTCGTATGCTTTTTCAAGAAAATACTAGAATGTTTACATTGCTAAGTATAAAAATTTTGTCATTCCAGAAGCAGTTTTCGATATAGCCTGCAACTCAAGCGAATTCTATTCAATGCTGATCAAACACGATCATGTATTTGTCGAGTTTGGATCAATATGTGAAACTACAGAAGACTACCTGTCCGAATACTTTAGTAGACTGTCTTTGTCGGAAACAAAAGATTAACTTTTTTTAATTAAGCAATAAATTAAAAAAAAAAATTGTGATTTCTTAATAAATCACATTTTAAATTTAGAATTAAATTTAAATATTGGTTCTGACTAATTAAAACTTGTTAAAATTCTTCAATAATTCATTATAAATGCCTGCATTGTACACAGAACCAATACTCAGCCTGCTGATGACAAATCTGAAAACACCAAAAAACTGGACCTAGCATAGTAATAACTGGTATTTCAGTATAATCAACTAGTGATCTTGCATACATGACTCCCACTGATGTTCTAACATGCAGAACCAACTGATCTCGCAATTAAAAAAATCAGTGATGTTACACTATTTCAAAATGCTTGCATTATACATCACTGTTTCATAAAAGGTGGAGGTGGGAAGCGGTGGTGGTACGCCAAGCGAGTATTTCTAAGTGTACTGCTGCGTGTGAGTCTCGTACTGTAGTCGTCCGCTCGAGATCTCCGGTTCCTGGCTGTTCCCATTGGCCCGTATCTGAGGGTCCATGTGAGAATGATGACAGCGAGGACGACTTTTTGCCTAACCCGAAGCGAACCAAATAGCTTGGAGATGTTCGCCCAGTGCTTGCACGTAAATATACCAGTTATTTTACAAAGCCTGCTTTTTTTCTAGAAAAAAAAATATGTAACCATTGTAATAGTATATGTAAGTTTATGTAAGCCTTGGATGAATCTCACAGGATAATGGTCCTTGTACCGACTTTATATTGGCTGGTGAGCGTCCAATTTAAACATTCGATGTAAACAGAATTCGCGAAGGAATTGAATTTCACGTATCTGTAGCGATTCAGATTATTCCGAAAAAAAAAAAAAAAAACGCATTCTTGCAAGCAGTACACTGTAAAACAAATAATGCCAGTTTTCCGGTAGGGATCGGGAAAATAGTTGCCCTTATCGTACCGGAATAATTTTCAACCCAGCTTGGAATAAAATCCGTAAAATCGGAATAAAATCCGTAAAATACCATTTTACTGACTATTTCCTTATTTTTACGATTTTATTCCGAGCTGGGTCGGAAATTATTCCGGTATGTTAAGGGCAACTATTTTTCCGATTCTTACCGGAAAACTGGCAGTATTTTTTTTTACAGTGTAGGAATAACTGAACTCGAAAACGTAAGGACATTTTCGGCACCGAAAAACTGTTGGTCTTTGAAGCTGTATTTCAGCTTAAAGATGTCGCAATCCTTCACACTTATACGAATGCAATTCATTCGACGAACCAATGGGTTATTTAAACCACTGCTCACAATGTGCACACGAGGAGACCGCCGCCTTCCCCTCCGCCACATTTTAGGCTTAGATGAATTGCGTCTATTGCGTCTATAAGCACGTGACCTCTGGTAACCCATAATTGCGCTAAACTAATAATAAAAGCATGCTTTGGTACAGCATTTATATAGCTTTGCTAAAGATCAAATGCTGATAAACTGATAAATCAAAGATAAGCATACAAAACATGAACATATAATGTAGACATTTTACCTCAAAAGTAAGATTTTGTAGCCATTTGTTCAATATTTTAGTTAATTTTATGCACGTGCGTATGTCGGTTTTCAATATTTCACATTCAATTGATTGAATTATTCTCAACACTGTAAAAAAAAATTGGGAACGTTTACTATTCTAACAGGAACATTTCTGATAGTATCGGATATGTGAGAGCCATTTCTATTTTCCAAAACAACCGGGAATGTTCCTGGGTGCTTTAGTTTACTTTTCGTTAAACAGTGAAAGCGCCTGTACGCATGCGCTCCAAGTATTTCACCACTATTTCTCCTTACGCTGCAACCGGAAGCAATCGCCTAAAGTGAAAGTCAACTCGTTCGTGTGTATGAGAAATGAGATCGCGGCGTAGGTAACTTCACGCTTTACCACGTGCATTTGAATTCGCTTTTATTTTGAAAAAAAAAAAAAAAAAAACCAATATTATAACATTTTTGTTATATTATGTGGGTATTTTTTATTGCGTTTTAAAATTATGCAAGAAATGTACCTTGAATATTATCAATGGAATTTTTCAGAGCTTTGGAAATTTAGTATTATTGAACACGGAACGATCGTAATTCTGGGTAAGTGTTTTTTTTTTTTTTTAAATCATCTACAGTATTACTTTTACTTACTATTATTTATTATTACTTACTTCTTTATTAGTTTTCTTTGTTGCAATACACGAAAAGAAATTAATAACCTATTTATTTTTTAATATATCAGACTTTGTTTTGTCTGTTTTTTTATTATAATATATATACATGTGTGCATGAAAATAAGATAATGTAGTTAAACTTGATGTTCATACTGGTTTCGGTATCATTCCGTAATCTCCTTTTCACAGCGTGTTCTTAACAAATTATTAAATGCATTATAACTTAAAAGAAAATTTACGTATTATATTTTAATCAAACAAGCTGAAGGCTCATTGTCATTTTATTTCTTTATTATTGATTGCTTTTATGTAAAAAATACAGTATCGTGAATAAAAATAAACAGTAAATTATTCTTACAGTTATAGGATTTATTTTTATAAATCATTATAGTAAATAAAATTGATCCATTTGTTTTGCTGTTTCCTAAAAAGCTTTCAAAAATTCATTTTTTATATTCACCTTTTTTCTCCTCAAATTTTGATAGAAAAATAAAAAGAAGCGTTTTAAGATCATTTATCTTGTTTAGTACTCAGGTTCAGATATGTAAATCCCCCCCCTCCACCCCCCCCCCCCCCCCAACACACACTTTTCTTTTCTTTTTTTTTTTAAATGCTTCGAAAAAATTAACCATTGCATTTTTTGCGATGTAAATTTTACTTGTTCATCCAAATGTTCTTGCTTGAAAAGAAAAGTGTCTTCTTCTGATTTTGCAAGACTAAATTGTGAAAAAAAAAAAGATACTATTGTTGTTATTTAACTTATGCACTTTACAGTAAACAAAATTGAAAATATCTAGATTATTAACCATCAGCTTATTTTATGAAAATATAGTACACAAAATTTCTTACTTTAAGTTATAAGGCATTTTAATTTATTAATATTATGCTGTGAAAAGCATAATACGATATTGAATCAACAATAACATAAATTGCAATCATATCTTATTTACATGCACTAATAATAATAAAATGTTGTGTTTTAAAATGTCTGTGCAACAAAGAAACGCTAATAAAGAACTAAAATAATAAGTAAAAGAATGCTATAAATGATTAAAAAAATAAATAAAACGCTTTTCGAAAGAATTTATCATTCCATTTTCAATAATAATACAGTTCAGGAACTTTAATGTTACCTGTTAATCCGCATGGTTAAAAAAATATCACTGCAAGATGTTAAAACGCAATAAATTTTATCTAAATTGTGAAAAAAGTATAATAATATTGATTTTTTTTTCAGAATAAATCCAAGCAGATATATATATATATATATATATATATAAAACTCAGAAAAAAATCATTCAGAAATGAACTTCCATATAACTCTTTCATAAAAATTCATTTAATAAAACTGGCTTCTTCACAAAATCCATTTTACTAAACTAAGCCCCCTTCACAAAATAATCTTCAATAATTGAATGTTTAAATACTAGTGCTAAATTCAACTTGAGTAAATAATTAAAATTCATACAAAAAAGCTCAAATAAATGTACTAAAACTACTTGCAGGTGCATTACAACATAATAGAAAATTATTTAAAATATATTAGAAATATCTTAAAAATACATTAAAAATTTTAATGTATTTTTGAGATATTTCTATTGTATTTTAAATGATTTTATATTATATGTATGCACCTGCAAGTAATTTTAGTACAGTTATTTGTCCTTTTTTATGTAAATTTTGAAATAATCCTCGTCTTCAGAAAGGTTCCATATATATTCCGAAACCTTTCCGATTCGTAATAAAAGGTTTCCTATACATTCAGAAACATTTCTTAGTCTTCAGAAAGATTTCATATGTATTCAGAAACCTTTCCGATCCGTAATGAAAGGAACCTTTCATTGCGAATCGGAAATGTTCCGTATTATAACCGAAACAGTTTTCTGCTCGAATCGGAAACCTTTCCGTTAGTATCGTGCAGCACAGGTCTCCGTTACTTTTGGAAACGTTTCTGAAATTTTTTTACAGTGATTGAGTCTGGAATGACAAAATTTTTATACGGAGTACTGTTAACAGATTGGTATGTTCTTGGAAAAGCATTCGACGAGTCACCTCCTCGATAGCTTGTAGGTGCCTGTCTAGCTTTCTAATAGTCACAATTCTTAATTCTGTCAGCTCGACATCAATTCCATCTCTTGAAAAATTTTCCTCATCATCTAATTTGTCTCTCACATCTTTTAATGCTCGTAGACATGAGAAAACTCGTGCATAAAATGTACGTCTTTGAACAGGAGATTCCATGTTTAAAATATAAATTTTCTTCTCTTAGCCTGTATCAATACAGGTCTGATATACACTTATACCGCTATCAGCAGAGGAACTGTAAATGTGCTGTGGAAGATACCTGTTACAAAACTGTGTGTTGAATCCATAGAAAAGTCAGATATTGTTGACGACAGTTCTTTATTTAAATTCTATTTCATTCAATTACTTTATAAAAAATACAACTTTAATTTGAAAAATATTCAGAGCTAACTTTGTTTAAAATAGCTAAGTGAATCATTAAAAATAACTTTGGTTAAACAGGATTAAAACTTCAATACACCTGGAGCTTTTCAAAACAGCTTAAATTTAAATCATAGCTAAAACCGTTTTCTAAAAACATCGTAAAACTCAAACTAAATATCTTACTGTAACTTGAACTCAAACATATTAAAATCATAATGATAACTTTAAAGAAACAAACAGAAAAGAGAGACCGCGGCAATTGGTTAGAAAAAGGCAATTTATACCTTTGAACTGGAGACGATTCCACTTTATAAAAGGGGTAGGCCTGAGAATAGTCGATTACGGAACGGCTAACGCCATCTATGAAACACTTAAATTTAATGTCGGTTCTTTTAAATTAATTTACGTTATAGGAAACGATTAACATTATATTCTAGGTAATGAAGGTATTGCTTTTAAAATAAAGAAGTTCTATAGGCATTAAAATGTAGAAAGGAAAGCTATTGAATCAATATAAGTTTACGTAAAGTTTTAAACCCAAATTAGCCATAAGTGACAAGTAAAATCAGTTGAATATATAACAAATTTAATTCGCATCGTTATATACCCTGTATTTCTCTAAAGTGCGATTAAAAACTCAGTCTAACATTACGCAGGCACTCAGCAGTTTTTATGCAAGCGAATCAAACATACTATCAGCACAGGTTCAATTGCGCCTGACTAAGCAGAACTACATTCCAGAAACACTCGAAACACGCATACTCAGCTAATTACAAGTGACCGATCAATTTAATCACAGAGCAAGACTCAGAGAGCACACCAAGCGAGTATTTCTAGTGTACTGCTGCGTGTGAGTCTCGTACTGTAGTCGTCCGCTCGAGATCTCCGGTTCCTGGCTGTTCCCATTGGCCCGTATCTGAGGGTCCATGTGAGAATGATGACAGCGAGGGCGACTTTTTGCCTAGCCCGAAGCGAACCAAATAGCTTGGAGATGTTCGCCCAGTGCTTGCACGTAAATATACCAGTTATTTTACAAAGCCTGCTTTTAAAAAAAAAATAAAATATGTAAATACTTTAATTTCCTGTACATAGTAATCTAATATTGTAATATTTATATATATCTCTGACATTTATTTCAAATAAATGCGTGCAGTAGCACTTTTAAAACTTAAAATTTGTTTGTTTCTTATTTAATTAACAAAAATTTTAATTTTCAGATATTTTTTAGTTAAAAAAATGCTGTTTTTCATGCGTAGATGGACTTTGGACATCCACCATTTTGAGCGGCCGCCATCTTGGACGTCTAGAGAATCTGACAAGTGGCTTGGTCCCCTTCTTCCAACTAAGATTAGTATTACCTTAGTTGTAAGACGTCCAACGTTCAAGTGACCTTTGCACCGTCCAGATTCTGACGTCACGCCTGCGTATCCCGTCCAATTTTCAGCCTGCTGATCACGTGACCACTGACTGGACTTCAGTTTTTCTTCAGATTTATTCGTGACGTAGGCTTCTGCTATTACGTAATCGCGATAACGGTTCGGGAGGTCTGCGGGATAGTCTTGCTCTGTGATTAAATTGATCTGTCACTTGTAATTAGCTGAGTGTGCGTGTTTCGAGTGTTTCTGGAATGTAGTTCTGCTTAGTCAGGCGCAATCGAACCTGTGCTGATAGTATGTTTGAAACCTTGGTATGTTTGAAGCCTTGCGTGCTTGTACTAAATTTTCATTACTGAAGTACAAATACACGAAAATATTTCCCATGTGGAAGACATTTGTATAGGATTATTTGGGTAATGTTACGTTTTAAACAGTATAAAGCCATTCTTATAGTGGATGTTAATTTTACGTCTATTATACCTGCCAAAATTATTATTTTTAACTTTGTTGAATGGAGTAAAAAACTCTTTCGTTTCAGACTTTTTGAGAATTTTCTTACGCGTTTAAAAGGATTTATTTGCGATAATTTGAATAAAAAATTAGTATGATGTGGGGGTCCTAAAACTTTCTTGTAGATCATTCTAATAAATTAATTTAAATGTTATAGAGAAACAATTAGGAATATAAAATGTAATTTTTTGCATTTAACATGGATTTAACATTTGCATTACCTACTTTTAGAATAAAAAGACACAGTGCAATAGCAAGCACAGTGCAGCGCAGTGCAGAATGAAAATTTAGCGCAGTGCAACACTGTTGGATTTTCAGAGTCGAAATTAGACCAACAAACGTAATTCTAATAACCTCAAATCTAAAATTCTGCACATCTATACTTAATAGAAACTGAGATAAATCTATACAGCACCTACTATTAAATGATCGAAACTAAAGTAGAATCGGCTTAGATGCCGTATATTACATTGGCCGCCATCGTGGATGTTTTGAGATTTCTTGGCGATTTTATGTTGGCGATCTTTATCGATATGGAATCCGTGTGACGCGTGTGTTCTGGCGTTATGTGTTCTGGCAACCCTGTTTTTCATAGAGATTGTGTTGCGAGCACGTGAAAAGGCCGTTTTTGCTTGTGATATCGTGTTGTATGTTTCTGTCAATTATTTTTATGTTAAATTTGTTGGGTGTATTTGATTGAATACGAGTTCTGTAGTCCGTTTAAAAGCTCTTGCTGTTGTAATTAAGAAATATGAAGAAATTTTGATGAATAAAGAAGGTATGTTTACAGTGTGTCAGTGCGTA